>JAPWDM010000006.1:50195528-50618552 GCA_035578155.1 Brachynemurus nebulosus | reverse complement strand
ATCAACATACAGTTTAAAATACACGCAAATAATTAATAAATAATGATAATTTTGTAAAGAAAAACCTGGCCTCGCTCATTTTATTTGTTCACATCAAAAATTATATTTTATATTTTACTGCAAGAAAATTAATTTTATAGAAGGTCATTTTTTAAACGGTAGGTACTCAATTATCTATTATTATGAAATTGGTTATGCAATTTTGAAAGGCTTATATGTATTTTTAAATTTTAGATTAATTTTAAAAATAAAATTTTTAATTTTGAAATTAAGTACAAAAATAAAATTATCTTAATCATTAACTGGAACAAAAGAGTTACGTAAGTATGTTCATCAGCGTATTTTTTTAACAGAACATAATTGTTAAACACTTTCATTATAAGTATCTATAAATAAAAGTAAAATAATTCAATTAATCAATTGGTTAAAATATGTATTTATACCAAATTTATAATCTTTGTGTTTACCTCTCCTGTATATATTGATATGTGGTATAAAATTTATCAAGGTAATATTCGTAATAATAACGGTTAAAAGATATGTAATACATATAGAAAGGTCAATAGTTTTTTATTTCATTTGTTTTTTTATTATTAAAAGTAAAATAAAATCCATTTAATAAAAGTTGAATATATACAGTTTTTGGGAAAATCAAACGTGGGTTATTTATTTAAGAAATGAATTTATGTAAAAATTTTTATAAAAAAACTTATATTTCTTTAAGCTTGTTTTTCGGAACCCATTTAAACAATTTTGATGAAATTTAACAAGCGGTATTACTATAAAAAAAATTGTATTTCTGATCAAAATACTGACTATATAACACTTTTAACAATTTTTAACGGTTAAATAAAATTAAAATAACTTTCACATTTTAACTGTGTGTGTATTATTTGCGGGGCAAGTACCTATTTCGCGACACGATTAATTCTTAACCTTTTTCATTTTTGCGGGTAGTAGACAAATTCGATGCATGGAACCCCACTAAGCAAATGTAAACTGATGTAAGCAGAAGAATTAATAGTATTGATTCTGGACCAGTTTCCAGAAAATATAGAAAAACGCCGTGAGCAGCGGGGCCCCATCACGGTAGTCGAATTTTCCCCTTCATCTTCGGTATTGAATGTCTACAAGCGAAATGTGATTGAAAGTCTACAACCGAATTGTCATTTTGTTGGTTTCAAAACTGGTGATGAGTGTTCGGCTGATCGAGGCTTTAAAAAAAGGTTTTAAGTATTTAAGGGCTGTATCTCAGTAAATTTCAATTTTGTGCCGAAAACAGGTAGCAGAAAAAAAGCCAACACAATTCGTACGAGGACATTCCTGCCCATGTTTATCCGCTAATTGCCTTTATGTTTTAGTTTTAAAAATTAAAAAAGGACCTTAAATAGTAAACTGGAAGGCCTTTATAAAGATATTTTTTCTTTCCAAAAAAATCCAAAATTTCTATTTTATAAATACTAAAAATCCAAAATTTCTAATTTATAAATAAACAGTGACTTTAATAACATTTTTAAATTACTTAATATGTATGTATTTCATTTGTCATAAAAGTAAGTTCACTTTTTTTTAAATTTTTTAAAATTACTATTCGCCTACTTGTATTTAGAATAAACATAATGCTTTTAAAACACATTTAACAATAGCATTCAATTCCGATGTAAAAATGAGAGAAGTGGGGGGAAAAGTGACGCGGACTCCCTACAAGGTACTAGCTGGATACTAACTGAATACACGTACAAAATTTCAGCCCTCTAGGTTTCCTTATGGAGTCTCTAGACGTGTTAGAAAACAAGCAAAAAAATTAAGGAAATATTGGCGTCAAAATCGTGGGGGTAAGGGTTAAAAGTTGAAACCTCCAAAAAACAGTGTCTGGCTATTAGCTTAACCTGTACACCAAATTTCAGCCCTCTAGGTTTATTTGGGGAGATTTTGACCCGAACGAAACTGTTAAAAAACAAGAAAAATCATGTTCTTTTGGGTATAAAAATGGTGGGGGTAGGGGTTAAAAGTCGAGACCCCCAAAAGGCACCCCCTTGATACTAACTCAATCCGAATACAAAATTTCAGCCCTCTAGGTTTATTCGGGTGACCTGTACGAGTGGTACAAACTTCGAAAACGTCGAAAATGCATGAAATTGTAGCTTAAAAATGAGGGGCGTGGGGTTAAAATATTAAAACCTCCAAAAAGCACAACCTAGGTACGAACTTTATCAACACACCAAATTTCAACCCTCTACGTTAATTCTGGGGGGCTGGGGGCCTGTTAGATCCAGCGAAAATCGTTTTTCCCCCCTCTACTCCCACCATATCATCCTAGGAAGCTGAATTTTGGATATGTTGTAGATAATTGACCGAAACATTATTTAAAACCGGTTTGGAAAAGTTTTATTGCTTTTCTGCCCCCCACCACCCCCTTAAAGGTCGGGTCAGAAAAAAAATTTGCCCAAAATTTGACCCCACTTTGATAGTATGAGGTGCCTCGAAAATGAGCCCCATTTACCAAATTTCATCTCTTAACTTCCATAGGGGGTCCCTACACAAATTAAAAGGTGGCGGGAAAATATATATATATATATATATATATATATATATATATATATATATATATATATATATATATATATCAGACATTTTTTTTTTCTACATATTCGTGTTCTACGGGTCCGAAAACGGATAGCGCCCCTACTCTCGCCTCTCACAGCTCTTGTCGTATAGACTGTATAAGTCTAATTTTTCGGAGAAAATTCGACTAAAAATCAGAGAAAACTTGAAAAAATAATCGAGCAATTGTGTAAATGTAAGTTAAATTTGTTAAAGAGTTACATATAAACAGTTGTCAGCTATGTATCAGTCACAGAGATATGTATCAAAAAGATTATGTCAGTACATATTTTACGTACATCTATGTATATGTTACGGCACAGGAAAATATAATCTTGAGATTACTCGGCTAAACTAAGTTTAGTAATTATTTAGCCGATAGTACGGTACAGTATTTACGCAAGTACAACTTAAACTTGACGACTTTTTTTCTTTTAATTAGTGAAATTATAATTATAGCCTAAATCTATAATTAGAATTTAAAAAAAAAAATTAGTCACAAAATTAAAAAAAAAAAAATTTTACTGGTTAACATGCTTAATAGATGTCGAAAAAAGTAATCAGATTGTGTGGTGTTAAGAAAAAAAAATTATTTCATCCAAAATCTTTCGAATTTATGCAGGTATGCTTATCTAGGAAAGTGTCTGTGACTAGTGATGTGAGTCTGGTAATATTACAAAATTACCGTAATTTACCCGACGGTAATTTTGGTAATTTACCCGACAAAAATTACCACAGGTAATTTTGATCTTTATGACATCTATTATCTGAAATATTAATTACAGACATAATGTGAATTAAGAGATAGTAGAGAAGTGGTAAAAATAGCATTTCGTGTTTTACTCCCTAGCAAATGTTGTGTTACGATTTTTATGATTCTTACATTTATTTAATTTAATTTATTCTTATTATTTAATTTAAATTCAACAACGATTCAAATTACTGAAAATGCGCTATTATTTCAAAATGAAGTTGCAATTTATAAACAAACATGTCGGTACCTACTAATAATTTTCATCGATGAATTGAAATTGTGTTTTATTTTCAATATTTCTGTTAGTTTGAATACACAATAATAATAATTATTATAATCGACCAGAATTATAATAAATACCCAGTTTGATTTACTTTTTATCTTCAAATTGTGATGTGGATGTCATTGTAGTGTATTGTTTTTATTTTGTAGCGGCAATTTTTTTAATTTGAAATTGTACAATTTATTTTTGATGAGTTTTACAAAAATGATCAAAAATTAAAGAAAATTACTTAACTGATACACACCCCCTCGCGTTTTATTAACAAAAAAAAAAAAGAAGAAGAAAACAAAAAACTAAAAAATCACATTAATGTACATCTAGTTCAATTTAAAATACCAATATTACCGAATTTTACCGAAAATTACCGTAATATTACCAGTGGTAACGTAATTTTCAAAATTACCGGTAATTTTACATCTCTATCTGTGACATATTATTTACAGTTTATAGCAGCGGTGGGAGCGCCGAAAATAAATTTCTATAACGGAAATATTATATTGAATCAAATATTTTTCAATCACATCCGAAATTTATTTTTCACTATGTTTTCACTATGTTTTCACTTAGGCGCAGGACATAAACAATTTTTGATAAATATTAAACCGTAAGCAATGTATCTTTATCTACCGGACACAAATTTTTATTTTGCCACATTGCAAGCCGGTAAAGAATGTTTGTAGTCGTATAAATTATATAGCCAATTAAGATGATTAGATTGAAAAAGTATTGTTATTTAGATAGCTACCTATAGTTTTTTCTTTGTTTATAAAACAATTAACCACTTCTACATACTGATGGGCGTAGTGTTTGACCTTAAATAGACTGGCAAGGACAACCAGTTATTATGCACAAAAACTGTTATTTTTAAAGTCTTTCAAGTTAATAGCATAGGTTTTGTTTTATACTATCATAGACGCATATTGTATTTAATAGGTACATAAATAAGTATATTATGTTACTGGAAGGATATAGCGGTCTTACAGAAAACACCGTATCACATCAGTTTTCTTTTAATGGAAATTTCAGTGCTCTGGAATTCTTGACATTTTTCAATATACATACTTATTGTTGAAATAAGATATTTATTTCTATGGTTAATTTAGAGTTCCGGAAAAACATTTCAGAACCTTTATAGTTTTGTCAGATTCGTCTATCGGCGCGTAAGTTTATTTTTGCGGTCATGGATGCTTAAGAATCGTCGGCTTTCAGCCTCGGGTTCCCAAATTGCATTCGGGACCACGAAACTAAGTAATATATTATTGATTAGGACCGTCTATCCGTCTGTCACACCTCCATCATTCTTACATCTTTGAACTTATGAACATAAAATTTTGCATATACATGTCACATGCAGGAACCTAAATCCAATTATAGATATCTATATATTTTTATTTTTGTCAAAAAATAGTATATTATGCACCAAGGGATTGGCGTGTGACTTTTGATCTCGGGTATGAAGTTTGTTACCAGGTGGTTTGAAAAGACCGGATAGTTTA
The DNA here is from genome assembly GCA_035578155.1 of Brachynemurus nebulosus. NCBI lineage: Eukaryota > Metazoa > Arthropoda > Insecta > Neuroptera > Myrmeleontidae > Brachynemurus > Brachynemurus nebulosus. Next base: position 50,613,415 of record JAPWDM010000006.1, on the reverse strand, counting down.
AAATTATAAAAATATTATTGTTTATTATTTTAACAAAGTAATTTATTATCTAACAACTCTATTTAATTTAAATTTCACTTGCTGATCGATGACGCTCTATAAATTCTGTTTGTTGATTGGCTTTAAAGCGGGAACAAACGTAGTTTTAGTCCCTTGGGACTCAAAGTGACATTTAACACCATATAATTAGAAACTAAAGTATATACTTTCGGTATTACAAAAGGTATATATTTTCCTAAGATCAACAACAATTAAATCCTAATAGCCTATTAATGTGATACCGGAACAAAAACAAATAAAGAAGCAAGCACGAGATTCAAAATGTATATGTTTTATTGTTTGTATTAAAATATACGATTTCTCTTTTATTTTTATTTATTTTTTATTGAAGTTACATTGAACTTATTTAATTAACTAACCATACAGAATATAATTAACTATCATATTTACACTATAATATTGTAGTTTTCAAATAACTAATGCTCCAGGTTAAGTTTTTAACTAAGTGAAAATGGTTGCAGTTGATTTAGGATGGTGGTGACGATTTGTAAATTAAGAATTTCTCAGAAATGATTCCATCAAGAGGTAACTAGTTCAGAGAAAAAATTTAATTGGTACTCAGAAAAAAAAATTGTTCTAGAATTACTATATCATATAATTGCTTTCACTAAACGTTCTTATGCGATTCCGCTGAATATACTTCATTAAAAATTCAATTCCACTGATTTATACGGAAATGCTCTCAATTTTAAAAATGAAATAAAAATCGAAATTTATAACTATTGGGGAAAAGATACAAGAAATGTTTTATTAAACAATTTAGGAGCTTAGCAGGAAAGAAAAAGTTTGCACTTTGCAAGAGTTTAGCCGGTTATTAAAGATACGGTTATGTTTCTAATATTTTAGAAATTTAAATTATTGAGATCGGCAAATTAGCTTGATTATGATAAATCAGAAAATTTTGGTGACATTAGTTTGACACTAAAAATTATGTTAAAAAAAAAAAAAAAACTAAAATAAAAATAATCACCTTGGTCACTACTAAACTTTTCGCCGGTTAAATCCACACAAAAACGAATGAAGGCTACACAAAACTATAACAAAACACTAAACGCACAAAACAAAATTAAGTTAAAACAAAAAGTTAACGTTACACTTTTATCAGTGTTCCATTAAAACGATTAAAACTATCTATCTACAGTTTATTAACAGTTTATTGTTTGAAAGTTTTTATAGTTTTACGAATTCTCATTTTAACATTAACACGTTCGATAAGTTATCATTGTAACTTCAACAATTATTTACTGGTAATTAATGCACTGTTATTGAATGGAATCTATCACAAACGAGTGTACAATTCAATCTAGTAATGCACTCCAGTGTTTATGATTTATTTATTGTGAGTTTATACTGCGATAGTTGGATTGAAAAGTAGTATGCAATATTGTATTTATTGTCTCTAGCTGTATAGTGTGAATGTAAATATTATTGTTATTTGTGATTGGTATTTGTAGTAGTGGTTTATAGCGTTTTTAATCAGACGATGTACGAGCAACGGTGGAATGGACACGGTGTAACAACCTGCCTACGAGCCATGTTGCGTTTTATTAAGCCACCAAACTATAGAACCGAATGTATTTCTCTTGCTGTTTGTGGTTCTTTGATTTTTAGTCTGAGAGCCGAATATAAAATGACGAAGCTCATTTTCTTGTCAATCAACTCAGCAAACAACTGATGTATTAACGACAATAGCAGGTTACAAAAAACAAAAGGAATGATTTTCACTGATATCCGGGAAAATATTTATGGATATGGGTACACTTCTTAAATTTGGTATTCATAATCCAATTGACGAAGGCTATTAAAATTACTAATATCAGTAAAAAATCATTTTTTGTTTTATTTAACTTTTTGCTACCGTCGATATATCAGGTTTTTCTTAAAATGCCATTACTAGTACTTAATATCATGACCATAACGATCTTTTTTCTAACAATAAAGGTCGTAGTCAGATAAGAAGGGAGAAATCTATGCCTCCGCATGTATCATTTCCTATTTATTTTTATTAGATTACTATGAGTGAATGAATGTAGTGATTTAACCAAGTTTCAGCCCTTAATTATGAACTGTTTACATACAGAAATTTTGAAAATAATTTATATCTTTTAAACGGTTCGATCGATTTCAATAAAACAAAAAATATATGATGTAGGAAATTTAAGAAAATTCTTTGGAAGACCTGGAATAATGACATCTAGAATTTTTTTTTATGTGGTTTTACACAATAACGAAAATTTTTTTAATAGAATCTTGAATAAAATTTTATAACATATATTTTTTCCAAAATTTTTAAAAAGGGTACTTTATACTTAAAAAAGGAATATTTTTATATACTTTCTTTAAATGACTTAAATTAGAGGCCTTGCACAGTCTCGAAAATTTTTGCGTAATATCTTTGAATACTATTCTATAATATTTTATATACTTTTTCAAATTTAAGATAAGGCCTTGGTACTCAGGACATATAAAATGTCTTTTTTTAGTTTTTAATTTTTTAATATTTTTTTATTTATACGCAAGAGTTAAAACGTTTTTTTTTCTTAGAATTTTTATATATTTTTCGGTATTATACAATTTTTTGAGTTTTTATTTTATTAAATAGACACTTTTTAATTAAAAAAAAATATTAAAATGTTATCCATTTCATTTTCTCAGTAATACAACACACAATCACAATGACTGGGTGGTGTATTAATAAGTTAAAAATGTTTTAAAATTCTTTAACTATGAAGCATTTATTTTAAAAATTTAAAAAAAATTATGTTGTAGAATACTATTAAAAGATTATATCAAAAAATTTTCTTAATTGTACAAAACCACTCTAAGACATTTAAAAACAAATACAAAAAAATATTTTATTTTCTTAAAGTATGAAGTATTTTTATTGTATTCAGACATTCTACCAAAAAATCTTCATTACTGTGTAAGGCTATTAATTAAAGTGTTACAAAAATATATCAAAATTTTTTTTCTCGATGTTCTAATTGTTCTAAGTCTTTCAAAGTATTTCTTCAAATGTATTTCAGATAACCTATGTTTTTTCAGTAAAATCGATTGGACAGGTCAAAAAAATTTGAGAAACTCCTTTTTTCTCTGATTACGGCCTTTTATCGATGAAAAAATCAATTCTATATTTTATACATTCAGCTCTCGGGCTATTTACCATGTTCTCCCATTGTACTGAATTTAATATTAATTTCTCAACTTACCGCGTGCATCACAAATATGAGCGTATATATTTAATTATATATGCATACAAGAACATATATGTACTTGCTGTATATGGAAAGATCCGTTACTTCGAATTTCTCTTTAAAAATATTACTTTTTACATTGTATATATAAAAATATATCTTAGAATCTTAGAGTACAACGTGATGTTACACGTGATGAAAAATGAAATCAGAACGAAGTGTACTCCTTTAACATCTTTATGACTAATTTTTTTTGTTTTTTCCAGTGAAATCTAAATTAGTATTATATGAATAATCCATAAGACAAATCAATTAAATTCATAAAAAAGTGAGAAAACGTGATGGAAAAAAGTACATTTTTTTTTACAATTTAATAGTGCCGGTGAGAGGGGACAGCCGGGGTTGTAGTCTCGGGGCCCGGGCCCGAAAAGGAGGCCAAAGTCCTTGGAAAGGCGTCCGGACAAAAGAGCAAAATTATTTTCGGAAAAAAATTTTCAAAGAATTTTGTTTGCTCTCGAGGTCCGTCATTCTCTCGATGGCCCTCCAATTTGGTTATTGGTTAAAACAAACAGAAGTCATTAATGATGTGTATTTGATATTAGGAAAATATGCTATAATTATAAAAAAACTGGGAAATATGCTATAATTATAAGGAACTTTGACGCTTGAATTTGGAAAAAATTAGTGGAGTTAATCGATTTGTCTTGCCATTCATATATCTATCTCTTATTTTAGTTTGAACGTTGATTGAATTCAAGAAAAACACTATTAAAAATCAGTGGAAGTAACCATTATACCAGTAGAAAATACCTTGGAGACCAAATTTAGTTACGATTCCATGAGTTCCGCATTAAACTTACAATTAGATAAATAGGTTCAATGGTATTCTTATATGACCATTCCAACATCAATACAAACATACTGCTATATTTTTTAGCAAAAAAGAAAAATCTGTTAAACGTTTCCAGCCAAATAGTATTTATTTATCGAGGACAGTGAGTGTTATTTTTGTGGTCTCGGATGTAGAGGCTGAAAACCGAGAATTCTTAAACGTTCAGGGCTATAAAATATATTTAATTGCCGAACACGAGTAAGTTATTTTTTCAATTAAAAAATGCTGAATTAATTGGAAAAATGAATAAAAAAGTTTATTAAAAATGTAATTTTAATAAAATTGAATGGTAGGCGCCTATAAAAACTATTTCAATAGAGAAATATATTTTTTATTACTCATGCGGGAAAAGTACTAACTTGGCACACACATTTCTGTACGCAAAATAGCTGTTTGCCCACTGTACTCTTCCCGCATACGTTTTTGCGTGTGGAAAGTAATTTTCCACACGTAAATTGACAATAAAACACGCAAAATTTAATCAAAACACGCAAAGCCGCCTCTTAATTTTTCATTTAATAAATATTTCATAATTATTTCTATAGAAACCACCAACAAAGTAATTTAAACGATAATAATTAACCCAGAAGACAAAGACGAACACTTAAAAATATTATTTTAAAAAGTAATAAAAATTTCAAAAATAGCGATAATAATAGAAAATACCCCTGTCGCAGCATCCTGCATAACATAGCGAATTTCCATTTACAAAAGTACGTTTTTCTCGGAAACTAGTTGATATAGAGCAATTGTAATTAAGAAAACCTTTATGTGATTTTTCCGCCAAATTTTTTTCACGGAAAATGTCCAAAACACCGTAAACGTTTTCACGAAATTTCTTAAAAAGTAGATGTTTCGTTCTTGAGTTATCGTGCGGACACATTTATATAGATGTTTACTAATTGTCCGCACGATACCTCAAGAACGAAACATCTTATTTTTAAGAAATTTCGTGAAAACGTTTACGGTGTTTTGGACATTTTTCGTGAATTTTGGCGGAAAAATCACATAAAGAAGGTTTTCTTAATTACAATTGCTCTATATCAACTAGTTTCCGAGAAAAACGTACTTTTGTAAATGGAAATTCGCTATGTTATGCAGGATGCTGCGACAGGGGTATTTGAATTACAGATTCCCAGTTTGACATTTTTTAAAAATAAATTATATGTAAATTAAAATTGTTGTGCATCGGAATGAGCCAAATTTCAACTCATTCCAACGGCAAACTTGTGAAAGTATATTTTTTTTTTTGAAAAAAAAAATTACTACTTCAAAAGTAGAGGGGGTATTTTTGCAACCGCGCCAACCCCGGCAGAAGTAGATTTTCATACTTCACTATTATCAGATAAGCTATATAAGAAATTCTAGCTTTATGGCGAGTACCTTAGTCGAGGTGGCGGGTAGCTCTTCTACTATTACATTTCACGATTTTTTACATGCAAAATTTGAGAGTGAATAGTATAAAATTTTTAGCTATTTGATTTTTCTCTTTATTTATGCTTCAAATTCTACAACTCTGTCGAATTTCATCAACCTAAGATTAATAGAAGTGCTTTATATTTTCGATGATAAGTGGAAAGTCAATCTATCAATCAATGACAAAATTGCCGTTTTTTGAGGTATTCAGGCTTGAAAAGAATAAGTCATTAACGTATATAAATTGAAGATTTGTTTTAGTTTCAGAATAAATCAATTTGGCACCAACAAACTCAAAAAATCATTTTATTTAAAAGCAATATTTTAAACAAATATGAGTCTCCACCCACCGCCGGAGGTTTCTAGAACCGCCCCGGTAGTGGATGGTGGGTCCAGAACTTGTTTTCTTATTTTCTCAAAAACTAGCTAACCTAGAATAATAGTTCAAAAACCTTTTTTATGTGATTTTTTTCCGTCTTTGCAATGGTGTAAAAAAATGTGGCGAAAACTTTTAAATTATAGCAAATTTTGGCAAAAAACTAATTTTTTGCAAGAACAAAAACCATGTTCCTGGCATCCGACGTGCTTGGCTGAAGAACTCATCCAAGATTTTTGGACTTTCAACGTTGTCACCAAATTTCGTAAAGCTAGCAGCTTTTCCTGAAGAGCTATCGTGCTGATACATATATACATACATAAACCGATACATACATACATATATATATATATATATATATATATATATATATATATATATAAATTTTAGTGAATGTTATTTTTGGGTTCTAGGGGCCTCAAAACAAATTTCTGCCATAGTCACGGGCTGAACTTCCACCATGAGCAAGGCTGGAATAGCGAGTTTCCATTCTGGAAATTCGCTAAAAGTATGTGAAATTCGTAATAAAAATAGTAGGTGCAACTCGTGCGGGATTATCGATTGCCCCACTCAAGCAAATGAGCGCACTCACTACGTTCGTGCGCTCAAGTTCGCTTACGTGGGCAATCGACAATTTCCCGCACTTATTGCACAATATACTATATTAATTGACTGTAAGTGACTACTTACGTTCCTAGAAGGCAAGAAAATTTGTATTAACTATAATTTTTTTGTAACTCTACTAACTAGAAAACAGAATGGTTAATGTGCTTACATGTCATAAATTACCTGGTATGTAAATACCAACCTATGACTCAAGTGATTGAAAAATATCTTTGCCTATTTTTCAAAATGGCAATATCTCGAAAGTTACATTTTTTTTTACTTATTCTTCTGTAGTTCGTACTTCGGAATTTTAAAATGTGACGATGAAATATGAGTGATTGGGAAGTATATAAGTATAATGAAACTAAATTGAGCGATCAACTACAGCTGAACTCTTTTTTATGCGGTCCTTTTTTGTGCGATTTTTTGTGCGGTTTTTTTGTGCGATTTTTTAATGCGGTTTTTAAAAAAATGGCCATTAAAATGCATAATATAAATCAAAATCAAAAGACAGTAAGAAACTTACGCATTTACTATAATAACTTCCTTTGATAAAAATATTTTTTAACGGCTTTTAAGCATTTAATCAATACATTGCATAAGAATATAAATTATTGCATCATTTAATTTTGTTACAGATGTATTTTTCAAATTTTTCATAATGTTATAAAATTGAAATACATACAAAACCCTCATTGTGCAATTCACTGGGACCGTTAGAGGAGAAATTGTTAAATTTGGAAGTCAAAGGCCATGGGCGTCAATGTTTCTGATTTATAGATTTGCATGATTTACTGATATGGACTAGGGATGTATAAAATATATCGATATATCAAAATATCGATATTTTTTTTCAAATATATCGATAATTTCTGGCGATACTTTTAGTAGCGATATATCGATATTTTTTTTCAATATTTTTTTCCTGAAGTTTTTTCCAAGCTAACATGTACGAGATGTGCCACATGTACAAATGTACAATTGACATACCTAAAAATATATTCAACAAAAATACCTACAGTATTATTACATATATGGTGTACGCTTGCGCGCCAAATTTATTCTGATTTCAAATATTGAAATTAGATGTCAGATATTAAATGCAGTTTATTTGAGTCTGGAAACTTTTCGATGATGTTAAAAAACTGGTTTTTTAATACCATCACATCATGAATTCATGACGGTCATAATCTATAATGAGGAAACACCCAACTGGTACACTATTTTGACAGCTAAAATCGCTAATATCGCTAATATACTTATACTTTATGTGGAATTGTTGACGTCGTACGACGTGGTGTGTGAGTTAGTAAGGTTTAACTTGACATCTTATGACGTCAATGACCGTCAAGGTGTTAAAACAAAACTATCTAAAAAGTCACTAATATCAAGATTATTCAGTAAATTATATTGCTTAAAAAATTTCTCTACCTCAGTAACGTAAAAAAACAAAACGATATATCGATATATCGATATTTTTTTTCGATATATCATTGTACGATATTGATATTTTTAAAAAATATCGATACTATAAATATCGATACTTTTGAAAATATCAACATCCCTAATATGGACCCTCCACATTCTCGCCGAGGTTGGACGAGGTTCCTCGCCGAGTTCCTCGCTGAGGTTGGTTGAGGCATATGAATAGTATTGAAACACCAACCGCGAGGCACAACGTAATGACCCTCTGCATTCTCGATTCGTCCAACCTCGGCGAAAATGTGGAGGGCTCTTTACAAACTCTTATTTACACAGAATAATCAGAAGCCAAGTTGCTATTTCTGCACTAGTGATACCAATGTAGACAAAAAATCCCCTCTATTTCCCACCACTATGTTCTGTAGGTACACACTGTGTGTAGTAGTGTTAGTTTGATCTTTGCAACTGCGTCAGTTGAAACACACACAATTACAAAACACGTATTGTCGGACGGAGCAAAGTGGGGTCCAAGCTAACAATGGTCCAACAATACATAATAATGCGTTGTGCATTGAGTGACCGACACCGACTAACTAAATGCCTTAAGCGGTATCAAGCACACACTGGCACACTGCTATCCACAGTTTTCTACAAACACGCTTAGGGCTTGATTATTTAGATGACAAAACTTCAATACATAAATTTTTATCATTGTTTGTTTTTTTAACTCAAGATAACAGCAGGTAAAAAAAATATAAAAGACGCACAAGAGTTAACATGTAAACAACACACCAACACATTGAAACATATTCGCTCTGAAACACGGAGGGGTGCCATTATACATATACATGGCATAATTGTTAAATGGGAGCGTGCTTAATGAGGGTTTTGTATGTAAAATGTTTTTCTACGTGTAAATTAATGCTTTGTCTTGTTTATAGAAGCAATTTCTAAGGAAATTTCTAAGTTTTGAGCGTTTTGAGTGGTTTTTTCGATGAAACTGATGTTGAGTGATGAAATTTCAGTTTTTCATCACTCAGTTTCGATGAAATTGAGTGATATTTTTTTTTTTTTACAATCTGGATCGAACTATACTTTTTATAGCTATTTATGATATTTTTGAATATATTTTTTTTGTGCAATTTTTTTTATGCGCTCCCTATCCACCGCACAAAAAAGAGTTCAGCTGTATATAGAAGTAATGCTGACTCTGAATATAGCCAATGTTCATTATGTCGGCAATAGTCCAAATCCGCCCTTAATTATCACTTATACTAGTGGTGTTTACTTTTATAGAGGAAGAGCTAAGCTAAGTCCTAAAATTTTATAAAATGATCAAGTTTGTAGTTTGACCCCGGAACTTTCTATTCTTTTCATCAGATAGGTATGTTTGGTAACATACATAGTTTTATGTGTGAACTTAATTCAAAATAAAACTGCCTGACCAAGTGTGAGTTTGACTTATTGAATAATATCAGCACGTAACGGATGAATTAATATTCTTCCGTTAATTTTAATAATTATTATTGGTGAAATAAGTTTGATGAAATACTCCAACAGGAAGTAAGTATTTTTTAAATAAATTACCAAATTACTAGTTTAACAGTGAACGTCGTCAATATGAATGTAGTAAAAAAGTGAAATTTTCTTTTGTAAATCTTTACAATTAATTTTCATGTAGCCAACAAAAAATTAGTCAAGCAAAAATGTAACGCAGTAACCGTTACGTCACGATTTCAAGTGATTTTAAAATTCTAAAATCATTATAAACATAAGGATCAATATTAATTAATTACTCGTAGAAGTACATATAGACTTTTTATATTACTAATTAATGTTACTTTAAAAGTTCTTACAATTCTTCTAACAATAGGAACGTACCGTCAAACCCCCTAATTTTACCTATTGAACCTAACTTTACCATACCGTTCACACTTTATGTTAAAAAAATTAAAATTTCATGGCTTATAATACTTACAGAATTTTTTTTTAGTGCCACAACTATTCCAAGAAACTATATTAGTATTCTATAAATTTTTCTGACATTACCAGTCGCCATTTCTTTTAATCTTTAGCTTTTTTCAGTTTATTTAGTACATACTACATTCATATTTTCAAAAAGTGCGTAAACTTTAGTTGATATTTCAGAAGCTATAAAATTCACGTAGGTAATGTTATTACATAAAAAATTACATAATCTCATAAGTATTTAGAAATAATTTTCACACTTAATCACAAAGTGTGAACAATATTGGAATATTTAACAATTTTAAAACATGTATTTTTCATATTTTACTGAAAACGGGTTGGTAAAATTAGGAATTCGTTGACATTTTAACCCATTTTTGAGTTGTAATTTAAATTTCTGGAAAATTTATTTATGAGTCAAATCAAAAACTTTCATCAATTGATTTCATTAAAACAGTTAAATATAACTAAATTAATTTCGTCTTCATTTTATTCAAATTTGAATCGAAAATTATCTAAGGAATTTTTGAAAACACAATTTTTAATTTAACCAAATTTTATAGACTGTAATTCTTTTTTTAAAAGAAATTAACCAACATTTCCCATTTACTCGTTTATAATAAATGTATTCCTGTATTGCACCACCGCCATTTTATACATGTACCGTCAATTTTTTTTATTTATTTTTATACAGAAATTAGTAGAGGTATTGTGTTTGTATTTTCTTTCATAATTATTTCCATCATTTTACAGTAAATTTAACACAATGACAAATTAAATTACATTAATGCGACAATGATTTCTTAATCTTGAAAACGACAAAGTTACTACATTTGTACATTAAATAAAAACGTGAAATTTCATTCCAACTGTGGTGGGGAAGCCGGGACTCTCATTAGAAAGGTTAGAAACGATAGTTTCATAGTTTGTTAACAGCAAAGATTACAGGTTTGACTGTTTTATCTCTTTTACCGTTTTTTACAAAATTACACGGTAGTACCTATATAAAAAATTAGATACACATAAATTAAAACATACTTAGGATAAGTCAAGTTGTGATTTTCGAAACTGTCGTGACTTTTAAAGACATCTTAGTAAACATTTTCAATGTTAAAACTTTTGAAAACTTTTGTACTTTTTTCTTTTTTCACATATTTTTATAAAAGATAATTTTCCTTCGACCCATAAAAGTCATTTGCTTATCACAATTTAGTAGACTAATGTTGATAAGTAAAACTGTAGTTATAGTCGTATTAAAAAATATTAATTTGAAAACAAATATAATAGTTATGTCTAAATATAGATAATAATTTTGTTCAATATTTAAAAACGTATTTACGATGTTATTGATACAATTTACATTTTTAGGGTCTCGTAGAAAATTCTCGGAACCCTTATGACTTCGTCCTCTCCTCCCGTTCGTCCATCAGCTACACCCTTGTAGTTTCTGTATCTTTAAACTTGTAAACAAGAAATTTCCCAAGTGCATGGTTATACTAATAATCATCTCAATTAATAAACAATAGAAAATTTTTTATTTAAATCTTTAAATATTTTCCCGTATTGAAAAGTGTGTATTTTGTCTGAAATTATATATTAGAGCACATATCGTTACGTCTAATGTCAATAGAGAATTTATTATAAACAAATTAAGATTGTTCTGGCATGAGGTTTAGTTTTTTAAATGTGGTGATACTGAGTCCTATATTAAAGCATTGCTTTTTGAAACTATTGCCAACTGTATCCAACGAAATTTCAAAACGAAAATTTATTAATTTTTAATATATTGAAATATAATTTTAACATTAAAGTATTTTAAAATGTCATTAAATATTTTTATAAACAGTGTTTTTATAAACAGTGTTGCCGATGTTACTACTACTTTAGACGTTTTCGTTACTTTAGATCAAAAAATTTAAAGTTCAGTCGACCGGATCGCAACTGAATTTTGAGTATCGATTCTTTATTGGTTAAACTATATCATATCAATTTTTTATTTAATTCTCTCTATTAGAACTATTTTTTTTTTTTTAATTCGAAACAAAAAATTTCACATGTCTCCATAAGCATCCATATAGGTATATAGTATTTTTACTCAACTTTGGTAATTTTTTTCTCGATTCTCAGCGACCAAATTTTTTTGTTCTTTCATAGGATGGTAAAATACCTTTTAGAGAGTCTGTATGCAAATTTTTATTATTTTTTCTCTAGTCAACCCTCATGCCAGAACAACCTTAATATAATGGAACCAGACAGGGTAGCATAGAATACGGGAGACTCGTCAAAAAATTTTCTAGTTTCACAAAAATTAATATGATTTTAAAGAAATAAATTTTCTGTACGTGATATCTTTTGAAAAGTTCCGTTTGTTATTTATCAATATGGAAAATTTTGAAATATAGTTAAAAATACAGAAGTGTTAGAGGTGTACTTTTTAATTTTTAACTTTTTGCTTATTGCCCAACGCGGGAAGCTTTGCGAGACTAACAATTTAAATACGAGTCAGTTCCACTTAAAGCCAGCCGATCGTTTGATACGAGTACTTTTAATAATATGGATATTTTTTAATGAAATTATCCAAAATTCTCCTCTAGGCGAAATCTTGTCGCAGACCATAATAAACAATAAAAAATATAGTTAAATAAATCGCCTATATTTTATCCCGAAAGTTGTGAAAAAACTCCTAGCTACAGTCTATGGAACTCTAAGTTAATGTGCGTTCAACATGCACTTGACAAATTTTTGGAGTAGTTAATCGTTACATAAACTCCTATTTCAAAATAGTCGGGAGACTGAACTTTGATGTTAAGTGAATTTGCATTTAATGAATATTTATTAAATTGCTGTAAAATTATTACAAATTAAATCGATGAATCATATTGTGTGTCTGTTAATTGAGTCGAAAAACCGAGGGTTCTTTAATCACACCAAAATATTATGTTCTATACTATTCCATTGAATTCTAAATGAATTTGTTAGGTATTTAAAATATAATAATATATACAGTGAGAGTCAAAATTGATTTTACTAGATCATTCAGATTACACACTAGATCTGAAAAATTTATGAGTCATATCAAAGATTTTCATCAGTTGATTTCATTAAAATAGTCAAATATAACTAAATTAATTTCGTTAACGTTACGAGTTTCTATGGTATCTAAAATGTTTCCGGCATAAGGAAAATTTACATATAGGTATATATTAATTTTTTATTCCTTAAAACCCGCGTTAACTCTCCTAATGTACATAAGAATCTTTATTTAAATGGTTTAAAAACTTTTGATGAGAGTGTATAGTGTTTATCTTTATAGCACTCTTGAATATTATGTTAGATTACAATGTATCTTGGGTCTTGGACGAGAAGACCAGAATTTTTTAGGTTAAATCATGTCAGATAGAGTTGGAAAGGCAAAAAGCCTCTAACGGCAAAGAGTTCTGTAATCGTGTGATTAGTTTTAATTTTGAAAATTTGGATACTTAAAAAATTTGAATGAATTTATATATGTAGTTTGTAAACGTGTGCTAATCAGTAATCAAGTACGTATTAAACAAAAAATTAAAATTGAAAATAGACTAATTCCAAATACTACACATCAAATAATATTTTGACATTTCCGTTAAATCTTAGAGATTCAGTCAAAGGTTTCACATATTTTTGCTTACATTTTTGAGCAAAGCAACATCATTTAATAATAATGACAATAAGTCTTAGAATTAGTAATTTAACTATTTCTGCAAATCGACGCTAACTAAGTTAAATAATTTCGCATATTATATGTAAATGTAACACATTTTAAACCAAATTTTTAAAATTATTTAATGTCTGGTTTTAATTTTATGTAAATGAAGAGATCGTGGGAAATATAACATCTTCGCTTTGTATGAAAAATTAAATTAAAAAAAAAGTGACCCGAGTTTGGTTTTTTTGACTTACGGTATACCTACACTGAGAAAAAAATACAGTAATTTTTACTGAAATTTCTGGTAAAAAATTACTGAGCTCTCTGGTAATGCGGACATAAGTGACAGGCTAAGCAAAAAGTAGGATAATTTATAGTAAAAATTTTAAATTACCCTATAGCTCAGTAAAAATTACCGTATTTTTTTTTTTTTTTTTTTTTTTTTAGTTAAAATTGGGGTACTGCTGCCGGTGGATGGCGCGGTCAGCCGCACCCGGCGGCATCGCCATCAGAGGGCATGCGCCGCCATAAACGGTAAAGATAAAAACATACACAAAACAGACAGGAACACATAAATGCGATAGACAAGGGACAAAACATACACATAATAAAATCCATCGATGGGCCCTGCCATCCCAGGGCTTAAAAAGAGCGGACAGTCCTTGGTGACGGTACGATAAGTACTGGACAGAGCGTCCGGTCACCAAGGCCTGGAAGCCATCGCTGGAACTCCCTCCGAGGTGCAAACGGCCCCGGAGTGGAGGAACCTGACTAGAACCACACAAAATATCACAGAATAGTATCACAAAAATATATCACAGACAAAACTTATTGCTTCCCTGGGAGGCCACAAGCCGACCAGTGAAGCAATAAGGAGTTAAAACAATACCGCTGTAGAGCCATAACAACAGGCCTACAGCGGCATAACAAAATATCACAGATGGAAGAACAAATGATGTACCACCTCGGGTGTAAAAGGCCCTCGGTAGTACATCGTTAAAAAGAAATAACAACAACAAAAAACATGTATAAATAACAACAGTACCACTAAGGGTGTAAAAGGCCCTTAGTGGCATAACGACAATACTAAAAGTACCCTGCCAGACCAGCTGGAACAGGGTATCGGTAATAAATAAGACAAACACAATATCATTTTACACATAAGGATTAAAACGGAGCTGTAAAGTTTAAAATATCGGGGGAGATAAAACGAGACGACTTGTAAAATCTGAGATGGTATGCCCCTAAAGTCTCTGAAGAAGATGCGAATTTCGGAGAAATTCAAGCATCTTTCTTTCAGAGACAGAATTGTAAGCAAGAGCTTCGGCTACATTATTCGAGAGCTGCAACCTCTGGCGCAATGGCTCAAAGGTTACACATTCCTCAACTATATGCCTCACGGTCAGCGCCGTCCCGCAGGCGGCGCACCTTGGCTGATCCTCACCGGCGAGAAGATGACGATGTGTTAACGCCGTGTGACCCAAGCGTAAACGTGTCAGGGCCACACTCTCTCGCCGGCTCAGATTTACAGGTGCCGGAGTTCTTCGGACCTCAGGTTTCACCTGTTTGAGCTTCGCCGTGAGGTTGTTCCACTCACGTTGCCATTTCTGATCGATCGCCGATCTAATGCACACTCTCAGATCCTCTGGGCGAATGGCAATGTCCTGTGGCTCACCGACTTCGGCTGCATGACGTGCTGCCTGGTCGGCGAGTTCATTGCCAGGTATCCCCACATGTCCGGGAATCCAAAAGAAGGTGATAGACTTTTGGCGGAGCATGTAGAGACACGTTCGGATGTTTTGCACCAGTGGATCGATGGTATGAGAGTGGCAGATCGCTTGCAACGCGCTCAACGAGTCGGAACAAATGAGGAATGCGCTGTCTTCGGATGTTCGACAGAATCGCAGGGCTTGCAAAATCGCAAATAACTCCGCAGTATACACAGTGGCCTGGGGAGGAAGTGACCAAGCGTGAGGATCGTCACGAATGACGATGGCACTTCCAACACCCGTAGCTGTTTTGGAACCATCTGTGTATATGCAGAGAGAGTCAAGTTCGCTAATGATCTCATAAAAGCGGGATCGATATTCGAATGAACTGGTCTCCTCCTTGTTGAGACCAGTCAGGTCGAAACGACACCTTACGTTAGGGATCAGCCAAGGAGGTACTTCCATAGGACGTTTGGGAAGTACCTTGGCGAACTGTAAGTGCAGACTCTCTAATAACTCCTGCGTTCGAACGGCCACTGGTCGACTTATGGTCGGACGTCGACCGTAGAGCCCCTGTAAACGGTATCTGAATAGAGTCGGGTGATTGATATGCGTAGGTGTTGCATATACCCCCGCTGCATAATTGAGCAAGAGACGCTCACGTCTCAGTCGCAGCGGAGGAAGGCCCGACTCTACGCAGAGGCTCATAGAAGGGCTCGTTCGAAATGCTCCCGTAGCCAGTCGTATGCCTGCATGGTGAATAGGATCTAGGAGTAAGAGCGCAGACGCCCGGGCGGAGGAGTAAGCAATGCTGCCGTAATCAATCCTAGTCAGAACTAGCGATTGATACAGGCGAAGCAACGACTCCCGGCCCGCACCCCACGATGCACCAGCCAAGCACTTAAGCATGTTTATTGTCCTGCGACAACTCGCAGCTAAGGCTTGGAGGTGTGGACGCCACGTAAGTTGTTTGTCAAAAATAAGTCCTAGAAACCTGACGCTATCAACGCACTGAAGGTTGGATCCTTTTAAAGTGAGGACAGGATCCGGATGTGCGTTGCGCTTTCTGCAGAAGTGAACCACCGATGTTTTTTGTGGAGAGAAGCGAAAACCAAGAGCTTCTGCAGAAGTCACCACTTCGTTGATGCCTTGTTGCAGCCGTTGTTGAATATCCTCGATGGAATCGGCTGCGTAAAATATGGTGAGGTCATCAACGTACAAGCAACGACGAATTGGGGCTGAAGCTGCAATATGACTGACTGCGATGGAAAATAAGGTGACACTAATGGTGGAGCCTTGAGGAACACCATTCTCCTGGGAGTGGGCCTCAGACTCAGTGTCACCTACCCGGACACGAAAAGAACGGTCAGTCAGAAAACTTTTTACGAACTGAGGGAGGTTACCTCTTAAACCCCAGTCGTGCAGCTTCTTGAGAATGCCATACCTCCAGGTCATATCATAAGCTTTCTCCAAATCGAAGAACACGGCCACAAGGTGTTTTCGTTGGAGAAAGGCGTCTTGAATGGCATTCTCGAGGCGAACAAGATGGTCCGTAGTCGAATGGTATCGGCGGAACCCACATTGATGTTTAGGTATAAGGTTGTGGGATTCCAGCCACCAGACGAGACGGTTGTTCACCATTTTTTCCAATACCTTGCTGAAACAGCAAGTCAAGGATATTGGACGGTAGCTAGTTAGTTGCGATGAATCTTTACCCTCTTTTAGCAGCGGAATGATGGTAGCTTCTCGCCACTGCGGAGGGTAAACGCCTTGCCTAAAAATTTCGTTGTAAAGATCCAGTAACCTACACTTACCAGGATAAGGCAGGTTCCGGATCATGGCGTAGGGGATCTCATCAGGTCCAGGGGAAGTATCCCCAGATCCCCGAAGCGCCTCCAGTAATTCTTGCATAGAAAACGGTTGGTTGTACTGGAGGGATTCATCTGAGAAAAAATCAAGATCGTTTTGTTCGTGTTCGATCTTGATCCGCAGGAAGTCCGGGTCATAGTTTTGGGAGCCACTGACGCGCTCAAAGTGCTTAGCTAAGCAATTAGCTATTTCTGCGCGTTCAGTGATGTTCCGACCGTCGACGACGAGAAGGGAGGGTATAGGTGAACGGGAATATTTCCCAGTAATGGCCCTCACTCTTCTCCATACCTCTGAGGTGGTCGTGGAGGTGTTTATGGCCGAAACATATTGCTCCCATGATAGCCGCTTTTGTTCTTTAATTGTGCGTTTACAGCGTGCTTGAGCACGCTTGTAGGCTATCACATTTTCCTGCGTGGGGCGACGTCTGAGTTCGTGGTACGCCCGCTTTTTCTCTGCAACTGCTACACTGACGACTTCATTCCACCATGGTACTTGATGTTTGGGTGGAATGTTGGACGACTTCGGTATACTCGTATATGCTGCTTCATTGACACTGGAGGACATTTTCTCCACATCATCTTCTACGTCTCCAGTCAGCTCGGGTGTACGGAATGAAGTAGCGTACATTTCCCAATCGGCTTGACGGAGACGCCATCTCGGCGAAGACGAATGTGGAGTCATCGGCAGGGTACTATTTAAAATAATAGGTATATGGTCGCTACCGTACGAGTCTGACGCCAGCGTCCACTCAAAACGGTGTGCCATGACCGGTGAGCAAAGTGATAAGTCGATAGCCGACAACTCACCGGTTCTTGCATTAATAAAAGTACCTTCACCGGAATTCAACAAGACCGTTTCAGACTCATCTAGAAAACGTTCGATGAGTCTTCCACGGGCGTCTCTTGTGCTACAGCCCCACATAGGGCTGTGAGCATTAAAATCTCCTAGTAACAAAAATGGACGTGGTAACTGTAAGGTAAGCTCGGTCAGGGATTCGACATTCCAGTCGAAGTCTGGTAGGTAGACCGAGCATACTGTGAACTGGGGCGGTTTTAAAAATTGTACTGCAATAGCTTGTAGGGGGGTGTTTAATGGGTGGTCCCGGAAGGGGACGCCATCTTTTATAATGATGGCAACACCCCCCCTCGCCCTGATGTCTGGCCTTACGTTGTGCCGGCGGATATGGTAATTTTTTATTGAAAATTGTTCCGCCGGCTTTAAGTGTGTTTCTTGTAAGCACACGCACATAGGCGTGTGCTCAGCCAGAAGCATCTGCAATTCACAGTAATGATGTTTTACACCATTACAGTTCCATTGTATGAGAGCCATTTTTGCTACTACTTGGGTTGCTCTAGGAAGTGTGGCTACTTCCTAGGTTTCCCCTTTGGCCAGCCTTTCTTTCTTTTAATCGTTTTCACCTCGGCGTCTGAGTTATCGGACTCTGTGGCCGAGGTGTTGGTATAGGCGTCGGACGTCGGGCGTTTCACACCCGACCGTACCGACGCATTCGTACTTTCCGAGTCGCTCATCGGTGTTGAGATTGAGCGACTCGGGAGGGGGGTGACCGGGCGTGTTGGTGTACCCGGTCGGGACGGCCGCTGTGGTAGCGGAGCCGTCATAGGTGGGGGCGGAATGAATTCCGCCTCCGAGGTGGATGTGGAGGGTCCCTTTTTGGGGGACCTTGGTTTTTCCACCTCCTTCTCCCCCTGACTGTAACGCCTTCTCGAAGGCGAAGCCTTCTTCGGTGATGTCTTCTTTTTGGGAGAAGACGTCACAGTACGTACGACGGGTCCCTGAGGGGTGGTGGTAATCACCCTCTTGGCCTCAGGGACCTTGGCTGACACGACAGCGGCTGTACTGGGTGTAGATACAGCTACACCCGCAGAGCGCATGAGACACTCTTGCATTTTCTGCATATTAACTTGCATTTGTCTCATGGCTTCTTTAATTTCTTTCATTTCATTAGTCTTTTCAGCCGCTGTAGGGGCGGGGGCCGCAACAGCGCGTGCATAACCATCCAGAGCGGAGCGACGGGGCATATTGCCCAGAAGTTTCCGTCTAGCCTCTGGATAAGTTAATTTCTCCAGGGCTCTCAGCTCTTGGATGGCTGATTCCTGCTTGAAGATGGGGCAATTCCTCGACTTAGCCGAGTGATTGCCCCCACAGTTAATGCACTTGATGGGCTCGTCACATGGCCGTCCTTCATGTAACGGCCGACCACACACGCAGATCTGTTGCTCAATTGTACATCGTTGTGAGACGTGGCCGTACCTTTGGCATTTGTAACACCTCATGGGTGCTGGGATGTACGGGCGCACGTCCACTTTATTAAACAGGCCGATTACTACTTCCTTTGGTAATGTAGTTTTATTAAAGGTAAGTAGTATCAAGGGGGATTCAGGATATTTATTCCCCCTGTTTAACTTCAGCCTTTTGGCTTCTATAACCCCCTGTGGAGACATCTCCGACACTATCTCGTCGAGGGTGCAGTACGCTAAGGATGGGTGCATAATTACTCCTCTTGAGTAATTTAAGACTCCATGAGGGGTCACCTCCACCGCGTACTGACCTAAGCTGTTTAATTTTTGGATTCTTTCACTTTGTGCCGATGAGAATGCCTCCACGAGCAACCCTTTGCCCGACAGTTTGGCATCCTTAACCTGCCCAATGAATTCCTTAACCAGTTTTGCCAACAAGAAGGGACTTATCTTACTGAAGTCCGCTTCTGTCGGTTTCACAATTAAAAATCTTAAAAATTCTTCCATTCTTGGGGTATCCATTGGACGCCCACGATATTTCCCTTTTGTTTGTTTTTTTTGGGGAGGAGGGTTACCCCCCGTGGTCTTCGTAACCGCACCACCGGACTGCGGTGGGGTTACATTTGAGGTAGCAGCAACCTGGCTAGATGCTTCGGCGCTACTACCGCTCACACCGGGTGTAAGTGGTGGAGCCGGGTTCGCGTCCGGTTTAGAGGGCCCGGACTCGCCCTTTTGAAGTGAGTTTTGATTAGCCATACGATGTAACACAAATAAACCCCCACTCCGCTCCCCACCCTCCACGGAGCCTCATAAGGGACGTGGGACTCCCACGCCAGGGATACGGAAATGAGGGGCCCTAGGGACGAAACCCATTGCCCCAGTGACACGCACGACTCCGGGGCGCTCGAAGTTACTGCGGCCGGTGCATAACCGCAGCCACGGTCTATGCCTGAAGCCAGGGCCAAAGTGACGTGTTGTTCCGCCGTACTCGCAAGTAACGGCTTCCCTCAGTCACCAGGATCCCCTTTTCCAGGCAACGCCGCTAAGCCACACACGAGCTAGTGTGGGTCCCGAAGATGACTTGAAGTTGGGACAACAAAGAGGAACGAAAACAAAACAAAACCAAAAACAAAAGGGAAACAAAAGATAAAAGAAAATCTGAAACAAAAAGAAATAAAAATAACGAAAACAAAAAACAGTAAAAACGAAAAGAAATAAAAAGATAGGTTGAAAAAAATGAACTGTCGATCCGACATCTTTCGTGAAAACGGTGGTACCTCGAGAAGGAACGGTGCCGATCTTGGGTAGTCAGAGGCTAATGGAATCCGAAGATTACTGTATTGCGCATAAACTACCCCTGGAACCCTTAGCCTCCTTGACACCAATGGGGGATAAATATCCCTCACGGTTGCCAAGGACAGCTGCTATAGGTGTCCTCACCACCAATTACCGTATTATTTTATAAATAAGGTTTTTTTTTATTTATTAATAAATAATTGAATTAAAATAGTTTAAAAGGATATTGATAGAAGGGTAAGCATTAAAAAATATATAAATTCTTAACAATAAGCACATTACAATAATTTGTATAAAAACATATTTCAATTAACATATCAATACATATAAAAAACATACAAGAATTAAAATAAAAACTAAACAAAAATTCATGAAACACAACAATTTTTTGTTTTAAATGGAAAGTCCAATAAATAATAATTTATTATAAAAAAAAAAAAAAAAAACACTTTATAAACATCCAGTCACTATATTCGCTATTGAGCAACTGATCGAACCAACGGTTGCTGCGTCTGTAAGTCGTGTATTGTCTAACACGGGTGCTCTGGGTGGTTGCGTGCTTGTTTTGTTTATTCTGTTCTATGTAATGCTTGGTATGCAGTGATGTGTGAGAGGGATGCTGAAATACAAGTTTCAAGGAGCAAACAGAGATAACAAATAACAAATACACAGCGAATCAGTAAAAATTATTCTATGTCCAGTATAATTTTACAAAAAATTAAGTAAATTTTCCCGGTGTCCACTTGAAATTTTACTAGCCCATCGAATTTTACGCAGCTGTATAGGAAAAATTCTTAAGGTGTACAGGAAAAATTTTCAAATGAATCGTAAAAAATAATGTTTGAAACGCATTTTTTATATTTTTGCTTAATAATTTCCTACGGACTGGTCACTTAAGACTCATTTACCGGAGGCAGCTCAGTAATTTTTACTGGAATTTTTTCTCTGTGTATAATTCGAGAACATAATATAGGTACTGTAAGAAATTGGACTGGCTGTATTTTAGATCAACGAAATTTTAATAGCTAGCGAGCTGATGGCAGGAAAATCTATATGATTCCATCGTCTGGGAGAAGTTGATAATAAGAAAGATCGGAGTAAAATAGACCATAAAAACAATTTCTGCCATTAACACTTTTAGTCCCATGGCTTCGGCATTCGAAACCAAACAAAACATCCTGAGAGGACAGCCGCAATCAATGATTAATTCATTAGTTGGTTACGCATTATGTGTGCGATGTTTATCATCATTCATCACACGGATGTGTTCCTACTCACACAAATACATACCAACACACACTAATCTTTTGGTTTCTATGTATAAAAAATTTTAAGATAAACAAAAAATACATAAAAAATATAATTTATATTTTTAAATAAAATTGATTTGAATGTCAGTGTATATGTAGTATGTACGTATCACGTACGTATGTTTAGTTTTACTTTGGTTTTATTTTACACATACATGTTGAACTGTGTTGCATCCTTGGGGTAATGGATACACAGCAACTATCTCTATCATGAAATCTGCAGTGTGCATTTTTGTGTACCTTAGGCTCGTAGGTAGTCAGTGCCTCACTGGCATTCACCCAGTGTAGGTCAGTCAAACAACAATGGATTTGATTGTTGTTAGCACTGTAGAACCCCCACACGCAGCGTTTTGGTATCAAACATACGTATGCGAAGAAGGATCACATGACTGCCACCTCTATTTCGATTACGCACACCACAGAGGACAGAGTCCCCGCAACTATTTCTTTTCTGAAATCACGAGTGTGTACTTCTGTGCTCATTAGGCTTCTTAGTTGTCAGTTTGCCAATAGCAGTCGATGATTGATCAACCACACGATAATGGACTTGATTGTTGTTGGTATTGTTACATCGGTTACATCCCCTAGTACATGCGTGTGGTGTCTGACCCACGTGACCGTTCCTACTATGTCCGTTACTCACACAAATACACAAAATCGCACTAAACAATGTAAACCCAGTGTGTGTATACAACATATTGCCTATCTCTTACATGTTACACTGGTTCCAGTAGTGTAGGCATAGATATATTGTCTCTATTACTCTATGACGCACACATACCCAGTGTAGCGCGCTAATTCAAAGTAAACACCGTGCACGTATATAACATATTTTCTATCTCTTACTGGTTACACTGATTCCAGTAGTGGAGAGATACGTATTGTACCTCTGTCCTCTGTGGTTGCATCTATTCAGTGTTTGAATCATTTTATTTTATGTAAGGTAACGGGCCTAGTTTCTGACCTTTTAAGAGTGACGGCTGAGGTTAAACGACAGTAATAAATATAAGTTTAAACTTAAGAGACAATTAATAATTTTATCAACTAGTTTATGGCTTTCAAAATAAAGTCATACAAGTAAAATAATTATTTGAATTGAATTAATAATTTAAATTAATGTTTTAAAAATTGACAAAAAGGACCCAGTTTCTGACCTTCAAAATTTCTCATGTGACAGTTTTTGACCCTGACAGTGGCCTAGTTTCTGATCCTTAAATTTAAAAATACAGTTTTTTAAAATTTAATTTATAAATAATTTTTTATTGATAAAAATGAATGTTTAATGTTATATACGTTATGAAAAATAACAAAAACTAATCGAAGATAACTATAAATAACAAAATAACTAACAAAAACTGGTTAGAATTTAATTGGGCCATACCACTTTAGAAGTGAGCCTAGTAATTGACCCTCATATTTCAATAATAAAAATCATTCTAAGGTATTTTATAAATATTTTAAAATAAATTTTAAACAAATATTAACCTGCTCATATATTTTTAATTAAGTTTTCATACTTACATGATGAATATTGCACAGATCAAAATGAGTACTTTGTAACATAAACTGTTAAGAAACTACCAAAAAAATAGTTTTTACACACATTTTAAACTTAAAATTTTTTTTTTTATTTAGTTAATATATTCTAAACTTTTTAAATTGCTGTTCATTAGACACAGAATAGATTACTTTAAATTAAGAATTTATTTTTTTTCTTATTTAAAATATAGTTTTTTTATTAATTCATAACAAAGTTGAAAAGTTCAGAAACTGGGCCAGGGTCAATTACCGGGTCTTTTACCTTATTTGTTTATATAAAGTTGAGCTTGTTGAGTAATAGAGTCCAAAAGAAATGACTTAGCGGAAAAAATGATGAAGGTCAGTCGCTTTAGCTGAAAGAACGATGAGTCGATGAGGGTTTATTATTGTCTCATTGTCAACTTCTTTGTATTATGATAATAAATTTATTTATTTATAAAAATAAGTAAGAATATGATTTAACGTCCAATTTTAGGACAAGTATTCTATAACAGGCGCCATCCACATCATTATTTATACATATATTTTTATTTATTTCACGACTCTTTTAATTATACATTTTATGATGTGACGTACAAGGCAATTGGTGGGGGGCTAGAATTTGGAAGGTGTTCGTCTGAAGCCGTATTCTTAAGGAACTATACCAATATTCATCTGGAAGGGAAAATGCAGAAAATTTTCATACGATAATATTGATATTTGAATTATTGTCAATAATATTGTGTGTACGCAGTGTACGTAAGCTTCAATATCTTTCCTGTAATTCGGTCAGTTCAAACTGTGTATATTTTTAGAAACACTCTGTGGATCATAAGCAACAGATAAAAAAAATAAACATTTTGTTTGTTATATGATAAACGTCATCATTTTCAAGATGGTGAACCGCATTTTTAAGTTTCATGGGGCGCATTTCTAGGGTTCGCAGGCCGTAGTTTAAGAATTTATACAATCGTCATTTTTTTCGTGAGCTATTCAATGAAATAATATTGTTGAATCAACGGTGTGTACATAATTTTTCCTGTAAATCTTTGTATCTTTCATCATTTTTTCAGCTTTTAGCAACAATTGTATGAATATTTACTCAGATAATTTTTGTTAATATTAAAGAAAACTAGTAATAATTAGTCACATAATATAATATTGATGCACATTGCACGCATATACCAATATAAGAATTAATGATTTGTCACTATTAGCAATATCAAAAAATGGTTTTAAAATTTAAAATTCGATTTACTCAGGTTCTATAAAAACTCACCTTCACCGTTTTTCCCGCTGACTCCTCATATGGATATATATCATACCGGTATTTTTCAAATATATTATTACTATCGTAGAGTAATGTCGATAAAAATATCGTTTTTTCTATTATTATATTACTGAGGTATAATTAAAATATTAATGATACCTATTCCTTATAATTACGTTTATTCGCGAGAAAAAAACAAAAACCAATTAAACTAGTACTTTTCTGGGACAGTTTTAAGGAAAACTTTATCAGCCCTTATCAACTTTATCGGGTATCATTTTTCACAACCAAAGGAAGCTTAAATAGCTAGTTAGATAGTATCATGGTTATTATACTGTCTTATGATGCATACTTTCTGATCATAGCCAATTAGGTAAATTACTACAAGAAAAGCTTATTCTTGGATACTGACATTTCAGTATCGAACTATCGATATATCCGATTGAAAAATATCGATACTTTATAAAAATTTAAAAGGGAATCGAATATTCGGTATATCGATATAATATCAACATCCTACTTGTAGGGCCAGCCGCGCACTAGCAACTTTTGCAACAGGCAACTGAATAGTTTACACCGCATCTCCACTAGACATATATATTGTGTTAAAACTTATGTCGTGACATAAAAATATCCTGTGGAGACGCTAAATGTTATAACATATTTTATGTCATAACATATATGTCTTGACATATGTTATAACATCAGCTCGGGCATATTTTCAGACATAAATTTGACGTTTGAGATTTTCAAGATGGCGAATCGATGAATTAACCCAACACTTGGGAGATTTGTGCTTTAATTCTTTTTGTTTATTTAATTTTCTAAATTTTCTAGTCTTTGTAAACATAGAATTAATATTACAACGTTAAAAATCCTTTTTTACTAATAATAATACGATTTACAATTTTTAGTAATTAAATATGTTAAGACATAAGAAGTTCCCACAATTGATTATATGTTACGATATAAATTATGTTAAGACATATGTCTTGACATCAATTATGTCTAGTGGAGACCCCGTGTTAATCACTTAAAAGTTGCTTTTTCGTTTTTACAAGCGCGCACTAGTTGATTAAATAGTTGCTCTATACAACCAATATACAATTTTAGTAGAGAAATGGATTTTATAGTAATTGCATGCGTTTGCACTCTGGAATTATGGGAATAGAAACAAAAACGCAAACGATTAGGGATTCATCCATTAGTCAGCCAGAGGCTTCTTAACGATCAATTTTATAAATTATTTCAAAATTTAAGGGAAGATAAAAATACATTTTTTAATTATTTTCCGGATGATTGTCAAAATTTTTGATAATTTGCAATATTGAGTTCATCCCAATTCTCAACAAATTTTTCACATATCTAATTCAACCCATAATTTTTTTTTAAATTTTTATCAGAGTATTGTTAATTTTGTATTATATATTGCTGGTCGTTTCTCGATCTCACTAATAAAATCTTCAAAATTCAACGTCGTGATTCAATTTCACAAAAATGAATAAAAATTTGTCATAAGAAATACTCATAAGCAACTAAATAGTCACCAGTGCGCTCCAACTAACCTGAACAAGCATGTTGCATTATCATCGGCAACAGTTGTTCTCTCACTCATAAAATAGAACATGATGTAATTTTTTAGTTGCCTCAATTTAAAAATCACCAGTGCGCTGGGTTCAATACAAAACAATACGTTTTATACTCGGTGATTTAAGAGTTGCTTTTAGACGTGATAAAAAAATTGCTAGTGCGCGACTAGTCTAAAGTGACTAATTTGGTTTATAATTACATAATATAATATGGACGATTTAAAATCGTGTTTTTGCAAAAAGAGCTCTTTTGAGCGAATTATTTTATTTAATACAGAAGTAGTTAACAAATGTTTGACTATATTGGAAGTCCGAAAAACATTTTCTTTAAAATTTAGTGATGCTGCAATTCCAGTAATTGTAGAAGAAACGTTAGACTATCACAACAAATGTTATAAAGATTTCACTGCTTTGAAAAAAAAGTATAAAGAAAATTTAGATGACAGTGAAGTTGGATTAGAGCTATCTCCATCTGCGTCTCTGTTAGAAAAATCAAAGTTAGTCTGATTAAGGAACTCAACCAAGCTTTTCGGACTTCCAATCGATCAATGCTCGGGATTAGGTATTTTGAATATTTTTCGTTTATAAAATAATTTTTTTGGGCAAAATATCCAAAAATTCAAAAATTTTTCCATTTTTTTTTTTATTTCGTGTTAAAGGAATCACATAAACTTTTGAGCCATTATTATACTTAAACCAACTGTCGGAAAAAATTAAAATTTTTTGTAAAAATGAATTTTTTTCTAATATTTGCAAAAATTCTAATTTTTTTTAAATATTTCTTTACACCATGATAAAGAGCGACAAAAAGCAATACGATAGGCTTTGAGCCATTATCCTATCTAAACGGGTTTTCATAAAAAAATATTTTTTGTAAACGCAAATTTGCTGTTATGCAGGATGCTACGGCAGAGGTTTTTTTTAATTGTAGCTAAAATCAGAGGCCCCTATGTCTGCCACCTTTATTTCCCTCTTTCAGGAAGTACACTAAATCCAAAAATATAGATTAGAAAGACGATGAAATGACTTAGTCGGTCATTTTTTTTTTACATGTTTGTAATTATTTTTTATAAAATTGCAGCGATGTGGACGTCTGCCTTCCATAAATTTGTTACATACTGACTGCCATTAATACAATATATCAATGGCAGACACGATGTTATGATTTAAGGGAGTTCTTTTTTTGCATTTTCAAAAAAAAAGTCAGCGCCATCTGAGCTTCGTTCTAATTTTTTCTTATACGCACAGGAGTAAACTATGTAACATATTACTATCAACGACGATTAAATCATATACCTAAATTGCCATCAGCTCCCTAGCTATAATAAATTTTTGGGTGTAGTGATTCTCATTAATAACATTTCACTTAATTGTGTGAAAAAGTGTTTCAGTCACAGAGGACAGAGACCCCGCAACTATCGCTTTTCTGAAATCACGAGTGTGTACTTCTGTGCTCATTAGGCTTCTTAGTTGTCAGTTTGTCAGTAGCAGTCGATGATTGAAGATCAACCACACGATAATGGACTTGATTGTTGTTGGTATTGTTACATCCCCTAGCACATGCGTATGCTGTCATAGCTATGTATGCAATAACTGAGCCACGTGACCGCCCCTACTATCTGCGTTACTCACACAAATACACAAAATCGCACTAATACAATGTAAACCCAGTGTGTGTATACAACATATTGTCTATCTCTTACATGTTACACTGATTCCAGTAGTGTAGGGATAGATATGTTGTCTCTATTACTCTATGGTTTCAGTCCTTTGCCATTCACTGTTCCCAAAATATTTGTTTATGATTATCTCACTGAAACGCAATGCAACTGTAATGTGTATTAAGCTATTAAGTGTTAAATATATACACACTCGTTTACATACGATTACTCAATATCTATTCAAATTTTTTTTAAGTACATAATTTAATTAGCATAGTAAGTGTACAGGTAATCAATCATGCGTATAGTAAAACCTAATCTTATCTTTCCTGTTTTTAATTCGACATACTACTAAAAAAACCCATTTATTTACTTACTTATTTACTTTTTTTTTGATTAATTTATTTCAAAAATAAGAAATTACAAGGAAACCTTGAATTAATATACGTTTTGGATACCATTTATAATTTTTTAAAATACTGTGACGGAGAATTGACAGATAAATAATATTTGTAGAATAACGCCCTTGGAGAGAAACGACGGGCTGCGGAGCAAAAAATATACTAAAAAATGCTCCGAACCAAAAATTTTAAGAAATTTTTTTCTCCAAAAATATAGGCGGCGTGTAAAAAAAAAAAACATTTTTTCACTTTCCCCTGGGTTCCTTACTATTGGCCCCGGGCCCCTTTTTCCGATCCGAGTGCCGGGGCTATAACCACGGCCGCTCCACCCCTCGTGGAGTCTGTGTAGGATAAATTAGTAAGAAATTTACTAGTTTTTTGGAAAGATTGTTCCACATTGGTTCTAGTTGTTTGGAAAAATTGTTGCATTCCATTTACATTTAAAAATTAAAATTTCATATTCGAATTATTTAAACTCTATATAGGTTTAAATTATGTGTATAACGTTTCTAAAAATTGACTTGGTGACGTCATCAAGTACACATATTCAAAATATTTAGCATAATGATATTTTCCTTTTGATTTAATTAAAAGAGATTTAAAGTTGTCAAAATAAGCTTTCGCTAGGAAAATTTTCTCAAAAAATTTAGCTGTTTTTAAAAAATTACCTAGTATCGAAACAGTAAAAAAAAATAGATCGATTTTCTAACTTTTAAGCAAAAAAAAAAAAAAAAGAAAAATTCAAAATTTTACCACTATGTCGCAGTAGCGACGCGTGAAATTATTTCCTGGGGAGACACAGTCTTTTTACCATATTTAAATAGACTTATTTTGTATCTATGTTTTACTTTGACAACGAATCAACTTTATTAAAACTTTTATATTGTAACAAGACATTCTGACGCAGGACTTCGATTGTAAAACAAAAATATTTAAATTTTTGACCAGACATTTGTAATTGTTGTACCAAGAGTAAAAGATGCTGGAATTTTTTTTGTTTTGTGATTGGCCTGAATTAAGCACACAAAGGTCTTCAAAAAATTAGAGATTTTAAAATAAGTCTAGTTATAAACTTAGTTGTTTAGGTAGTGTTTAAATATATTTTAATCTAAGGTAGTGACCATTTAAAATATTAAGACATCAGAATTATACTAATTTTAAGTAATGAAAAGGAGAAAGATTAAAACTCCATAAGTAAAAAATTTAAACAGATAGTGGAGAAAAACAAATTAAAAATAAATACACATTTTAATAAAAAGTTATAAAAAATAAACAACAAAATATAAAAATTAATTGATAAATTTAATATTAAAATTAAAAAACTGAACTAAAGCAAAGGACAATAATCTATTAAACATAAGATCAAAAATATCATTGAATTTCACTATTTCACCATTTCATAGACTGTTAGTACGTGTACGCATGTAATACCAAATGTAAATACGTATACATATAGATATTAGTACCGAAGCATTCTGTGCCATGTGCTATACTGCTATCTACCGAATGTACATCACTAGTATGCATATTTGCACTGGTATGTACTGAAAAGACAATAAAAGACAAACCACAAAATGTTTCCCTTTAATAATTGTTTCAGTTTTTTTTATTATTATTAAAAAAATACTGATTATATTTTAGTGATTTTTGTATTATTAGGAAGATTACTAAATTTTACATAGAGATAAAAAAAAATTTTTGCAAAATTTTTCTTAGTTTTTGAGTTATAATGGTATATGCTTATTGCAGAAGATTTGCATACATGTATGATATAGATTGTGTTAGTGTGTGTGCAGATGGATAGAAATGGGATGTTTGTTACGCAGACACACAAAGCTAGGAGAATCAAATTGAAGATTGTCTATTTTAGGTTTGAATGACGTCATGTACTTACATATTATTCATTCTTTCTAACCACATACACATATAAGCTTATACTTATCATGTATACATATCTATACGTGTACATTATTGTAAACGTCTCTATTAAACATATGTATATTGGATATCCGTAAATACGTTTAGTTTTGAAATATGAATGTATGAAAATGGACAATATTATTGTATAAATTTCATAATTATTTTAAATTTTATAAAAAATTTTGAATTTTGCGAAGGTTAATTTTTTGGGGGAAACACTGTCTCCCTTGTCTACTCTCACGCATTGTCACTGCTATGTCGTTGACCTCATGTATTTCTAACTGTAAAAGCTTGAAATTTGAAGCTAGTAATATATTTTTAAGATGACTCTTTCCAAGTTTGATAAAAATAAAGAAGCAGATTCAGTCATTCTAACAAAAAGGAAAAATTCATCAGAAGATATTTTTTGAAAATATTTCACAATATTGTGCTTTTAAATCAATTGTGGCGTCTTACGAGTTAAGTTCTGATGTAATACTCGTATATTATATTATCTTATCTCAGTAGTATACCTACATACTTATTAATGTTAATTATAAACTTAAGCCGGTTCTACACGATGCTACAAACGTTCCCTCCAACGTTCAATCGAACGTTTGAAGCAAATAAGTTCGACATTTCGTGCTGTGAATGTTCCTGCTACACGGTGAATCGAATGTTTGATCCAATACATATGAAAATAGCTTGGTACAAACGTTTGTTCAATGGATGAGGATGATGTCTGTCTGATGTTATCTCTAATCTTATACACTGATGTTATCTCTCTTCATAGGAACGAGTCGTGTAGCCGTTGAGTCGAACCAACGAAGATTGTCCTTCAAACGTTGGAAGCATCCCTTTGACTCAGTGGAAGAATACCGACGTCGGCCGGAACATGACCAGATGCGATCGTTCGACACTCGCTATTGGACGCTCGTAGGCTCGAACAACGGCCACACAATGCAATGAACCATCGGACGTCCAATATTGGAAGGTGTTCGTAGCATCGTGTAGAACCGGCTTTAGGCACCTATTATAATATTATGAGATTAAAATAA
Source organism: Brachynemurus nebulosus (assembly GCA_035578155.1). NCBI lineage: Eukaryota > Metazoa > Arthropoda > Insecta > Neuroptera > Myrmeleontidae > Brachynemurus > Brachynemurus nebulosus. Next base: position 50,581,961 of record JAPWDM010000006.1, on the reverse strand, counting down.
TAAAGGTGATCGCGGTTGAAATGTAAAACTAATCTCAATCATTTTAATCGAACCATGAGTTGGGTGTGTATATTTCCTATAATAGACGCATACATGAATCCTATCTGTAATAAATTAATTGACCGTATTTAATGTTGATATTGAATTAGCTTTCACATGTGAAGTATAAAGTAATATACATATCATGTATGCTTTTTATATGTTAACCTTTTAAATATTGTACGAAATAAGATTCTTTGTGAAGACGTCAAAGTTAATAGAATAAAACTATTTTATTTCTGTATATTAACGCATAGTATATTTTATACAGTAATAGTATTGAATAAGGTAATTTTGCTACATAAGTGAAGAGCAGTTATGGTGGAAGAGCTGGATAAATAGTTTGTGGAGTTTTTTCATTGAATTTCAACATCAACATCAAAGATGTTTAGAACCATTAAAGTTAGGAGCATAGAAATTTTCACTTGATCTTAAAGCCGGTTCTACACGATGCTACGAACGTTCGATCGAACGTTTGATGCAAGTAAGTTCGACAGTTGGAGCTGCGAATGCTCCTGCTACACGGTGAATCGAATGTTTGATCTAAATGATCCAATACATATGGTGAAAATAGTTTGGTACGTTTGGTACAAACGTTTATTCAGTGCACGAGCCTGCTATCTGTCTGATGTTATCTCTAATGTTATACACTGATGTTGTCTCTCTTCATATGAACGAGTCGTGTAGCCGTTGAGTCGAACCAACGAACATAGTCCTTCAAACGTTGGAAGTATCCCTTTGACTCGGTGCAAGAATACCGACATCGAGCGGAACATGGCCAAATGTGAACGTTCGACGCTCGTAGGTTCGAACAACGGCCACACGTAGCCATGAACCATCAATCGTCCAATGTTGGAAGGTGTTCGTAGTATCGTGTAGAACCGGCTTAATACAAGCTGTGTATTAGCTATACGCAATATTTCTCCAATTATTATCAATCAAGTCAATTGTCGGTAAAAATTAAAGCGGAAAATAGATGAAGCTGTTAGGTGCGTTTGAAAGATTTAGTTACATATTATACTTCCCATGTAACAACACACGTTTGTTATTGAAGTTTTGTGAAACTATTCGAACTATAGGACATACTGAAACTAAATTTAATTACATGATACTTCAGTACAGGATATTTTTAAATTTTACAAAAAATGATTTTTTGAAAATACCTCACATAACACTTTTATCCACTTTTGGATAACTCTTTTATATACCTCACGTAACACTTTTATCCATTTTTATCCACATGGATTTGGTCGAATTGATTCATAGGATATCAGCTAATTGTTTCAAGGAGCTGGCAACATCTACCAATGTTGCAATTCTTTTTGAGTTCGAATATTACTGTGCGCGAATGTATTTTAAAAGAGGGAACAGTGACTATATGTTTTATAGTACATGAGTTTATGATTTTAAAAATAATTAAGATTCATGAAATTTTCAAGAGAGAGAAGTATGTATTATACATAGAGATACATGGAGAGACAACTTAAAAAATCGTTTAAAAAGTTAAATAGTCATTAAAGAAAAAGATGACAGCAGTCATTTGTGTTTCTATACTATATTTTGTCTTTATCTAATAAATGACAAGATATATTTGTTAAAAAAATTCTAACTTTGAGTCAGGAATAAACAAAGATACACTATACCTTTAATGTCTTGTTGTCACACTCCTATCAATTGTTTACGTTGGAGTTTTAGTTGTCATAGATCACAGTTGTGTACAACATACTTGCTTCAAAAATAGATACATAGGTGGCCATCCATGTATATCACTGGTATTATACTAGAGAGAAGTATGTATTATCTTTTTAATTAACATTTTTCTTTTTACGTAGCGATTTCACAAAGTTTAGTGAACGATTAATTACAATATTCTTATTACGATGCTCCAATGCTTTTAATGTTGTTGTTGAAGATCTCCTACGTTCAGGGAGATGATTTATTCAACAAATTATTCTAGCTGCTACTGATTTACGTGTAACACACATTGTATATACCTATGACACAATTCTGCTACATCCTGTTTCTTACTAGATTCAGTAGAAAGTCATTAAACTTCAATTAAATGCAACAGTTTATTAGTTTTACTATAAAAACTGCAACAACTTTTTTATTATATTTTACAAATATGTGTGTGTGTAAGTGCACCGTGGTACGTTAGTATGTAATTGGTAAAGATGATTCCATATGACGACTGATACAAGAACAAGGTGTATGACTGACCAGAGTAGATATCTCTGTTTTGTTGCCAACTTGGACGTGATTAATTGACATGCATTTAATAATGGCAATGTCATTAACATGCATAGTATTGAAAAACAAAGAGACTTGAGATGATTCACATACGTAACAGATGCATAAGTATAACGTGTATTAATTTATTTTTTTTTAGGATAGTATGTATTAACGTAGTTGCTCTGAGATAGTCAGGTATAAAAGTATATCTCAGCGAAGAAATCTTCTTTTATCAAAAATTAAGTAATGTATTAACATTCGTCAGTTACTATATTTGTATTTCACTTATTTTTTTTAATTTCGGCGCGCTTATGTTGCAACAATATAAAAGAACTGTTGAAAAAGCGTTGTAAAATGATGTTTTTAAATTATATTTAAAAAAAAGCGTAGTGAATAATTTTTATTTCTTACTAAATATGGTTTGTAACTTTAAACTTTTATCAAATTCCTTTGATATAAGTTTTTATTTTATTAAAAAAATAGAGTTTTCCCATAAGAGCCTGTGTTAAAATTATAAAACTTTGAAATCGTTTTTTTCAAAATTGGGGTAGTCAATTCTTTTTTTTCGGTAAGGGCTCGTATTATTGGTATTGAATTAAATAAATTTCTAAAGAAGTTTTGTTAGAATTCTTTGAAAAAATCGTTTTATCGACCAACTACTTTAAATGAAATATAATTGCTATGCGGAGATACTTCTTCATTCTGTAATTACTATAGACATAATATATTACTATATAATTTAGGACTATTACATAAATTGTATTAATAAACTAATTTAAACTTACGCGTCTATTTATAGGCCTATTTTCAACAGTGTAACGTTTTGGATAAGAAGGATTCTTGTACAGAAAGATTTTTCCATCCCTTAAGTTTTCTTAGAACAAGTTTTTCTTTTTAAATTACGCAGTGTATATGTCGGCGGTCGATCGTATAATTAGACAGATGTCGCCATTTAATAAAATTCCTAACTGGTATTAGCCAAATCATTCAAATTTTATCGTTTAACGATTGATTTGTCTAGCCATTGGTAGGTAACCTTAGAGTGGTTTAAATATTTTTCTTGTTTGTAGAAAATAGAAAAAAATTGTTGGTATTTTGTCCATATTTTCACTAATTTATAATTTTACATGTTTAAGCTTCTACTTTATATTACTACTCTTTTCTGCCGCTATGCTTTAGTAGTCTCTTGCAATCTAAGGTAGTTATACAGTTCAAATATAATTTATGCAACCTACGGTAATCAAGAATAGTTTAGCTTTTTAACAGTGAAATAACTTTAAAAGCTGTTCCAGTAGATTTTTTCTTTTATTCATCGATAATTATAATCTATATCTACATCGCTCTTACAAAGTTTATTTCTCAGTGTTTATATGTAAAAATGAATTTTCAGTATCGATTGTATGATTTTTATGTTTATCCATTACATATAAAAATGAATAAACAAATCCTTTTAATTGCCCGGGGTGGCCTCTAATGCTGCGCCCCTAATAAAAAATTACTCTATCCAAAAATACAGTTGCAAAAATTGTTCTATCCAAAAAGACAAAACTGTGGACAAAACCTTTTAAATAACTTATAATCATTTTTAACAATGGCTCCAGGCCGGTGTGATTTGGGGCTCCTGTCGCCCCCTAGTCCGCCACTGATTTTGAAGTATCCTTGATTTATAATTATACGGACATTATTAGTCGTAGAAAATACGAGTATTGACGAAATTATGTACAATACAAGAAAGACGCTCATGATACTTTGGCGTCTGTGCGATGAAGAATATGCATAGTAGCATTATGCGGCTTGGGCTTCCAGTAACATTAGTTTACAAAATAAGAAAAAATTTTTGTCCTTTCAGTGAATTTTCTACTTTTCTATTGAACTGCAACAATTAAGCGCAAATATTTTTTATTTTTATCACGTCACAGTTTAAAATTATCAACGTATTTTATTTTCGATTACTTACAAGCTTGTTTTGAATTTATTCTTAAATTTATTCTTAAGTTGCCGATTTGTTACATAATTTTCAACGGATGGGTGTCAACATGTCCCTGAAAATTCATTTCCTGCAATCGTACCTTGATTTCTTTTCTGAAAATATCGGAAACGTCAGTAGCGAGGATGGCGAGCATTTTCATTAGGACTTAAAAACTTTTGAGCAAAATTATGAGGGATACTGGAACCAAACTATGTTAAGTAACTATTGCCGGTTTAATGTAAGAGCCACAGACACAAACAAGTACAAAAGAAAACTAAGGTAGTTCATTTTTAATTTTTTTTTTTTAACATTTTTGTACCATCATTTCTTATAAATAAAAAGTAATAAATATTTTTGAAATGTGACGTGCTGGATTTTTTTCATAATTTTTTTGAAACTCAGAGCACCTCACCCACTGAGAGAAAACATTTTTCATTTCAAGGATAAAAATCGTGTAAATTAGTGTAATTGCTAGCGGATGGAAGACAATAGACTGACAAGAAAGAAGAAACGTATAATGTACGAATACCTTCTATTTCGTCAGCATTTTGAATGAGATTATAGAAACCTTTACTGGAGTATAATAGCTTATACATATATACTGGTTTTTTGACAAGTATTTGTTTACTATTAATTTCATAAATATGCACTGTATTTTTATATATTGTTTTTATTTTTATTAAAGGAATACGCCTGAAGACGGAAGCACTAGCTCTTCCGAAACCGGTTGCGCAATTTTTAAATTAAATTAATCTTTCATTTTATTTTTTCCTGATGACTTCCACTCCTAATGTTCCATTATTCCATTATTTATACATATATGTTACGAATTATAATAATTATTATGAAATATGTATTTTATGGTTAACAAACTTTAATAAATAAGGTACTTAATTAACTCAAAATACTTCTAAATAAAATGGTAGAAATATTAACTTAAATTTGTGTCAAGATTTTTTTCATTGTCTTACCTTTTTATTTATTTTTTAAATTACTTGCGGATGTTTATTATTTATACTGCAATGCAGATATAACAGTGTCCTACAGCAGTGGTTCTTGAATTTTTTGGTCCGTGACCCCCTTTTGTACTTAAAAATTTCAAAGGACCCCCGAAATATATAGAAATGCGTAGGATTAAATTACTATGCTGCCGACCATGAACCTTTTCGAAAAAAAGTATCTGCGTTAAACCTACGCGTATGTCGCAACTTTTTTTTTAAATCGGGAAATTTCTTTTTATGTTCCTCAGATCATACAATATACTCTAGAAAGTTTTATATTCACTGTTTTATTCTTTACAAAGAAAAAAATTTCTAATAAAAGCTTCTTTGCTGGCATTTCAGTGATGAAACGTCTTGATATTGTTGAAGCTCGATATAACTCCTCGATATAATCCTCTTGAACTGTACATAACACACAATGTAAATTATACACCTCTGCATTACGAATAAAGTATGTTAAAAGCCTCAGTGTAAAGAAACAGTGAAAAATATGAGTTTCGCATCAACCACATACGTCATTTTTGCATGTTTGACTTGCAAATAGAAAAATTTCTATGTCCTATAACAATAAATTAGCGGCGGATGATTCTAGTTTAACATTTGACCTCAATTTAAAAATTGCATCATTTAAAACTAATATGTAGGGTAGTGTCGTGAAAGACGGCGCATTTAACGTTTAGGCGGCTATAAAAAAATAACGGAAAATGTTATAGAAATAAATTGTATTTATTCTAGTACCTTAATGATTAGTTAAAGCTGTGATAAAGGATTTTTATTATAAACTCAATACCGATCAAATTATTAAAAAAAATTCAAAAAATGGGAAATGCGTACTCTTACACGACCGGTCGTGTAAGAGTGCGCATTGGGGTCGGTAAGATGGCGCACTTATTAAAAAGCTTGGAACTTAGCACAAATCACATTTAAATTATCCCGCACCTACGTAACAGGAGAATTTCTTATGTCAGCATTTCATCTTTTTCGTTATTCTAAACTTTGATCGTAAGTAACGGTAGGTCGTAGTCAAAAAATAACGAAATTTTTGAAGGTTTAAGTTATGGGTATTCCAAACGAGTAGAAGAGCTATGACAGTATGACGGCACACTATGTCGTCAAAAGTATTGGAACATCCTGACCCAAGGTGTGCCCACACTTTTCACGCCGCACTATACTTAATGCTCTAGTACACTACCGTGTCAAAAATGTGGGTACATCTTGGGCCAGGGTGTCCCCATACTTTTGACGACGTAGTGTGCCGCCGTACTGTCACAGCTCTTCTACTCAAACGTATTGCGATTGTCAAAACCTACTTTTTGTTATCGAAACTTATCGATACCGAATTACTTATCATAAATTGATTATAACTATTTAGTTTAGGCTCCATTAGTCCAATTAGTTAGGTCAGCAATAACACATTTTAAAAAAATTTAATTTTCGTAACTTTTCGTAATGGAAAACTTTTGATCGTAAATATCTCGTAAACGATGCGTCATAGCGAAAAAATAACGAAATTTTTGAAGGCTTAAGCGAAGCGAGTTGTGGGTATTCCAAACATTTTGCGACTCTTCAAATGAAGTTTTCGTTACTGAGAATTATCGATATCGAATTACTTCTTATAAATTGGTTATAATTGGTTAATTTTAGGCTCCACTAACTAATTCTATTGTTAATAATATCCTACTGATTTTATTAGCAATAGAATATTTTAAAAAAAAACTACATTTCGTTATCGTTAATTTTCGTAATCGTAAACTTTTGATGTAGGAACTTGAGTTACACGAATTTATGTTGTACGAAAATTTGCTGTATAGAATTTCTTAGAAAAGTTAAAGAAAAACATAAAAGAAACTATCGTGTAAGAACGAGTGCGCCGTCTTACACGCTTTTGTACTGCGTCATCTTGCGCACGCCTGTCTATTATCAACAAAATCATCCTGTGGGAACCATCCACGCGTACTGACACGAATTAAAGTGATCAAAGCTAGTTCGTAACTAACTTTACTAGCCTCAGGGACATTTATAACTTTTAACTTGTTTCGACATAAACCATAATAACACATCCAAATTCGAGAAAAATAATATCAAATCGTACTAAAAATTGTAAACTTATCTAGAATATCGGGATTATGTCATAAACCAATATTTTTTGGTGAGTAGTTACAGATACCCGAACACTTCGAAACACGATTAAAGTTGGTTACAAATTTCGTTCCTGTTTCGAGAAAACAGGAGTGCGCACTCTTACCGTCCGCGCCATCTTATACGACCCTACCCTACATAGTTGTAGGTATCTCCAAACACATACAGACATGTATGCATATGTGCTGTAGAAGTAATTATATAATTATTAATTAATGTTCGTATGTGATGTTGACATTATTTCCTACGTTTATATAAAGTCGAGAAATTTTAATTATATTGCAATTATAATCATATTAAACATTCATCTTCTTTCACGTAATCGTAACATATATTATAATTTTGTTAAGGTAGTTTATTCTGGTTACATACTGTTAACTCTTCTAGTACTCGTAAAGTAGTTCTGCTGATACAGGTGATTATATATTTATTGTATACAGTGTTTTATTACTAAAGTTTGAATGAAGGAGTTATGTGACATATTTTGTAAAATTTAGAGATCCTATGCTGAAGTATCAAGTTTTAAAATTTGGTTTTTTATTACATCCAACAGTTTCGTGGAAATTCGATAATAAACATGTATTGTGCTATTACATAAGAACCATACCCGAGAGCAAATGTTGCAACCATTCCATTCTTCTCTTAAAAAATTAGTTTGTTTACAGTCGTTTTTAACATTTTATTTTCAGTAATTGTATATAGAAGTTAAATGTAATTAAAATTTAAATATTATACAATTTTGAAGATAATAGTGGTCTATTTATTATTTAAAAATGTGTAAAGATAACTAAAATGATATGCGTTCGTTATTTAAACGAATGTAAACAAAATACCACAAAAGTTAAAGTAGAATATTGTTGGTTTGGTCAAAGACGTATATGTCAATGATGACCAATATTTTTTAATGCATAAACGATAAACCGAGGCAGCACAGTGTGTCGTTACTAGCATTTCTTACTTAAAAATTATTGGAATTTCAAAAATGACAAGAATGCGTTTTACAGTTGATATTAATTAACTATATAATAATATGTAAATAAAAATTTTCAAACGCTTGTATTTTAAAATTATATAGGGTGTAAAACAAATAACTTTCGTCCTTTTGTGGGGTGACTTATAGCACCCGGTAGACACTAAAACCGCAGGAATTTTTTCGGAATTAACAGTCACGTCACCCCTCAAAAGGATAAGAGTTATTTCCCTTACAGCCTGTATATATATATATATATATATATATATATATATATATATATATATATATATATATATATATATATATATATATACAGGGTGTAAGGGAAATAATGGGTGTAAGGGGTGACGCGACTGTTAATTCCGAAAAAATTCCTGCGGGTTTAGTGTCTACAGGGTGCTATGAGTCACCCCACAAAAGGACGAAAGTTATTTGTTTTATACCCTGTAAATAAAAATGTCGCATAACCCCTTCATTTATGATAACAATTCTGGGAGCCGTCATTAATAAGAACAATGTTAAAATTAGTTTACCGCTTGTTGTAAATTGACATACAATGAAGAATTTGGGTATTTTATGATATTTACCATTGTGTACATATAGTAATAAAAATACTGGACATCTGTTTTGAATATTGTACTTACCTACATCATTGGCATCTAAAAGTATTTTTGTACATTTTTTGGTAAATTTGATTGTATTTTGAAAAACAATTCTTTCTAGATAATAAAATTAAATAACTGGAGTCAATTTTTATATAAATGTCGGTCTTAATCCAAACGTTACTTATTACTGTTTACGACGTGATATATTACGATATATCCGAAAAATTAGTTAACGTGGAAACTAAATAATTTTTTGGTCAAATTTGTAAGTAAGATATTCTTGCGATTGAATTCTTACTGACTGATTATGAATTCAGTCCAACGGTTGAACAAGATCGACCCGATCCTAAAATGATACCTCGCAGTGAAAAGGGATACACACGAACTCAGAACAGTTTTTTGACTCTAGCTATTTTGAGCGTAATTGGTTATAAGTATACAGATTATAGTAAATAAACATGTTAGATTAATAATGCTGCATTTTTATGCTACAAAAATTATTAATTATTACACACATCTAGTAAAACAATTTTAAAATTTTAAACATGTCAGTATAAGTACATTCATTTGCAGCCAGTCTTAAGCCAGGATAAAATGTACTGGGAAATATCTTTGTTACATTTGGTTAGTACATTTAATTAATTACAAATTTAAGGTTAATTTATCAATACAGTTTTTAAAATTTACCAAGTCGTATGAATTTTTTTTTTAAATTTTTTAATATTAACATAGGCTTTTGTACAATAGTTTATACGCAAATAGCCCACATAAACTGCCTTGTTCAGATAATTTTAATTTAAACCAAATTCAGGGTTGAATTAACAAATTAATGGTTATGAATTCGAAGAGAATCGAAATTAAACTGTTTCCCCTTGGATATTTAAAATTAATAATTAAAAATAATTTAAGAAAATTTCAAACTTTGATGGCAATTTACAGAAAAGATTTTATATTAAAATATTTCGAAATCTTTTTTCTTTATTATTACATGTAAATCAACCTACAATAAATTTAAAAGTTTTGATTCTAAGATGTATGGTATTTCTCAAAATTCATTTTTCAGGATAACTATTGGAAAGTTTTTATAAGTAATCTTGACCATCTGATTGAGTTTGTTTTCAATTTTGACCACGAGACTGGATTTGTGTGTCCTTTTATAGTACCTTGGCGGGACGAAATATTTTTTTAATGACTATCTATATTGTATTGCTCTTGTAGTCTTGTATGATTATTAAATTAAATTATACAGAAATGATTTTCGTCCCTAAAAGAATTGATATAAGAATTTTAAAATCAACTATATAAATATACGGTATTAATATGAGACGACGTTGAGTAATTATTATAAGCAATTAAATGAATTTCTGGTTTAGTTTTTTAAACAATTAATGTTTTATTAAAGAATTATCGTCTTATGGATTCGTTTCAGATTGATCTTCTTTATTTAATGAATAACGAATAATTTTACTGTCGCAGATACACACAATAATTTTATACAATTTATAAAAAGAAAATGTCTAAATAATTATGGAATTTTTAATGTTATAAAGTTGTAATTTATACCTATTAAAAATATTAGAAATACCTAAACACAAATAGAGAATATTACTTACTATAGGGGGATAGGGTCTCGATTTGATCAAAACAGTTGCCCGTACCATTGCCTATGATGGTTATAAAACTATAAAGTACTTATATTATGGTTCTTGATATAAAAGAAAAATGTGACAAATAAATTTTTTTCAACAAAACCAACGTTTTTTTAGTTTTAAATTGTTTAGATCTACTTGAGTGTGTATTTGGAACAATTTTATGATTGCCTCAGGTTCTTTCACAACTATTGTGGACAGTAGTGCACAGGTGAGTCTTCTGGTTGAACCGAGGCATTGTTCATGCATTTATTTTCATTAAAAGCGATCAGAACGTAACGAAATTAATTTGCCTCAGTAATAAATTTAACAATTCTGTATATAAAAATTATCTTCTCATCTATTGTTTGATATTGCATAATATATAGGTATTGTATAGTTTTTGGTATTGTATTTTACTTTTAATTTTTTCAAATGATTAGTAGCTTATGTTATTATTAGTTAATTATTTTATTTTTTGCACTTTTTGTCAATTTTAATGATTTACTTACTTTGTTAATTATACATAAATTCAAGTTATCTATAGATACCTATATACCATGTAGTTATAAATTTTATTGTTAACTAGAGAAAAAGGGAAAATAAAATTAAAAATCGCAATGAACCGTAAACTGCTGTGATATGTTTTTAAAAAGTAAGAATTACTTGAGGGTGCTGCTATAATATACAGTATACTAACTTTTATTAATCTTCCAACTGGTTTTCTTCGTTAGTAAGGTGCTCTTAGCATATAAGTAGTTTACTGACCCAATATCCACTGAAATTCATTTTAATTGTAAATATTAAGATATTGTGCGAATTATCTGTTATGTTTACTGTTACATATTCTGGAAGACATGAGGTGTAACTGTTAGTTCACTTATGACAGTATATTCCAGTTGATATTAGATGCAACAATTGATTGTCTGAAGGTTTAACATGTAACAAATATTTTTTGAAAACTCGGTTGATTGTACGGAATAATGATGAATCTTCTTTTAGAAATAACTACATATTTATTCTTCGCTTGATATAAAATTGATTTTAATTTTAATATTGTCGACGTGCTTGTGAACATTATCAAGGTACAGCGAACTTTTGTTTATATTTAAATATCTATATAATAAAAGCGAAATACCACTCATTCACTCATCACAAAATCTCCAGAACTACAATACCTACAAAACTTAAAATTTTGAATGTAGGTCCCTATTCGGTCGTAGACGCTCGCTAAGAAAGGGTTTGGCAAAATTTTTTGTCTAACCGTCGAAATTTACGAAAAACCGTAAAATATCAATTTTTTATTACTGCATAAAGCTACCTATGGATAAAATTATAAAAAAACCATAAAAATTATTAGTTGCTAAGTATTTGCAGAAAAATAATTTTGAAATTTTTGTAAGTATTAATAAATATTTCTATAGATACCACCAATAATATTTTTACCTATGACTACTATTAAATTACTTATTTACTGTGGAAAATACTATTTGTCCTCCGAGCCGAAAGTATAGCCACCTACATCAAATGACTATTTAACAATTTATCAGGACATTAATGGAAAATATATTAAAAAACTGAAATTTGTTTAATAAAAGCCATACATCTGCTCATTTTACCTCAAAAATGTCTGAAAATAAAATATTTTTCAATAATTAACCAAGAAAAAGCATAAGAGGTAATTTTTATGATGTTTTTTTTGAAAATTTCAAAATAAAATGAGGTTTGATAGTAGGGTTACAAATATTTTTTTTTATTATTTTGTAGAATCTAGTAAATAGAAATCGTAATAAGTACTCGCATTGAAAAAATCAATCAAGTATTTAAAAAGTATAACAAATATAACAATATATAACAAATATAACAATATATTTGTCCACTATCTGCGCTGTAGTCGATTTTTGTATCCCCTACATTTTTGTATCCCCTTTTTGTATACCCTTTGCTCATAGCGAATTATATAAAACAGAAATACCATTCACTCACTCATCTGTCGCGAAATCTCGAAAACTATAATACTATAAGAAACTGATTTTATAAGTAAATTTAGAATATCTAATTTAAATGTAAAGTGAGTTCAAAATTAACCCCCAGCACTATCGAATAGGATTAAAATTAAACGGTTGAATTTTGGCAATATTTTATGAAAATTAAGTATGCTATGGAAATATGAATATGGTTAATTTAGAGTTGTTAGGCGAGAATTATGCTCAGAATTTTAGAATATCAAATTTGAATGAACCTGGGGGTCAGAATTGTCCGTCAAGGCCATCAAATAAGATCCAAATTAATTGTGATATTAAAATTGTCCCCTACGGTCTTGATGTCCCAAGCAAGGCCTAAAATGGAAAGACTACCTATTGATACGGGTATCTAGGTACATGATGGTGCGGAAATTAGTCACGCTATTGAAATATGAAGATTGTTACTTTAGAGTCGTTTGACGAGCGGAGCCAGGCATTATAAATAATTGATGTTGTACAGAATTTCCGAATATCTAATTTAAAATTGATCTAATCATTTGACCTATAATTCAGATAATTTTATGCGAGTGAAACCGCGGGTCGCAGCTAGTACGTTAATATTTTTATATGTTCACTTATAATGTACAACTAAGCTGAAGTTGAACATACGACTTACTTTGATCATATAACCAAATCATTGTTTTAACTGGATGGCGTTATGTAATAACAGATTAAGCGCCAAATAAGATTAAGGTAAATAACGGTACATCTTCTTTGCCATTGAAAAGAAGATATACCGTTATGTTTCTGAAACAATTTGGCGCTTAATCTGTTATTACATAACGCTGTCCAATTAAAAATCACAAAGTAATTGAAAAATTATCAAATTGCATCAGCTGAGACTAGAATCCAGGATAGATTCGCGTCTAAGCCGATCCAGTTTGATAATTATTCAATCAGTATATGATTTTTAATTAAACAAATTTGATTGTTGATTTGGTTATTAGCAAATATTTAAGCGATAGTATGCATAATTGCATACTATAGTAGAATTGAATTGTAGTAGATTTGAGTTAGTCATAGATTTTAATTAGTTTTTTTTTTAATTTATCTGTTTATACTAGCATAAGTAAGTGAAAGTGACTAGCATAAGTAAGTAAAACATAAATGCAGGTACATTCAAAATTGAGTTTCCTACTTGATGTGTCTGGTTGACTGAGTGACTTTTTATATTCAAACAAAGGAATCTGTATTCGCGTCCTTGGAGTACAACTAAAATGACTCAACATGAATTTTTGACATTAGTAATTAAATCAGAAATCCGTTCGAATACATTTAAATTTTTGATCGGAAATTAAAATTGTGTTCAACCTAGAAGAAAAACTTTTTTTCCTTAAATAATATAAAAATTTAGAAAGGAGTTTTATTTTTATGTTTTCATTACATTTTTATTGATTAGAATTTAAATTTTCATAATTCACTTTTTAAATTATAGGTAGAAATTTTTTTTATAGATTTTTAGCACCCTGACGTCAATTTAGGCTTGAAGGAATGTTATACGATCTTGGAATAGCAGAATGAAACTAAGGATATCAGTAAGTCGATACAAAAATTCCTAAAACAGTTTCATTTTTCATGGTGTCTGAGTAATATAACTCCTTAAAACAACAAAATTGTCAGTTTTTTTTAGAGAGATAGTCATGGCTACTTCAGAGGACTTTGTTAGATAGGTGCATGTCAAATTAGAACTAAACTAAAACAATAAGTCCATCTATTTCAAATTAAATACCAAAGAACAATGCAAGTAAACACAAACATCTTTATCAACATGTTTCATTACAAAGAAATTTTTGTAAACAGTAAATAATTAATTTTGTTTTAATTATTGTTTATTTTGTTATGTAATTTAATTATTGTTTACATATTGTCTTTTTGCACTATTAATAAAAATATAATTATCTTATTACTTAAATTTTGCACGTTCTAAATGACACTTTAATGATTCGGGTACTGTCATTAGTAAGTTTTGGTAATTCTTACAGAAAAAAGTGAAATATAATAAAATTCCTGTCAAGTATATTAGTTCATACAAAAGCGTCTAAAATTGTTTCATATTATTTCTTATTTTTTCCAAATTGTATTTTAAAAAAAATAAATCAGGTCATCTTATTTGAGAATCAAATGTTCAAAATTAGATTATATACTTAAGTTGATCTGGTTTGTGTATTGACTAAAATGATCGAATTTTCAGAAAATGGCCGATAACTTTCATAGCGGCGGTTGCAAGCGATAGAAAATGTTCATTTCGTATAGTCTTCGATGTAATTAACGTGCTACAAAAAATAAAATGAGGGAGGAAATAGTTCCTGTAATTATGTAGGAAGAGTACACGTACGTATAAATTGCATTGAGTCTACATCTAATGTTTATGTAGGTACCACATAATCACTAGATACAGATTCTCACGCTTCATAATCCTGATCTAACTATTTGTGATTATATTATATCAATTAGCATATACTAGGTGACGTAAAAGGTAGGTAGCTGATGAAATTGTGGTATGATGATAAAAAATCTGTATTTTGACCTAAGGATCCAGCAGACTAGTTCAAAGGCGTGTATTTTCTTGCATATGGTACTTCTTGAATTGTTTGAAACTGAATCTGCAGATCTCTTTCTAATAAAATTAATATAATATGTATAGATCTGCTATGTTAAAAAGGGACTAAATATGTCGTACATATGAATGAAAAGAGATATTAATCCTTGCTAACTCACACACCACGTCGCAGGATGCCAACAATTCCATATATAAAGTGTATTAACTGCCAAAATAATGTACCAGTTGGGCGTGTTTCCAGTATAAATTATGACCGCCATGGTGTTAAAAAAGAAACAGGGTCTCCACACAAGTTTGGTAAATTTCAAGAGACATTTATAGAGTATAAGGTAATCAACATTTTGAAGTCGGACATCCTTGCACAGGTCTGCTGAATTTTATGTCTTGGTAAATATGAGGCAGATGCTGTTTTTTTGTCAAGAGCATATAATTTTTTTACTATTTTATTGAAATTCATTGTGACACACACCTTGTCAGGTATGTTTCATTGAGTCACCTCTCTCTTGATTCTCTCTCTAACACACAGGTTAGATATAGGAGTGACAAAAGTCCCGTGTGCACTGTTGTTACTAGAGATGTCGATTCTCCAAAAAAAAGATCGATTTTTGGATCGATTTAAGTCGAAATTAAAAAATTCGATTAAAAAAAATCGGCTAAAAAAATTGATTCTGTGAGATCGATCTAAAAAATCGAAATTTTGAAAAGTTTAATAAAATTAGCTGATAATTTTTGTTAAGGGACTTAATTATGATAGTATGTACATGGATAATATCGTGTAAAAAAGCCTTACATTATATTTGTAAAGGTGATGAGTTAACTTTTCAATAATAATTACCCAACTGAATATGTAGGACGAATAACACGGAATGAACCAAGAAGTTTATTCAAAGATTTCAAACAAACTGATAAAAAAATATTTTCTAAATAAGTCGCTTTGTGGGAAAGGGATCATTTCCCAGATAGGTGATCTTCCTTCCTTTTGTATTAATAGTCTTCTACTGGACAAGATAGTGCCCATATATATATATATATATATATATATATATATATATATATATATATATATATATATATATATATATATAGTTATATAGAGCCACATGGGGGGTTCGTTGATAACAAAAAACGAGTAATAAGTAACAATAATTTATTAACAATAACGTTTTGATGTTTCATTTTAACACATGTTTCTTTGTAGAATTACAATTAAAATGAGATTATTTTTGGAAAAAATCGGTTATCGATCTCTTACTTTTAATAATCGATTCATGAATCGATTCAAATGAAAAAATCGAAAAAAGAATCGATTTTTTAAGCTTCGATTAATAGATTTTAGTTGTTACTCATTGTTACATAACTTGAGTTTGTTCAATTTTTATGTAACACCTCATTGCTTATTAAATTTTTGTATTCTCGTTTCCAATAATTTTGTCCGAATTGTTCAGTGCATGAAGTACATTTATGATTGACCGATTTTCCTCATTAAAAAACATAAAAAAAAATTATTAATTTTCTTGTTTACTTCTATTTTATTTTGTAATTTATTGGAAAAGGTTAATTTTTTATTAATTACCAAACTTAATGAAGATAGATAGCCTAATAAAAAATATTTAATGCACCAATTTATTATATTTATTTGAAAATATTGCTGCAAGGGTATCGATTTTACGAGTAGGTATCTATTGGTAAATAGTTAAAAGAATGATTTAATTTTTTATTAATTATAAATTTATGTAAATAACTATTTTATTGATAATTTCAATGCTTACTATGTTGTTTAATGAACAATTCAGCGTAATAAAGATAAGCGAGTACAATTAATTATGTAAAGTAGTGAACTATAGAGGTATGGCTCTTTAATATGTCTATTTGGAGAAGACGGGTGAAGTGGTTCATTTTTTTCGAAAACTGACTGTAAAATTATTAGAGTGATTTACAATGTGAATAATTTCTCAAAGCCAATTTTGGTGTTATTTCTCGCAAAAGGACATCTCGGTAATGATAATTTATTGGTTGATTTCGTCTTTCAAATTTGTGCTTGACTTGAACTGCATTTTTTTTAAATCTTTAAAACAGGGTTACTACAATTAAGAAGCGATTAAAATTATGATTATTTTATTGCTAATAAAATCAGTATTTTCCTTGATTTTTCTATATTTTCTCACATTATGTTAGACATAAAATATCTGTTTAATGTTCAATTTTCAAAAGGTTCGTAGCTTTATTTATAATATTGCATTTATTTTGTTTTTTCTGAAAGAACTATTCATTTACTGGACCAATGTCTGGAGAAAATTGATATTAACTAGGGAAAAAAATTCATTACGTACTTTAAAATGACTTATTTTATGTAAAAAAAATACGGAGAATTCAATGATAAAAAAAGCAACCAAATTTTTTTATGCGTAATAGTTTGTTATTTTACCCTCTTTTATACCCCAGTCGACCTAGCACCCACCTTTCAGAGCTTTCGTATGCCGTGAATTAAAAATTTTGAGCTCGACACACTGAGCAGGAATTTAATATTTTTAGTAGGGGGGCTGAGTCGAGTTCGTCTCAGCCCCCCCTCCCCACTTAAAAATAAAAATTTCAGACCAATTTTTGCGGTAGAATTAAGAGCTATTTATGAGCTTTTGAACAAGTATAATTTCGATTTTGGGGCTCACCCCCGTAGTCTCCAAACTACTCTTAATTGATGAAATTTGAGGAAGAAGCAGGTACTTGAAAATCA
Source organism: Brachynemurus nebulosus (assembly GCA_035578155.1). Classification (NCBI taxonomy): domain Eukaryota; kingdom Metazoa; phylum Arthropoda; class Insecta; order Neuroptera; family Myrmeleontidae; genus Brachynemurus; species Brachynemurus nebulosus. The sequence goes on along the minus strand of JAPWDM010000006.1, from coordinate 50,564,060 downwards.
AAAATAGAATATAAATAATATTAAATAATATTAAATTAAATAAAAGGGAGATTATGTCTAAAAATAAAGCTCTAAATTCGCGCATTCTAATTTTTCAGTCGCAACCCCTCATAAAAACCACCCCGCATCTCCTCGAAATAAAAGAAAGCTGTTATAATTAAAGTGAAAAAAATAAACTATATTTATTAAAAGCAATAAAATATTATTTACGATTTATCAGCTCATAAAATACGTGAATTTCGATTACTGAGTTGCAACCCCTTTACAAAAAAAATTATTTTGCACATAAGAGAGAACTACACTTTGAACCAGGACTTACAATTAATTTTTTTTTTAAATTCTTTATTCTATAATGTCTATTATTACCTATAATTTATTATTTTACATGTGAAGGGCTTTGAGTTTGTAGGATTAAAATAATATATTTTTAGTATACTTTAATGAAAACTCATGCTAAAACTCACCCCTCTCGCCCTGGTCGCTCTCATTTTTTAGGATTAAGACAAATAATAGCACAAAATTATAAGCAATTTAGAATTTTTCATATTCCACGAATAAAAAATTTTGAGCACAACACACAAGAACTTAATATTTTTAACAAGCAAGAATTTAATATTTTCAATGGTGGCTACTTTTCGATACTTGAACTTATCTTTTTTGGAAAATTGTTGGTATACCTTGTTTTTTATCAGTACATCTAAATAACACCTAAAATACATATATTTTTCATGTAGTTGTTTTCTAGGATTTCAAAAACTTGTTTTTTGGGGATGGCTAGTTTTATGAAGGTGTAATTTTCTCCATTTTAATTTTAGTTCCCGTTTATACCGAGGGAATTAAGGACAGTGTATAAAGATTTGCAAATCAATAAAAAAAATACGTGTATTTCAAAGGTTTATTTTAAGTTTTTTATTTTTGTAAATTAACTATATAATTTAATTTATGTTTCGCTAACATACTTTTTTCATAAATTCCATCACTTAAGAGTTGTTTCAAGATTAACGGGGTAAGCCTAAAACCTGAAACTGTACTGATTCAAAACCTCATAAAAAGTTCTTAATTATATCACAAAGGCGGATTTGATATTTTTATGTTTAAATTGTGGAGGTCGGGTCTGAGTCGAGATCGACTCAGCCACACCACGGAAAATATTAAATTCATTCTCAACGTGTCAAACACAAAATTTTTAATTCGGGAAATATGAGAACTCTTAAATAGCTTATAATTTTGTGCCATTTGTCTTCTTAAATCTAAAAGGTGGTAGCGGCCACGTCGAGGCGTGATTTCTAATATCATTTTTCATTCAAATAAAGCAAAATTAATGCTCTATACCATTTACATCCTACAAACTTAGTCACAAGTCCTTACAAGTTACAAGTCCTTAAATAAAGGCTTAAATCTTAAAAACAACTTTTTTTTATAATAAAAAAAATAATCATAATTTAAAATTTTCACTTCAGTTAAATTAATAAATTATAGGTAGGTAATAAACATCATAGAATAAATAATTTAAAAAAAAAATTAATTGTAAAGTCCTGGTTCAAAGTATAGTTCTCTCTTATGTGCAAAATCATTTTTTTTAAAGGGGTTGCAACTTGCAACTCAATAATCGAAATTCACGTATTTTATGAGTTGATAAATCGTAAATAATATTTAATTGCTTTTAATAAATATAGTTTATTTTTTTCAATTTAATTAGCTTTCTTTTATTTCGAGGAGATGTGGGGTGGTTTTTATAAGGGGTTGCGACTGAATAATTAAACTGCGGGAATTTAGAGCTTTATTTTTAGACATAATCTTTAATCTCCCTTTTATTTTTAAAACATAAGCTATTTTTGATTTTTCAAGTACCTGTTTCTTCCTCAAATTTCATCAATTAAGGGTAGTTTGGAGACTACGGGGATGAGCTCAAAAATCAAAATTATACTTATTCAAAAGCTCATAAATAGCTCTTAATTCTACCGCAAAAATTGGTCTTAAGTTTTTATTTTTAAGCGGCGGAAGGGGAGGGCTGAGTCGATTTCGACGCAGCCCTCCCACTAAAAATATTAAATTCCTGCTCACTGTGTCGAGCTCAAAATTTTTAATTCACGGAATACGAAAGCTCATAAATAGCTCCTAATTATGCGCCATTTGTTTTTTCAAATCTGAAAGGTAAGGGGGCTAGGTCGAGTGGGGTCTCTTTTATGCCAACCATTATTAACAGAATTTTTGAAATTAAAGCAAATGAAAGAAACAATCCTGTTTCTAACAAAACAAACCTTTATGTTTCCATGTTAGGGATCCTTTGGTATAGCCTTTTGATTGATTTCAAATAATATTGTCTTATTCTGTAAAATTTAATTATTATTTTCTTAAGAACAAAATTGTCTCTTTAATACCTTTACGTCATAAGACGTCAAGTGAAATCTTACCAACTCACACACCACGTCGTAGGACGTCAACAATTCCATATAAAGTGTATTAGCTTAGCTGTCAAAATAGTGTACCAGTTGAACGTTTTGTTATCATAGGTTATAACCGTTATGGTGTTAATATACCAACGAAGTTGCCTCGCATTTGGTGAAGCGTAAGTCTATCTTGAACACCAAGGGTTCCGTAATGTTGAAAATAAACATCATTATTTATAAGAAAACTGGCTTAGAGTATACACTTTAAGGCCGGGCGCACATTGAGACGCAGTTAACGCAGGTGGGGCAGCGCAGTTTCTGTGACTCGTGTTGAAGAACGGGACAGCGTGAATTGAAACGCAGAGCAGAGCAGAGCGTACTGCGTCGTACGAGACCGATATGGCACACGTGAATGTGACAGAGAAACTGCGCGATGCTGCGCGACATTGTAACACGTTTTCGAGTTTTAGTTGGTTTTATTCCGCCGAAATGAAAAGAATTAAAGAGATTGAAGAAAAACAGTGCTGCTCTGCTCTGCTCTGCTTTTAAATCCGTGCTATCTCGTTCTACAACAATAGTCACAGAAATTGCGCTGCCCTGCCTGTGTTAACTGCGTCTCAATGTGCGCCCGGCCACACAGTTTATTTCTCGTGTTTTTCTGCCTTGCCCTGCTCTGCTCTACTCTGTCCTGCCCTGCGTTTACTGCGTGACGCAGCTCAATGTGCGCCTGGCTTAAGTAAGAGTATACTTATGTTTAAAGTATAATAAATTTATTTAGAATATTTAGATTATTAAAAATAATGTTTAAACATCCTTGGATATAAGAATCAAAGAGAAAAGATTGTTTATCTTTCCTTACTTTGATTTATTAGGGTAATACAGTACAGTTTTCTGATATCAACCCTTTATTCGTTTCTACCGAAATGATTAAATATTTTGGTGAATGAAATTTTTTATTGGTCTTGAAGATAGTTATTTTCGGTAAAGTTATTGTCGTAAAAGTAACATTTTCTTGAATAATACAAGAAAATGTTACTTTACGACAATAAAAATTAATTAGAAAGTATCTAAGTTCTTTCGGATTGATAAAAACTTTTTTATAAATAAGTTTAACCGTATATTACTACAATGATTTTTGCTATTTACTTACTACATAGGATATTCAAAGAAAAAATTGAATTGTATCTATAACAAATTACAAAAATTTAACAACGCATAGGTGTTTTTTCACCTCTTGTAGTACTCTACGGTTAAATATTGATGGTACAGTTTTAGTATGAAGATATAAATAATCAAGGCACTGTCAAGTGCAAACCATTAAACATGTATCCTCCCAGCGCTTCTTCCATTGCATTTTTTTGCACTATGGCCCATTTCCTAAAAGACAAAATTATTACGTATGAAAATTGTTACATATAAAATTTGACTTATCATAAAATTTAATTTATATATCTAATAAAATTTTATTTTTTACAATTTTATTATTATATTACCTTATCATTGCAAAGTGACATTTATTTTCAACGTTATCAAAATTATCAAATTATTTTTTAAAACTATTTATAAACTTTATTGATCAATTAACATAGAAAATCATCCGTAACCAATTGATATTATAATTTTATAATTATTAGTTTTAGTACTTCTTGGTAAATAGTAAATAATACTAAATATGTGATTACTTATAAAAGGTGAAGGTTTCAAATATTGTCATAAATATGTTTTTTTTAAATTTTATCTTTGATTGATTAGTTTTTTGAAGTTTCGGTTGATTAGTATTATTTTATTAGAATTTATATTCGTTTTTGCAATGTACAATTGCATAATTTTGTTTCAATAATTATTTATCACACCAATAATCAACTAGTTTATTAATTTTGTTGACATCAGTCGTCTTAATGCTAGCCCAAACTGTTCCTGCATTATGCAACAAAATTGAATTTTGAGTTTGTAGTTAAAAAATGGAGCTTTCTAGAGAAATTTTAAGAAAATACGAGTCAAAATGACGAATGGTCAATAAGAATAATTCATTTCATTTAACTGGTCCTGTATATCTTTTACTATTTTGGAGATTTTTATGTTGGAAATGTGTTATAAAAATTAGAAATTTATGTTATATTGTTAATAAAAATTATTATACAAATTTAATTAACAATGTTTTGATGAATATTCAGGTGTAAATATCATGGAAATAAAAAAAAACAGCATCTGTTTAATTACTTGCAGGTGAAATATTAGTTCATAAGGAGAAATAAATTGCATTTTTAATATAATAATATAATGTACCTACTAAATAATTTGTTATGATGAGGTATGATGCAATGCTACCAAAAAAGTAAAATTTAAAAAAAAAATTGCATAATGTGTTTGGTAGTAAGCAGCTTTTCCTTACATACATATATTTAATACGATTGTGAAGGACATATGGAATTTTTTTACTGAATTATTACTAAAATCGTATTCGACACAGAGAAGTATGTATATAAAATTTTATTGATTTAGTATTTGTAAAGTAACAAATTAACGATGTAATACATAAATTCATTTAAAATTGGAAAAATTTTAAAAATATTTTTGTTTACTTGTTATGGGCTGATTGTTTGTTTATGCAATTAGCTAATTATGTATTAAATGACACATTTTTAGCAATAAATCAATAAATAAACAAATAAATAGACTTAATTAATTGCAATTGTGTTAATAGATGTAACAAGGACGATCAGAAGATGAATATAATAACAGATTAGAACAAATGTTGGCTTCTCTTGTCTTGTATTTTGCCAAATTTCTTTATATATTAGATATTAAATGATAATAATAAAATTATTGTTTAAAATTCTTGATTCCAGTTAAGTACAGATATTTGCATTTTGTTTCTGTCTTAACGTGTTTTGAATTATAAATTATGTCGTCATTGATGTTATCTAACAAATTTTTCTTATTAAAGTAAAAACTGAGGAATGTTCGAATAATATAAAAAATAGATATAGACATAAAAATTTTCCATCTTTGTGCGTATACAGAATATCAGATTATATAAAATTAAACTCATTAAATTCTTACAATAATGGGTCATACACAATCAAGGAAATAAGGAATAAGAAATAAGAAATAAGAAGTATGCCATCTGGTGACGTTGAATGGAACTTTAACGTAACTGCCCATAGGTATAAGTATTTAAGTATTTTTGTACATCAAAATTCATGAAAAAATTACGTTCGTGATGATTTTTTTGTCACTAAAATGAAAAAAATTACGAATTTTGACGTACAAAAGTACCTACATATTTATATCTATTAGCAGTTACGTTAAAGTCCCACTCAACGTCACTAGATGGCATACTTCTTATTCCTTATTTCTTATTCCTTATTTCTTATTTCTTATTCCTTATTTCATTGATTGTGTAGACACGCTAACAAAAAAAAAAAAAATATTTCAGATACATATCAGGATCTAAGTGATTTATTTTTAATTATAATAATCTTAATTTATTTTTAAACATTTTTGGATAATCCAGAAAATATAAGGAATAAGGTACCCAATTTCGAAATCTTGGTATTCTAAAATCGTAAAATTTAAACTGATTTTTATTGTTTTTCCTGATCGAAATTGAGTAGTTAGCAGGATTGTAGAATACAAATCATCAGGGCTGTGAAAAAAAATGGTAGGATCTGGGAATAAACAGTATTTTTTAAAAATTTCCTCCCAAAAAACAATTGATGAGCAAGAAAAACTTAACTTTTTTCACGGGCTCACTGTCGAGAGCTACGGGCTCCCTCTCTAAGCCTCGGCGCCGGGGTTGTGACCCCGGCTATCCCACCCTCGCGTCGGGCTTGCAAATCATTATTATAATTTCACGTAACTGCTAGGCATTTTGCAATCTGATCGATTCTACAATCCGGTGAGAACCTACAGTTGATCCTTTTTTGTGCGGTGGATAGGGACCGCATAAAAAAATCGCATAAAAAAATATATTCGAAAATATCATAAATAACTATAAAAAGTATAGTTCGATCCAGATTGTACAAAAAACTTTTTTTATGCGGTTGGTCGGGACCTCATAAAAAAGCTTCTTCGAAAAAACATCACTCAAAACGCTCAAAACTTAGAAATTTCCTTAGAAGTTGCTTCTATAAACAAGATAAAGCATTAATTTACACGTAAAAACATTTCATTTAAATTTTATAATATTATGGAAATTTTGAAAAATATAATACATCTGTAACAAAATTAAATGATGCAATAACTTATGTTCTTATGCAATGTATTGATTAAATGCCTTAAAAAGCCGTTAAAAAGTATTTTTATCCAAGAATGTTATTATAGTAATTGTTTAAGTTTCTTACTGTCTCGTGGTTTTGATTCCCATTTTATGCATTTTAATGGCCATTTTTTACAAACCGCATAAAAAAAATTGCATAAAAAAATCGCACAAAAAAAATCGGGCCGCATAAAAAAGAATTCAGCTGAATAGATTCACCATAAATATAAATAAGTGTTTTGGTCACATTTGTGTCATAAAACATGTTTACATTTAAGACTGGTTTACACTACGACACAAATGTCAGATATAAATTTCTACTGTTCACACTTTAACAGATTTTTTGTGTCTGGATAGTGTCTGTACATAAAAATAGGGGAAGGTAGCCCAAAGCAGGTAATCTAAGATTGAATGCCCAAAAAAGTGGCTTTTGATTTCGATAAGCAGATCTTTTTTATATATTATCAGATAGAATAGCTATCGAACTTTAAAATGAAACTTCCCTTAAGAAATTTTTATACGATAGATTTATTTTTAATAAAGAAAATACAAAATATTAATAGATTTGAGCCTTACTTTATGATATTCCATATTTGTAAATAATAAACAAATATTTTACTTCGCAAAATACCACTTTTATTTTGAAACTGTGACAATATTGTTTCGAACCGTCAGTTCATTTTCAAACAGAATCTGTTTGAATTTGAATTCTGTTTGAAAAGGAACTGACGGTTCGAAACAATATTGTCAGTTTCAAAATGAAAGTGGTATTTTGCCAAGTAAAATATTTGTTTATTATTTACAAAAATACAAAATCTCTGCAAAAACTCGCTTTGCCCGTATAGGTATCCTAAAGTGGGTAAGTACATGATGTATTTAAAAAGTGTTATTATTTTTTAACCGACTTCAAAAACGAGGAGGTTCTCAATTCAACCCGTATGTTTTTTTTTTTTTTTTTTTATGTATGTACACCGATTTCTCCCACATTTCTGGGCCAATTTACACCATTCTTTTTTTGATTAGTAGATAAAGCTCTCCAGGTGGTCCCATAAAAATTTTATTAACATTGGTTGAGTAATTTTGTAACCATTTTCAATAATATGAATAATTATGGCAATTTTAAAATTTGTATGTATGAGGGGCTCAGTGGAAAACTGGTACAAGTGTATATTGCGGATACTGAGTTATTGAATTTAGCATATTATGGAATGATAACTATCATTCCATAATATGTCAAATTCAATAACTCAGTATCAGCAATATACACTTGTACCACTTTTCCACTGAGCCCCTCCTATGTAAAATTATTTAATTTATTTACTTTAAAAACAATAGTAACATATTTTTTTATTAATTTATGTTGATCCAATTATCCTAAAATTAATTTTCTGTCAGTAACTACCTAGTTTAAAAAAATTCTTTGATGACCTGAAAAATTGGTTGATTTTCATCGATTTTTCATTTTCCTAGTAATTTACTACTTTAAACACTAGGTATGTTCCAAATTTTCTAAGCAAAGTCAGTGCGTGGCCAAAATTATAATTTTTGGACACTGGTATTTTGGAAGCTATTCTACCTAAACGTATGAAATTTGTAATTTAAGAAAAAAAAATTAAAAACCAAATAAAATACAGTCGACTCTCGTTAATTCGAAACTCGAGGGACTCTTAAAATATTATGAATTATAGAGAAGTTCGAATTATCGCAGGTAACAATTTTAATTTCTTAAGCATTTGCGATGAATGGACTTGAACTTGTCTCAAAATGTACTTACAATCTTTCTGTCTCTTTCTCTATGCAACTTTGAATTGTCGAGTGTTTGACGCCGATGAGTTCGAATTAACGTGTCGTTTTGTTACGTAGCAATGATTTTTTCGTTCGAATTACCAAGTGTATAAAAATGTATTGTTTTAGTTCGAAATATAAAGAGATTTTGTAGGGAACTCGTGATACCTTTGAATTACAGAAAGTTTAGAATTATCGCAGGTTTGAATTAACGAGAGTCTACTGTATTGCAATAGGGTGGGTTGGTAAGTATTGTCACTAAAAATTATAAAATAATTTTTTTTTTAAAAACCGACTTCAAAAAGTAATAAATAATTAATAGCACGTATTTTGAAGTCAGGCGGAAAAGCGTAGTATATAGATGTAGATCCACGAGAATTCATTAATTTTGCAAGCACATCCGCATCTTTTTATAGCACGCTTCTACGCCTGACTTCAAAATACGTGCTATTAATTATTTATTACTTTTTGAAGTCGGTTTTTTAAAAAAGTTTTATTAATAAAAACTTTCATAACTATATAAAACTTAACAATAGTAATAATTAAGTAAAAAGGAATTGAAAAAAGACAAAATTAATAAATTTATAACAGTTATGTTCAATAAATTTATAACTTTCTTTACAGTCTCCATATTGGAGTATATTACTTCAGGTGGTTCCACATCAAAATCACCACAAACAAGGCAGGAATATTATTTTAAAGCTTTTCCCCTACTCCGTCGTAAAAAGAAGATTTTTTTATTTTTTTCCCCTTCCAACAGTTTTTCCATTAAGATGCTCTTTTTTGTCTACCCGCTTTTCCCCTATCCACTTTGCCCAAAAAGATTTAATTTTGTTAAAGTAGAATAATTTCAAAATGAAAGCCGATACATGTCTACCTTTTTCTACATTAAAAGTTAAATAATGATAACATAATTCGGTCATACCAAAAAGATTGCAAATAAAAAGGTCTGTAACTAGTCACAGAACATTTATCCTAAAAATTTTTAAGAAAACCAACAAAAAATTTGATGACGCTTAACTAGAACATTAAACGACACTAGCGCTTAAGTGTAACTGATTAATATTGGTTGATATTCGGTTAATTTCGGTATACATATGACCTTACAAAAACATTTGATACAACGATATAAAAGCACTTATACCCGCTTTAAGGGGGGGGGGTACCCGCTTTGGGCGACCTTCCCCTACAAAACTTCTGTCCAAGCTATTCACACCAAACAAAATTTTAAGAACGAAACAGTTAGTGTGCGATCACTATGAAACTATCTTTCTTCTGTGAGTGAATAGAAAAATGTCGAACCTGTGTGAAAACTTATGTCACAAGAGACTCTTGGACCCAACGTGTTCACACAGCCACTGATTCGACACTAAATTATGGTGTTCGCAATAAATGCCGCAATTAAAGACGCTCGTACGCACACATAGACACTCGATGTATACACCGAGTGTACGGTGTATAGCGTCGTAGTCTACACGATGCTACGCCGGTTCTACACGATGCTACGAACGTTCCTTCCAATGTTCGATCGAACGTTTGAGGCAATTAAGTTCAATAGTTGGTGCGACGAATGTATCTGCTACACGGTGAATCGAATGTTTGATCCAATACGAATGATGATGTGTTGGTACAAACGTTTATTCAGTGGACGAGGCTGTTATCTGCCTGATGTTATCTCTAATGTTATACACTGATGTTGTCTCTCTTGTATAATGTGTTGGTACAAACGTTTATTCAGTGGACGAGGATGTCATCTGTCTTATGTGATCTCTAATGTTATACACTGATGTTGTCTCTCTTCACATGAACGAGTCGTGCAGCTGCTGAGTCGAACCAACCAACGCAACCAACATTGAGCTTCAAACGTTCGAAGCATCCCTTTGACCCGGTGCAAGAATACCGACATCGAGCGGGACATGGCCAAATGCGAATGTTTGACGCTCGACATTGGACACTCGTAGGTTCCAACGGCCACACGATGCGATGAACCATCGAACGTCCAATGTTGGAAGGTGTTCGTAGCATCGTGTAGAACCGGCTTAAACGTACCCTTACAAAACAGAAATTTACGTTGTAAGTCACAATTACTATGAAATGAAATATGTAATATGTTTATGTCTGATACAATTTGTATGTTTTCTTAACCAAACAATGAAAAATTATGCACAATTTTTTATGGGTGCTTGCTTACGTTAATTGTTACGTAGAGGTACTTTTAAATTTTACTTTTATTAGTTAACTCATTGTTATTTAATACTAAATATAAATTTAATATTTCAGTTTTCTTTACTGCGCATTATGTTACAAGTTAAAATGTTTCTGACATTAATTTTATTGTTTAATTTCTTTAAGATTGAAATTTTGTTGGTATATGCGAAATTTAATAAATAATTCATATACTTATTGAAAAACAATGTAATTCCATTATTTATTCGATCTTTTCCTTTGTCTTAAATTTACAATTTTTTAAATCTGGTTGTAAAATTAATTCAGTTTTCTAGGGTTTCGTAGTAAAAGAAACATTTGTAGTTTCATCATGTTGATCTGTCTATTTACCTGTAGGTATGTTTCACTTCAAATATTTTCTAATTTTTACAACTACTGAGACAGGGCCATCTTAAACTACTTAGGGGCCCCTGAAAACAGTCCAGAGCGAGGGACCCCAGTCCCTTACTAGTTTCGGGGCTCCTGGACACACTAAATTTCAGGGCTTCTGCTGTATACGCTGAATTTAAGAAACTTTTTTGAAAATCATTACCACTAGTAATAGTAAATTCTTAATAAGCGATCGTGTATTTTTTTGTGATCATATAAATGTTTAATTGCTAATCCTGATTCCAAGATGAGCCAAAGTTCGCCTGAAGCTGTAGTTCGTCTTACTTTTACTATTAAACTTCAAAGTATTATGCACTTTAAAAGAACTTAAACAGGAATCGTGGTTAGCTTGATTCTATAATTTTAATAGAAATGGGTGTCCAAATTGCTAAATAATTAACCCTTTTGACCTGGAGGCTAGAATTAATATCCAAAAAAATTTCTTCGTCCTTGGCCAAAGACTCCGGACCACAAAAAATACTAATATCGAAATATATATCATGATAAATAATATATAAGCGTAAACATTCGGCGAACGGTGGATCGTCCGCCCGGTTTTTTGACGAAGACGTCGGCAGGTGATGTATCGTCCGCTCATACACTTCGTATATTATTTGGCGGACGATTTACCTTCCGCTCAGGTTAAAATGGTTAAACACCATATATTATAGTGAATAGGTGTAAAAATGAATACACAATCTGACTGTATACCAGATGTCCCATTTGGATGTATACATACGATTTACATGTTAATTTTTAACATTGGATTCCCATAAGGAAAAAGTTATGCACAAGAGTACTTTGAACAAACTAATAATACTAATTTAATATTATAGCTACTGTTACTATAGCTTTAACAATAATAATGCAGTAAAATAAAGAAATGGATGTCGCAATTTTCAAGCAATTCACATTTTTTACATAATAAATATTTGTGTCATCTGCTGTAAATTCAAAAAAAAGCATTTTTTTATTTTCTTGAATATATATATTCAAATAATAAAAATACCAAAAAAATATTCCCTTGAAGAAATAGTGCAGATAATTTGGTGAGAAAAATTATTTTTTCTAACAGAAAAATTAAATATAAATAATATACTGGATGTCCCGGCCGGATGTAGAGGAAAAGGTGCAAATATGGGCTACCACTTTTATATTAAGGTTTTTTTTGGGAATAGTAGAGAATTTAGAACTATTTTCATTTCTCATTGATTTATTAATATTTTTGAAATATATTGTGAGATTTTCATTAAATAAGACACCATTGTTGTTGTGAAATTGAGTTTATTGTAAAAGGTTGTAAAAAACAAAAATTTTAATATGGGATCCAAATATGGGCTACTTTATTAATTGTAAAAAAAATCAATTTATTTGAAAAATACGAAGAGAAATATCAATCATTTATGAATGATTATCGTGTTTTATAAAAATCACAAGTACAAATATCTTTCTCAGAGTCAGAACATTCTTGGTGTGTTCACATTGAACACTGAAAACACTTGAACCATAGTTCCCCTTTGATGTCTTGTGAAAATAAATGATGGCAAAATACACGAGCTGTATCTTCATCGTCTGGATAGTTACCATAAGACAACTCGAAATCACTTTTATCATCTAAGGGTGGAACATTTTCGTCACCTGTGTCTGAGCTTGTGCTTTTCGTTTGTTTAGGTCGCTCAGAAACTTTATTTCGAGGTTTTTAATTGTTGTTTTTAATTTCATCATACAACGCAGTGTACACTAAAACAGACGCTTAACACCACGTTTCAAGCAACAATAATAATATAAGAAGGTACAACGGTACTTTTACGGAATGGTTTGGCACATTACCATTCCAGGGAGCCTAATATCTTGCATAATGCCGGTATAGGTGAATCTTACCCAGTACTGTCTGACGGAGGTAGTGAGTCTCAGGTTGGCGTAAAGTCTATAATAATAATAATAAAAGATGGGTCTAAATATGGGCTAGCTTATTTTTAGACCACATGTGGTAGCCCATATTTAGACCAACAGTTACTAGAAATTCCGAGGACAAAAAATAAACGTTTATGTCGCAAAATATTTCAGTATATCACAAAATCAGTTTCACATTCATTAGTTATTTTGGAAAAGTATAATAATACTGGAAAACATTTTCTTAGTAGAAAAAAATTATATGTCACCTACCTGTTAAATATTTCGATAGTAAAATGTTGATGTCACAAGATACTTCTTAAAACCAAAAGACCATGCGTCAATAAAAATGGCTGATTTACTCACATTAGCTTGTTGGGTTAATAACAATGAATTGTATTATGCCGCTGCTACACGATGCTACGAACACCTTCCAACATTCGACGTTGGATGGTTCATAGCATCGTGTAGCCGTTGTTCGAACCTACGAGTGTCCAATGTCGAGCGTCAAACATTCGCATTTGGTCGTGTCCCGTTCGATGTCGGTATTCTTGCACCGAGTCAAAGGGATGCTTCGAACGTTTGAAGGTCAATGTTGGTTGCGTTCGTTGGTTGCGCACGACTCGTTCATGTGAAGAGAGACAACATCAGTGTATAACATTAGAGATAACATCAGACAGATAACAGCGTTGTCGACTGAGTACCAACACATCATCATTCGTATTGGATCAAACATTCGATTCACCGTGTAGCAGATACATTCGTCGCATCAACTATCGAACTTAATTGCCTCAAACGTTCGATCGAACGTTGGAAGGAACGTTCGTAGCATCGTGTAGAACCCGCTTTAGTTTCTCACTAAATGGCAATAATGGTATGAAGGTAAATTTGCTACTAGCCCATAATTGGACCATAGCCCATATTTACACCTTTTCCTCTATACATACGATTTACATGTTAATTTTTAACATTGGATTCCCATAAGGAAAAAGTTATGTCACAAGAGTGCTTTGGATAAACATATTCCTATTTTTAGTAATTTTCTTTTATAATTGTAACAAATATATTCAAATTTCTAATATATATCGGAAAACTGCGAAAATCTCTAAACTACGAAAAACTACGGAACCCTAGCATCGACGCTTTGGACAAGTTATTTATTTGATAAAATTTCTAATCAAAATCAGTTAAGACGTTTTTTACTGAACGAATAAAATTTACAAGTTTGACGCCTTAAATTACGTAATAAGAAACTTTCATATATTTTTTTATTGTAATTAGTGGTGAAGCAAGAACGAAATTTTGTAGTTTCAACAGGTTGTAGTCCCATTTTAAATAAAAATTTGTCACATTTTATAATGGTTAATTAAGAAAGGAGAATTTCCTAAATATACACGGAGAGAAAATTCCTATAAAAATTACTGTGCTCAGCACTACAATCGACGTGTAAAAGGCGAACATATTAAATTCTGTAAGGTAAAAATATAAAGATTATAATTAATCATAAAAAATTTAAAGGATGGAATGTTTTTTTCGTAATATTATCTCCGTAAAATTTGTAAAACAGCACAGTAAAAAGTTCCATTACCGACAAAAAAATAATTTTTAATTGTTTTTATTAAAAAAATTACCATGCTAACATGCTAATAACAGAAAGAAAAAAAACAGAAAGAAGGTTGGTTGTGTTGGGAACGCTTTAATGAAATGTACCTCATTTAGCGAGTTACATGCGAACCATAGGTGTGGACTGTGGAAGAAACTTTGTCAGACAGTTTGCACCAAGCACCTTGATTTATCAGACTGTTACAAGCAGCTAGCACAGCTAGTAGTAGTCAGTTTCTTTTACACTCTCTTAGGATGATGTCATCGTTTAATTCATCTTTTTGTTATTTACCTATCTTTAGTATATGTATTAGAATATATTGTTGGCAATCATTTTTGTATACATGTTTTTACAGGTACAGTGCAACCAACATAAGGTCGCGAGTCAGATGCGCAAATGAAAGAGTACGACAACAAGAATTAAACTATAATATATATGCATAAGAGTGTGATAAAAGTTGTGTTAGCACCACATTAAATTTTACCATGCTAGCACATATTTTTTATTTTGGTCGTCGATCGCGCACGGATTATAGGGGAGCATAGTAATTTTTCTGAAATTTTCTCTACAAAAATTATAGGATTTTTCTCTCCGTGTATATTTCTCCAAACCCTATCCTTAAATATATATTTTTTTATTTTCTACGTTATCTCAGTATTGCTTAAGTTTAGGTATATGCGTTTTATAATGAAATTCAAAATTAATAACTTTTTCTGCTCTTTTCTGAGCGATATTAAAAGCAGGGTGCGGAATAATTCGATTCGCGAATGAAAAAACTTAATTATTCACATCTTTATTCGTTCGCGAATCGAATTAAATGTCTCTAAACTCGTGAGCGAATTTTCTTGGTGAGTACTGGCAACATTTAATTCGTTCGCGAGTACGAATCATATTGTTTTTTCTGGGATTCATTGGCGAGCGAACACGAATGGAAAAGAATAGTTCTTTTCGATTCTTCCTTGTTGTTTTATGTCATGATGTCAGATGACGTAATGTATACATATTCTTATAGTGTATGCGTGTGTATTTTTTCTTATGTAAGCACAAACATACATTTATACGACAAAAGTTGGAAAATCTGTGCTACAATGAAAGAGTCCCTTGAATTGGGAAAGTTAGCTGACGTCACTCTCGCTGTTCCTGCTACCCAAGTGTCTGTAGAAAGAGCCTTTAGTGGTCTTTCTGTCATATTAACAAAAACAAAATCAAAATTATCGAAGGAAACAATCAATAATATTTTATTAATAAAACTAAATAATAATTTATTTAAACAAATCGTAATTGACGAAAAAATTTAAATATGTATTAACAAAAATACTTAAGAATATTTTTTTGAATTTAAATGTGAATCATGAAATATATATGTCTTACGTGAGTTTCAGTATCATTTTTTTTTTGTGTAAATTCAATAGTAGTAGAAATATAGATCACTTATTTAAAATTTATACTACTTATGTATATCCAAATTATTGTTGTAAAACAACAAATATTTTTTATTAAAAATTTTATTTTTCATTGTGTTTGATTATTTAAAGGGAGGTTTACTTAAGAGTCCTTCAAAAATTATGTATTTTTCTGGAATTTTTTTCTCAAGAACGGAAGTAAATATCAATTTCAAATTTTGTGCACATATTTATTAAGTATTAATCTATACAAAAAAAAAAAATTTTTCAAGGAAAAATATAAAGAATTGTCCATTTTATAGATAGTGCAGTGTGACGATCCGAAAATCCGATGCCTTATTGGTTGACATCATAGTGCCGGTAATAAACCACTGAAATCCAAAAACAAAAAAGATTTATAAAGTAACTGAATATAATATCAATAAATTGCTGAAAGAAAAAAAAATGGCGGATGTGTGAACTTTTGATTACGATTTTTGTCTTATTTTTCGCTCTTTAAAGTAAAATAAAAAAAATAAAAAATATTGAAAGTGTATCGGACTTAGATGTAGGTGCCGAAGAATTGAATTATCTTTAAAATAAAAAATTAAAAAAAGGATCCATCGAATAGTTTTGAGTTATCGTGTCAACCAGTTCCAAAAATGTGGTTCCGAGATATTATAAAATATATATAAAGAAACGTATTTTCGAAATTTTATATTTAATACTCATTATTTGTGAACTACATTTTTTGAGTTTTTTTTTTTTTATAGAAAGCTGGATTAGGTTAATGTGCAAAAATCTTTTTTTAAAATTGTTTTCAGCAAAATCACTTTGGGAACATATTCTACATATAATTAGCTACCAATTTCTACAAAAAAAGAAAATCTATTTTTTTTAACGACGCTCAAGTAAGCCTCCTCTTAATAAACTATAAAGCGATTTATTTTTCGTTTTTCTTTTTTTGGTTTCCGAACCATTTTTATCAATTTGTGAGCGAATCAAATTTTAAAATCCTTAAATTTTCGATTCGATTCGTGAATACGATTGTACAGATGGAAGAATCAAATTTTTAAATTCGCGAATGAATTGAAAGATAAAATTCTCATTCGATCCATTTAAAAACGAACGAATCGAAACGAATGATTCTCTGAACTATGATTAAAAGTAAGTACGTATGCTAACATGCTCATGCCTAGAATGCCCAATATTCTAATTTTTGAATACGCTATTGACTTATACTCAAAAATTTAAGTAGGTAATGATTTCTAAATAATTAAACAAAATAGATATTGATTTTGGGAAAAAAATAATTTAATATATGTTTTAGTGAATTTGTAACGTTTCCCTCTTATGTCAAGTATACAACATAACAAAATAATTCGCTAAAAAATCGACAATTTATTTAAGATATTTATGATATTGAGTATTCTAGACATAAGCATGTTAACATAGTTACATTTTTAAAAGTAACTCATTGACTTCAATTCTTTGCAATTGTTCCTTCCTCCAAAGTATCTACCTCAAATTAATTAAGTCAAAATGGAGCTTGAAAAATTTAAAAATTTGAATAACATAATATGTAGCCAAAATGTGTTTAATATCGCGCGTTATTTTATGATTAAAGTACATAAGTGTGTTTTATAACACGATTACATAGTTGTTGTTGTTACTTCTAGTTTTAATTATTAATTATTATGTTAATTTATAATTTATTACAATTTTATGTTCAATTAATTGTATTAAAAAAATAATATATAACTAACTTGTTTTATTTTTGATTTGGTTTTCAATTAATTAGAATTATTAAAAATGTCCTTACGTAACAAATAACACAATTGAATTGTTAATTATCTAAGTAACGGTTGTATAAATACACAAAAATCTTAAAAATGTTGTATAAATACAGAAAAATCTTGTTGAAATGCAGAAAAAAGTGTTGTAGTTATAGGACAAATATGCATGCTTTTTTATAGTAGCTTGCTGCTTTCTCGTGGGATATTTATTTTGCATATAAAAAAAATTTTCCTTTGACGAAGAAAGAAAGTTGAATATTTTTCGACAGTTTTATAGATTTTAAAATATTTATTTAGTTACTTTACCGGTAAAACCCATATACATATTTGAAGAAAAAGAGGTAGTTTTCTTCTTTTTTTTACCGATGGTGGAACTTACAATAATTTTTAAATATTAATTTTTAAATTAATAACAAATTTTTTTTTAGTTTAAAATATTCTATTTTTTACTGTACCTAATAATAACCTTGTTACAGATTGACTTATTAACTGTATTTTAACATCAGTGGTACTTATATACATAATAATATTATTTTTATGTCTGTTATAATTTAGGAAATACTTGTAGAAGAGCAAATAGTTTTTTGGAAAATTCAGTGCTAAATTTTTTCCAGCGTTCAAAATTTCGAACATCCGTCCATTTGATTTCAATTTATTTTTGGTTATTTGAACGAAGAAACATGTTACCTCGTATATATACAACTTATTTTTTACTACTTTTAGACGATCTCTTTGGTTACTCTAGTCTCCTATTTAATTCTCGATTAAACGATTTCTATCTGGTAGTAAGTGTATTTTTTTAGAACTTTTCTATATGAGATATCCTTAAACGGTTATTAATACTATTTAAGAAATCTGAGATCCTCAGTTTGTTAACTTGGTTTTTAATGTCAGCCACTGCGTGCAAATATGCATATTACATAGGGAAAGTTGGGATAATTTGGGTATATAATTGATTATTTTTAAAATAAAAGCCTTTTGGTTAGATCCCATGAAAATTTTTTGGATAATTTTGATATATGTTAGCAATCTAACTTTCCCTAAGGTTTGGATGTCACTTTCATAAATACGAATCTTTTATTATTAACATAATATTGCTTTGTTGTCCTATACTCAAATTACGTCAGGATTGGGGGAAAGTGGGTATAATATGTGGTACACATTTAAAACTTATTTTAAAGTCATTATAAAACTAAATTATCTAAACAGATAAATATAACTAATATAGGAAATAATACTAGTCTATTATACGAAATAACTTTTATTGAAAATGTAGAAATTTTAACAAATACATATAAATTTTAGACAGGAAAACATTGGGTGGGGGAGAGTGAGGAAGAGACAAAGAACTGCCAATGACGTAGTTGAAAATTAAGTAAACTTCAAATGTACCGAAATATCCCCATGTCACTTAATCGTAATTTATTTTAACTCTTTTTGATGCATCAATAAACTTTTTTAAAATATGAATCAACAAAGGTTAGAAGGTTTGGTAAAGGTTAGTTTTTAATACCTATATGTTCCCGAATCATTTAATGTACACAAATTTTAATTTGATAGCGGTTGTGGAGCTTTTTTGTAAATTGATAACTTTTAGTAATGGTGAATCAGTTGATTAAATTTTTAATTAAAGCTTTTTTATATATTTTTTCTTTACACATGCGGATAAAAATAAATAGTCTTTATACAGAATTTACCCCGACTGACCCTATGCATGTATTATGAATAAATCAGCTTATTATACCATACAAAACTTTTTAATAAAGGCATTTATAATGAATATTGTATAGTTATTATTCAATATATAAAAATATACTTTTAATGCATTAATATACAGTGGTAGAGAGACATAATGATGCAGTTTTATTAAAATATTTAGTTCAAGGTATTGAAAAATAAGTGTAAATTAATATAGGTATATAGAGTAAATCAATTTAAAGCCAATTACATTCACTATTATAGTTAATTAGAAAAAGTTCTCACATTCTGATCAAGTGACAGTCTCAAGAGGAACAACTATTTTATTTATTCGCATCAACTGATATGCTGATTGACCATTATCAATGTTAAAACCCCTAAAGTTTAGGCCAAGGCTATATAATCTGATCTACATATGATTCGAAATGCATATCCAATGATTTTTACCAACCACACCAGGTCAATTCTTTTTTTATACATTTTGGTTGTTATTTAAAAAATACAAAAAAAAAATTACAGTAAAAGTAGGAAAATATGTATTTAAGATACTCTTGTTGCGATTTATGATTTAAAGGAAAAATTAAGTTGATAACTTAAAGAATGAATCATAAATATCCCTGTTAAAGCATTCTGCATAAGATAGCGAGTCGCTGGTGACAAAAATTACTTTTTTTCGAAAGTCTACTTACAAACAATGGTGTTGAACAAACGCTCTTTGACGTGATGTAAATGAAATTCAAAAAACTTTTAAATTTTCAAAAACTAATTTTTTTTCTTGAGACTTCGGGCATCACAAGTGTCTGGCTGAAGAACTCATCCAAGGATTTGGGATTTCCAACGTTTAAACAAAATGTCATAAAAACAAGATGTTTCATTCGAGGACACACGTATATATATATATATATATATATATATATATATATATATATATATATATATATATATATATATATATATATATATATATATATATATATATATATACTCATTTTTTTAATAGCTTGCTTAATTTTCCATTCGGAAATTCGTTAAAATCGAAAACGCTTAGTGTCCATATCTTTCAATATGTATGTTCCTAGCCTTCATTAAACTAGTAACATTTACTGCCATATTTTTTAAACATCAGAGCACCTTATATTTAGTTTCTCCCAAAGATAAAATAAAATGAATATATATAAAAGAAATTTTAACTTGGTCTAGATTTTCAAGTTTTCACTGTAATTTTTTGTTGTTGTTGTTGTAGAATGAGATAAAAATTAGCGGAAATTGATATAATCTATAAATTAACATCTAATGTAACGACGTTTAGTAATAATTTTAAAATTAAGAAAGAGGTTGACCTTTAAAGTCACAATTTTTTGTCTAAAGTTGGATAATCGGATAGTGATTTATTCATGATGACAACTACAACTACAAAAATTGCTGAAAAAAAATTCTTGTTTCTGTGCTAGACTGGCTGGTACCAACACTTGAATACTGAAGATTATTCTCGTGGGATTTTTTTCATATATAAAAATATTTTTATTAGTGAAATATACATATAGGTTACCAGGCTAAGAACATGGCCGTATATTGGTAAAAAATAATGTTGCTAGTTATAAGAAAAATTAATTTTTGAAATGATATTAAAGAAAAAGTGTTTTGTGATTTATTGTCAAAGTTAATAAAATATTTTCCTCATTCGAAATTTCTGGAAATGTAAAAGTTTATTAATATGATTAATCTTATTAATTCTCTTCAATTTATCAATGCTTGTTCCCTTTGTTTGAATACTACAGGATATTTATTATATTACATTAATTTAACATTTTTTTACCTATATAGTTTTCTGCAATTGCATCACTTTCATGATTATCAGTTTGCCTGTATTATTAATTTTAAAAGTAATTGAATTTAATAGATGTTGATTGCCATATGGTATATATGAGTAATGTGTTATATTGAATTCGGTTAAGAGGGGAGTTAACGCCAGAAACGGCTAATAAACTATGGGTTCATTTCAGTTAAATTTAACCATGCTTCGTCACTTTGAATTTAAATAATTTCCGTTTTCTTGGCTTTATCTCTTTTATTATTGCATTTATGTAAATTTTAAATTTGCAGTTTATTTTTAGAAAAGAATACAAGATTGATTTGTTTCGAATATAAGAATTATTTAATTTTTTAACGAAAACTCATGATCAATTGTATCTGAAAAGAGGTATAATTTTTTTCGAATCTCGTTTTTTGTTTTTATTTTGTTCTGTGGTTCTTTACAAACACGGTGATATATAATACACGGCCAAAAAAACTTTTTTTCAAGTAGAAAAATATTTATTTGTGAGCCGCTGCACAGCCAAGTTACTGCTCCTTTACAGACAACGCTCGCCCCCCCTCCCCTCGCGATTTGATCCCTAATATTCAGTTTTGGTGTGTACATGAGTTATTAGTATGCACTGACAAGTAAACGTCCCGAGGTCGGACCTATCGATTTTGATGAAATTTAGATATGTTGTAGAACACTAAAAAATAAGCGACACGTATTTTTCTTTATCGGCGGAAAAACGGTTTGAAAAGGTGAAATCGCCCTCCAAAAATTGGGATAAAAATTTAATTTTTTAAATATCTCGAAAACGGTAAGAGATAGAGCAAAAATTTAGATTGGCGATATTGCTCTTTTTTAAAGAGCTATCTATTGGTATGCAATTTGTTCAAATTGTGTCAACAGGGGTGGCTGGGGGTTAAAATTTAGGGGTTAATTTTACAAAAAGGGGTGAAAATTAAACAATATAAAAATTTTGTTTACAGATTTGAAATCTACGTTAAAAAATCGAATTGACCTGTTCTTGCTCAATGTCCTAATATTAAGTCTAGGGGTAGTTAACTAGGGGGTGACTGTGTCGAATAGTCGTACTACTTGGGTAGTTTAAAAAGTTTTTCTTCATGGAAAATAGTTTAAGACATTTAGAATAACGTAGAAATGAAATTTTCGATTTCAAAATTCAGTTTGAGCAACATTGGAGAGGGGGTCACCCTCTTAAATTACATATTAGTTAACATACACTCATTTTTAATATTAACACACTGACAGTGGGTAATAATGTCACAATGAGTGGTTTTGAAGTTGGACTATCGTATGTAAGGTTTTCATAAGGTTTGTTTTTTAATGGATGTTATAGTTTTCGTTATCGAAAGTTGTCGATACCGAAAATAACGATATTTTGAAAATGAATGGTAACCTAATAAAAACCTTAGATACCATAGTCCAACTTCAGAACCACTTACTAATATGTACATAAATGCATATATGCAGTAGCGGCGCTAAGGCCTTCGGGGCCCTCCCGCAAGATTTTCGTAGGGGCCCTTTTTTAGGGGTGAAAAAATGTTTGTAACCAGCAGAATGAGTCGACAGGAAGGGGGAGCGGTAACAGAAGGGGCAAAAGGCAATAGACCGTTAGGTGAGCAGTGGGGGTAGCTAACGGTACACATCAAATATATACATATACCATGATTCCCGTAAATAAAGTCTATCTTGACCAATCTATTTATCCGACAAACTGATTAAAGTTGGGGTAATAAAACCTTTTAAAAAATATGTCCGTTTAGTTTAGTGTAATAAAACTTTAAAGTACTGAGACCAATAATTATATACAGCTGAACTCTTTTTTATGCGGTCCTTTTTTGTGTGATTTTATTTATGCGGTTTTTAAAAAAATGGACATTAAAATGCATAATGTGAATCAAAATCACGAGACAGTAAGAAACTTAAACAATTACTATAATAACTTTCTTTGATTGAAATACTTTTTAACGGCTTTTAAGCATTTAATCAATACATTGCGTAAGAACATAAGTTATTGCATCATTTAATTTTGTTAAAGATGTATTTTCCAAGATTTAGTAATATTATAAAATTGAAATGAAATGTTTCTACGTGTAAATTAATGCTTTATCTTGTTTATAGAAGCAACTTCTAAGGAAGTTTCTAAGTTTTGAGCGTTTTGAGTGATGTTTTTTTCGATGAAACTTTTTTATGCGATCCCGATCAATCGCACTGTTTGATTCAGCTGTACTGTTTGATTGTTTTGGCAAGTAAGAAAATTTTCAAAATTTTACATCTGGTGCATTGTTGTTTAATTTTTAAAATTCTAAATCTATCATTTTTTTTTATAGTTATGTATTGTTAATATTATTTTTATTGTTTTATGACCTGCTGGCTGCAAATATCATATTTTACTAAAAACGTGTCAAACAAACTTTTTTAGTATCTATTTAAATATGAACAATAAAATCAGAAAGATCTGGAATTTTTATTCATGGGTATAATAGTCCTTTGAAATTAGCCCATATGCTTGTCATGTGTTTTCTTCTTCAAAACTGTAAAATTTGTAAGTGAAATGAATATTTCAACCGATACACCCCGTTGGAGCATTTATGCAATACTTTCATATGCAATTGTTAACTGAAACTGTATAAACACTGTTGGACGTCTCTAAATGACATTTTTTTATGTACGCCGCAATTACGTTTGTTCGGAGAACTGGAATCTATTAGTAAGAGTTACTGGTTGTCTACCTATTGTCCATGAAAAATAAAAAAAATAATATGAAATAATATGGATCGGTTAAAAAAGATTGAATTGGTACAGTTTGAATACAATAAAATTAAAATCTATAAAATCAGTACAGTTAATATAAAAAAATTATTTTTTCCTGCTGTCTTGGGGGCCCCCAATATGCCCGGGGCCCATCCGCAACGCGGGCCCTGCGGGCCCGCTCTCGCCGCGACTGCATATATGTTCTTACATGTATTTTACTGGGATACTATGATTATAAACTAACCACCAACATTTGCGAGTTTTAAGACATATCCAATATCAATTACTACATTATTCGTGTATATGCAAATGCCATTTTATTTTTGCCTCGTATTCGACCGGGGCTTCTTGACTTGAACTGTAAAATATCGGAGTGATGTGTCGAATTGTAGATATCGAAATTCTGGAGATGTACAATTAGTGCGTTTCAAAGTATTAAAAATTTATTTAACTGATATAACGTTTAATATAATCGTTCTAATGTAAAGTGGTTAAAAATGATTCATCACTTGTCGCTTGGTAGAAATTCAACGAGTTTCAAACAAAATTTGGAAGTACTTGTATTTTATTTGTTGATTGAAAGTTCTTACTAGACGTTAGTATAAAATTAAAGATTTATGTATGTAAATTGAATTGGAAAATCCACGTGAATGCAAATCTCATTCCATCTTTTAATGATTAAATTCGCTATGATATGCAGGATGCTGTGACTGGGGTATTATGATAATGGTATTTAAATTCCTCAATAATTCATAAAGTATGCAATAAATAACTTTCAAATTTATGATAAAGTTTTTGCTTTATTACATCCTTGATAAATATTTAATCATTTGATAGGTAAGTAATTAGCATTCACAAATTGATTCAAAAAAACACAATAATGAATAAATTACGTATTTATGGTTGTAACAATTTGCATATAAATGTGTCTATTAGTCATTTATGGTCTTAATTAAATCTGAAATTTTTTGAGGTTAATATATCGTTCAAATACCCACCACAAGAAACGGGAATTTTGTGTACCATGATGTAAGTTTTTAGTACCGTATCTTAACTCTTTCCTTGACACTATGAACAATAAGTTTTAAAGCGTTTGAGTTTGATTTCTAGGTTTAACAGGAAAATACGTCAAAACTATCGAAAAAGTGACAAATTTGCTAATTGAAATTAGAATTTTTTCGGGAGACAAATAACTATCCAATATTACCATTACATTATTACAAAAGCCCACCCAGAAAATGTTTACGGTTTTTTTTTTACTTGGTGAGTGTGATTATAAAAGATGTTTTACAGAGATATCGGGTTTTTGTGGTTGTAGTGACGATAAAGTACTTATTCAATTTAGTTGGTCCTCAAATTAGCCATTTTATTATTTGTATATAAGCGAGTGAATCGTCAGTGAGAGACCAAATATATTGGCAGATTAAACAATTTACAGAAATTTGCTAAATTTGTTGTTGTTATTCTAAAAAAAATTGACAAGTGCATGTCAGAAATGTCTTAAGTTGCGATTTATTAGTTCAGTAGCTAGAGCTTTTTTTAGCCACGACGGAAGGAAGAAGGTATATGCAGTTGGGCTAAGAGATGTGTGTGTGTGTGTCTGTTGCCATTTATCTTCAAAACGCCTTAACCAATTTTAATGCGGTTTTTTTTTATTTAAGAGCTGGTAATCCAGAGATGGTTCTTAGCCTGGTTTGATGAAAATTGGTTCAGCTGTTTCTAGGATATTCCAGGAAATCTAAGATAAAAAAAATAAAAAATTTTACAAACCCATTTTAAATGCTGATGATTTTGCGGGATTTTTTTTAAATCAGTTTTAATGAACATCGGTATAGTCATTTCCAGGATATTTCAGCATTTGCAGGATATTCCAGGAATTCTAGGATAAAAGTAAATTGAAAAACTTTAACAAGGCACTTTGAAGGCTGGTAAGTGCGAGATGGATCTTAGCCAGGTTTGAGAAAAATCGGTCAAGTACAAGTTGTAGGTACTTGCGCAAATAATGTTCCGTATAATAAAACTTTTTCTTTAAACGTGGACTTAAAATAATTTCTTTTTAACTCACGACAGAATGCTCTAAAAAGTTTCAAATAAAAAAGTTGTAAAAATCGACGACGAAAAGTCTAAAAAGTTACAAATAAAAATTCTTGCAATTCTAAATTTCATTATAATTTAAAGTAAGCTAATTTTCATTCATCGTGTGTGACATTTAATTACAAAATACACGGCAAGAGATGTCACACATGACGAATGAAAATTAGCTTATTCTAACTTATATTGAAACTTACAATTGCAGGAATTTTAATTTGTAACATTTTAGACTTTTCGTCGTGGGTTTTTAAAACTTTTTTATTATAATTTTCGATATAAAAATAATATTTCTTATATTTCAAATTAAAATTATCCTTTAATTTGTTGATAATTTAATTACATATAATAAGGACAATTTTTGGAAAAAAAGTCACCAAATATATCATACTACTTGAAAAATATTTAATTTTTAATTTTTAATTTTATTATTAGACACGTTTCATTAGGTAATTCATTAAGTGCATTTTAATGCAGCTGCCATTATGTTTGGCTACCAGCTAATTTTGTCTACCACGGTTAGCATGCACGGAGAGAAAATTCCTATAAAAATTACTGTGCTCATACTACAATCGACGTGTAACAGGCGAACATATCCAATTTTTGTACGGTAAAATTATAAAAATTACAATAATATAACTATAATTTTTATAATTTTGCTGTACAAAAATTGGATATGTTCGCCTGTTACACGTTGATTGTAGTATGAGCACAGTAATTTTTATAGGAATTTTCTCTCCGTGTGGTTACGATATATATATATATATATATATATATATATATATATATATATATATATATATATATATATATATATATATATATATATATATATATATATAATATCTCTAATAAAATATAATATATAAATTGGTACGATATATATATATATATATATATATATATATATATATATATATATATATATATATATATATATATATATATATATATGTATGTATGTATATATACTTAATATGTGCTTGTGTGCTGTCCTGCAGAGTTGTTTATAAACAGATGATGACAGGTTATTACTATCAGTTTGAAAATTGCAATTATTTTCATAGGTTGAGATCCACAGATTTTCAACATTTAGACACTTTTTCAAGTTTCTTTCGCACTGTAAAATGCTTTCGTCTTCGAATAGGAAACGATGGTCACCTCCCTTTATAATGTCATTATCTAAACCTATTACTTTCTTCATGACCTGAAAGGATTCCAATAATAGTTTTTAAAAAACGACACTTTCTCTCAATTTGTTTAAGATTCGACACTGACAATTACAAAATGGACAAGTGCGGGTGGATTATCTAATGTGAATTTATAAGGATTTTGTTAAAATTATGAAATCCTAAAAAATTATGAATGGTGTTTTTGCTAAGAAAGACGCTTTTATTGCTGTTCAATTGAAATTTTTAGTACTTACAAGGTTTCTAACAAGTTATACAATCACGTCTTTCTTGAACAGATTCTAGACAAAATATAGCACCTCTAAAAATTAAATATTTCTCGTCTTGATATTCTGTCGTATCCATTGACAAGTGATGTCATAAAACGTTTTTCTTTAATTTATAACACTCACACAATTTAAATTTAAAATTTTGACGTAATATGTATGTGTAAACACACCTATATTCATGAATTAAAGCACAGATGAGACAGATCAAGCCTACATATAAAAAAGTGTAATGCGAAAGTTGCAATAAGTAGCAATTTACACCACTGTGTAAATTGCTACTTATTGTGATTTAGTCTATGTGATTTAGTCTGTTACTGACCGTCGTGGTGTTCACGTCATAATAAATATCATGTTTTTTTAACCAATTCGTGAAATTTAAACAGAAAAAAATATGAATTGCGAACTGTATATATCATGCGAACTGCATATATGATCATCAACATATCATACTATCACATTGGTATATTCGTGTCCATACATCATGTGTTTTAGTCGTGTGGGTGCTGTGTTACGTCACTCACTCGTTAGAACGGGTACAGTTTGGTAGACATACTAGTTTGACCCCTTGAATTAAATATTATATATGTACTAAACTTGGTGGAACGATTAAGAATGCTTATAATAATAAATACTAGTATTGTAATTTCGTTTTGTATGATAATTATGTTAATACACGTTTTTGTCTATTAAATAATGGTTTTGTGAATCATCACTAAGACCGTTATCTTCTTTTAACCTTGTGTTCTGAATAATAATGTAACCTCTAACAAAATTTCACTTACAAAAAACCCATAAAACCTAGCCCTGTTTTTAGAAATAATTATATCAATAACTCAATAGGGAATGTAAAGATAATATGATATTTTTACGAACTTTTTATAAAATTTTTAGTTGTGGAAAATAACCATTTTTGACGGATTTTGGTTAATCTCACAATGTTAATTTTATGTCAAAAATGAACAGAACGATATTATATAACTAGTTGAAAACATGGAAGGTTTAAGGTAGTAGACTGGTAACTTGCGCTGTTTTTCATGCCTATTTTTAGGAGTGTTTTTTTTTTTTTTTTTTTTTTTTTTTTTTTTGAGAAAGAACAAATGAAAAGTTTTGAATTTTTAATGTTTTTATTTACATCTTAAGGTAACAAAAAAAATTTTTTTTGAATAAATTAAATTTTGTTTTATTATTATTATCACTTGAAGTTGGCGCCTCAAAAAAAACGCAGCTTGATGGCCCGGGTGATTTTGACTCTTGGGGACATCTGAAATAAAAAATTCTTAATGAGTCTTAATCTATAGATATGTCATTCTGGTCGGAACTAGAATTATGAAATTTTATAGAAAAATAACAAAATGGCGGACTTCGAAAGAAATGACTTTTTTTATTTTATTTCTATTTCTTTTTTTTTTTAGTATTATGTATCACTCAAGTATTCTGTACACTCAGAAGACCAGCGGACTATAACAATTTACAACTTTATGTAGCCTGATTGTGCTAAAAAGCACAATCAGGCTACATAAAGTTACGGTAGTAAAAACCTTAAATTAATCGAAAACATCTTGTTAATCAGGAATTTTACTGTTAAAAACAACTGAGTAGGTATAGACTTAATTATGTGATATAGAAACAAAATTTTGATACTTAAAAAAATTATTTCAAGCTTACATACAGATTTAGGTCAGAAGATCAGTATTTCCCCCTAATTTTTAAATTAACGGAACTTTTTTAAGCGAACAAAATAATGTAATTAGAATTCGTTCTTTGTTCTGTTTTTGTGGTATTATAATCATCCACGAGTAGTTATATACACGAGTATATTCTGTATATTTCCAACTCTTTTTTTTTTTTTTTTTTTTTTTTAAATACAAGATGCAACTAGAATTTTAATTTATTAATTTTCATAACCATATTATATCTTTCAACAACTGGTCGCATTTTATAGTGTTGAGATTATCAGATTGTTGACCTTTTCATATATATAACAGCACTGAAATGGATTTCCCTCTGTTTGCGATTGATTACGTTACCTTTCTTACCTTTACTTTTCATAAACTATTAATTAAATAATCGAATGTGTAAAAGGCGTTTAAAAACTATTATTAAAGTTATTAAATCGATTTCAAATTAAAAATTTTAAAAAGCTGCATTTCAATGTATATAAAACTATACATATTAATGGTGAGAGTGCTGGTAAATTTTATAAATTTCAAAAAGACTGTTGTAATATGGCGTTTTTTTCTTAAAACCAAATTAATTCAAAAAGGCATCGGAAACTCTAAATCAGCGAAAGTTCAAGTCTAAACGATGGTCTTGATAGCTCCATTGCTAAGATGTAATAATTTTGACCAGGGTCGTTTTAAGATATCTAGGAACCCCTGAGCACATTTTTTCTGACTCTGGGCACGCCAAGTTTGAGGGCCTCTGGTTTAATATCTAGTACTCTGGAGATCCTTTTAGAAAACTAAAAATCGACAGAAAACATTAACTCACAAAAAAATATGTGTATACTAAATTAATAAATTTATCAAAACAATTGCGTCCATATATCTCAAAAAGTTGTAACTTCTAAATATTATTTAACACTTTGAAAAGCATTGACGTTATAAGACGTCAAGTGAAACTTTACTAGCTTACACATCACGTCGTAGGACGTCAAAAATTCTATATAAAGTGTATTAGCAATCAAAATCATGTACGAGTTGGGCATTTTGTCAATATAAATAGAAAATACAAAAACGTATTGTCACAAATAAATCAAATCATTAAAAAATACGCTGCCAATAGGGTGGGCACACAGCTTCCTCGTAGTCGTAAAAGGCTTTAAAACAGTATTCTACCAAATATACATATTATATACCGTGAAATTATATTTTCGCCTTGAAGTTTATAAAAAACTGTTGTAACTCAAAAGACTTAAAGGCTAAATTATAAAATAATAGCAAAAATATTTTTGAAACTAACCCCCAATATACCCTAAAAATTTGAGCGAGATAGGACTAGCAGTAAATAAGATATTGACATTTAATGGGATTTCATGGTAGCGGCGTAGCTACCGTTACTCCGATTTCGATTAAATTCATAGGCGACCATATAGGAACCAAACTACATAATTTCTGAAAATTTCATAAAAAAGAATTGAGTAGTTCAGAAGTTATGCCACTTGGTGCAATTTTGGAATGACATGGTAGCGGCGTTGTTACCGTTACTCCGATTTTGATTAAATTCATAGGGGACCATCGCGGAGCGAAACTGCATAATTTCTGAAAATTTCATTAAAAACAATCGAATAGTTCAGAAGTTATGCCACTTGGTGCAAAATTGGAGACACACAGACGGACAGACAGACGGACGGCCCAAACCAAAATTGTTCAGGAAGCTCTAAAACGTAAAATGTGCGTAAAAAATTTGATTTTGAAGAGAAAAAATTTTTTATTTTTCAAAAGTGATCACAATGCTTCCGCTACTTTAGTAGTCTCGGAAGCAAAATACAGTATGTTTTACTGTTTTTTTTTTTTTACGGTAAGGTGCTTGGTGTGATCTCCCAGAATTGCATCCAATATAATATTCAACTAGATTTCCTAATTTTTATGAGCATGAGTACAAAGTTGCCTCAGGTCAGGAGTCTAACGGTCCATTAGGTAATGACTGCACTGGTCGTGACCAAAGTTTATGTTAGGTGCATCGGTGACTGGTTTAGATTTGATTGGAGGCTTGACGACAGTCAACCGTAGCGGATGTTTTAACGTAAAATTTACAGGCATTGGTATGTGTAAGAATAATTTAATCAAAGCTCATCTATTATTTTACATCCAAATAGAAGCTTCCGTAAAGGCTTTGGATTCACTGAGGACCAATTACCGGATATTAGCGAATTTTCAAATCGCAAGTTTAGCTGTTTTAGCTACTTTTATTAACCGAATTTGATACTAAAATATTAAATTGCATTAGCTAAGTTATTTTTATATTGTCACGTGCAAATTATACGAACAGACACGGGTAAAAAATGTTTAATAAATTAAATATGTTTTACCTGTGTTTAATTATACAATTCACTTATTTAAAATGTTTGACTCATCTCTCTTTAGAGCGGCCTTGTTTATTTTCTAATCTAAGAATTACGCATTGTTTATTTCCCGCCATTTATGTAAGTTGTATATAAACACATGTTTACATGCGTTATTCGTTTCTCTACTATGAACATTCATACATATCAATTTCAATTTAAAATTTCTAAAAACAACGTCTAATTGTAAAATTAAGTATACATTATCAATGTTTTTTTCTAGAATAATTTCCAATGTAAATAACCTATATGGCAAAAAATTATCATGAATAAACAACATAATAATGTATAGTTAAAATATAAAAGTTTAAAATATTTCGCGGACAATATTGGTTAAAGTAATATACTCTTAGTAATTTACTTTAAGTTTTCATTTTACAAAGTAAAATGATTGTATACTAGGAAATATTAGAAAAATTACGCAGTATACAATGTGGCGACATAGTTAAAGTTTGAAAAGATGAAGGATAGTACTGCTTAAAAAATTTAAATTAAGTAAATTTAAACATTTTCTAGAAATTTCAAATACCTACATATCATTTATAAGTAAAACGAAGAATTTCGTAGTAGCATTAAAGCTTATACTTTAATTAATTTACATTTAAAAGGTTTATGTACAAAAATGACATTAAATAAACTGTTCGAATATTCGTACAACGCTTGGTGCTATAATGGTTAATAAAGGGGCAAAAATAGCTTGCTACCGAAGGCAGGCTAGATTTGTTGCAGTAAATTATTTCCGATCCGCGACATAGTCAGATCCTTTATCGGTGTCCTATATCTCAGCTTTCAGATTTTTCCCAATCATACAAATTGCTTTGTTAGCTCACAAATGTGTTCTATTTTATGTGGTTAAAATTTAACCAAAATCGTTAGAGCCGTTCTTCTGAAAACAGCCAATCTGCACATTTTCGGGACATTTTCAAAAATTAAGAGTTGTTAGGCTTCGCTCGCAACAACTTTTGGGTGTATGTGGTTATGTATCTTGGTACCAGGTTGTGTATCTTGGTGAACTTTAGCCCCATACCAAATTTCATTAAAATCCTTTGTGTGGTTTCGTAGTTAGATATCAAAATAGCTCTCCTAATAGATAAACAAACCGACAGACTCACAGACCAACAGATTGACAGACAGACAGACATTTTTTTTTTTAAATTACTAATTTGGACTTAGGGGTCCTCAAAACGTATATTTACGCTAAAAACCCGGTATCGAATCATGTAATTTGGTCTATAGACATGTAATGTATAGGACCAAGTAAAGTATAAGATCCTGTGCATTAGTTCTTTTCACAAAAAATCATTTCATACGACCACAAGCCGACTTTCGATTTTTAAACTATCATCAGGTGAACACACGATTGTGTTTATAATTTTCTTATAATTTAAGTCAGCGGTTTCCAAACTTTGTGCACTAGCGCTCCGCCGCTCCACCCCTATAAAAATTTTTTTTACAGTGTCTCACTCTCAGAATAATATATAATCATATGCTAAAAGTTGAAAAAAATTATATTTTCTTATAGGTATTGCAAAAAAAAAGTCGAAAAAATAGTGTTTTTTTTTTTGCTAAAATAAGACCCATGTAACTCTTTAATATAAAATCTCCATTATTTGGTAATCATGTTTGAGCGCTTATTCTTAAAACCATGATTTTATCAAAATGACGACATTTGTAATTAACCTGCGCCCCCTGGTGAACATTGTGCGCCTGCCAGTTTGGAAACCGCTGATTTAAGTGTTTTTAATTTAATCGTATCCAAAATTATAGTAGCTTATTTATACTAGTATACAACTAGTAACGCTGTGCTATTACAATCAACTTTCAATGATAAAACGAACGTTGCAAGTAAGAAACTAAATAATTTTAATGTCTTCCCGGCGCTTCCAACAACAATAATATAAGTATTGTATTAAGATATAATTGTGGAGTAGTGGAACAGAAATTAGCATTTCCATCGTTGCTTTTTGTTCAGAAATCACTAAAATGTGATCAAAGGGTAAGTATTTACTTTTAAAAATATTCTGTTTATGCAAAATTGTACACTGAAAAAAGTTACCTTATGTCACTGTTTTGCCAATTTAAAAACTTTCATATTACCGGAGATAACAGACTTTGAATTTTGGAAATGTTACCTTTTGTCAGTAAAAATGTCACTTTTTGATAACCATTGAATAGAAATGTTACCTTTAATGTTTAATGTTTTTTACAGGTAGTGGTAATGAATGATGATAAAACAGTCGTTCAAAGAAATTTTGATTAACTTTCTCTAGTGTTTTCAGCTACTAAATCTAATAATCTAAATCTTAATCTAATATTACATAAGAAAATGTCACTTTTTGTTAGAACTAAAATAATACTTTTATAAAGAAATGGTTATGTTCCTTTTTGTTCGAAAACCGAGATTTGGACTCGTTTTTAGGGGAGAATTATTGCTATTTAACACGCCAAATTCAACTAGAACGTGTAGTTGATATTGGTATAGTGCGATTAGCGATAGTTTGCGCCTCGGGTATACTCGGATTTTTGGCCCTTTCCCTTAAAATTTATTCATGCACATGTGCAGTTAACTTTCAGCCGGCGCACACGCTATAAACATGATAATACGCCAAAATATATAAGGAAGGGGTCAAAAACCGAATATACTCGAGGCGCAAACTTTCGCTAATCCTACTATACGATTCTGCAAAAAAAGCAAAAAGCCAAAAAGTGGAAATGTTACTTTCTGTTCGACTACTCCACAATTAATAATTTTGGTCTGCTATAAAAATGTCGAGATTTATTTTGCACAAATGAACGATATTTTAGGTCTCGATTTTCGAAATTTTTTAAATTTAGTTTGGTATAAAAAAAAGCTGATAACAAGAACCTACAAAACACTGTTTTATTGATAAACAAGGGATTTTAATATTTTCGAGATAATTTTTTTTTTATTTTGGGATGGCTTATTTTAAAGTTAAATTTTATTTTATTAATTTATTGAATAAGTACAGAGAAATCTGTTTTGTGGGGTCTTTTTTGTACAATCTTTTTTATGTATATTTTAGTTTAAAATAAGAGAAAGTATGAAATTTTAACATTAATTTGCAATAAGTTTAGTTTCCGACTGTTTTGACGCATCTTATCGTCGTATTATATAAGTATACAAATTATTGCGTCATTTAATTTCTGTACATATGTACTCGTATGTATTACAACTTTGTCGCAATACAAAAATGAAATAAAATATTGGAAATATTCTCATGTGTAAATTATTCCTTTATGTTGTTTAGAAAAGAAATTTCTAAAGAAATCATGAGATTTTGGGTTATGTATTTTTTATGACGCTTTTTTTATGCGGCCCCGATCCACAGAATGAAAAAATTTTCGCGGTACTGAGAACATCTTAAAATTTGATATTCCAACCAAACCCTAAATAAATAAACAAAAATATTCTTCAGCGGGCCATTTACCTTAGAAATTCTTATCTAATCATACTTCTTGTGAAATACGATGTACTTGTCCACTGTAAGTAACTTACATACTATGTAGTTATGTGCGTATTTCATTTGCTATTATTATTAATCAATGTTGATATGTAATGTTTGAATTATTAATTAATATTTTATGTAATATACCGTCATAATTTTATTAAAATCAGGTATATTTTTAATTCTTTGTTCTTTATACCTGTATACGTATGCAAGTCAGATTATCATCGTAATAGCTCAGATTATATCATACACCGTGACACAAACATAAACACAAAAGAAAAAGAAAATGAATTAATTATAATATATTTTTAATTAGTGATCATAGACACGGTTGCTGTACGAATTTGAAATGCTTTTCAATTTATCTGAACGTTTTATTATTACAGTAGAACTTCAGTTAACCATCACTCTTAGGACCGGGAGTATGATGGGTCATCGAACAGACAGATAACAGAAATTTCCTAATAACCTGATTTTATTACTAGCACTGGGGCGAAAATAAAAATTAAAGTGGTTACAGGTTAATAATATCGGGGAAGGTGTGTTACCTTGGACCTATTTTTGCTTTTTAAATTTTTATTTTAATATAGCTAGTTAAAAAGCAATAAAAGTCAGCGTTCAATAATTATTGATTCTTAATACACATAATTTATTTTTTAAGAGGCTCTATATATTAATTTCTTTTATCACCTTTTCTATAATAAAAAAATTCTACATTAGGACCAAGGTACAGTGCCTATGTTGTACCTCGGACCTAGGTATGTTGTATCTTGGACCATTTTTTTAACGTAGGAACAGAAATTTTTAAAAAAAGAAGACATTTAAAAGTCTTTAATTATAGTTGTACAAAGATATGGACACTCAAACATACATACTATATTTAACAAGACATCATACAAATATATGAAGTATGGCACGAGCCTTTTGAAAACTATACTTTTTACGTGAAAATAGTTCTAAATAGCCTAGCTAAACATTTCTATAGCCAACAAATTTCCAGTGTTCTGTAATCATATTCTTATTTCATAAATACGTTTTAAAAGATTAAAACGCCGTGAGCAGCGGGGCCCCATCACGGTAGTCGAATTTTCCCCTTCATCTTCGGTATTGAATGTCTACAAGCGAAATGTGATTGAAAGTCTACAACCGAATTGTCATTTTGTTGGTTTCAAAACTGGTGATGAGTGTTCGGCTGATCGAGGCTTTAAAAAAAGGTTTTAAGTATTTAAGGGCTGTATCTCAGTAAATTTCAATTGTTGTGCCGAAAACAGGTAGCAGAAAAAAAGCCAACACAATTCGTACGAGGACATTCCTGCCCATGTTTATCCGCTAATTGCCTTTATGTTTTAGTTTTAAAAATTAAAAAAGGACCTTAAATAGTAAACTGGAAGGCCTTTATAAAGATATTTTTTCTTTCCAAAAAAACCAAAATTTCTATTTTATAAATACTAAAAATCCAAAATTCCTAATTTATAAATAAACAGTGACTTTAATAACATTTTTAAATTACTTAATATGTATGTATTTCATTTGTCATAAAAGTAAGTTCACTTTTTTTTAAATTTTTTAAAATTACTATTCGCCTACTTGTATTTAGAATAAACATAATGCTTTTAAAACACATTTAACAATAGCATTCAATTCCTATGGAAAAATGGGAGAAGTGGAGGGAAAAGTGATGCGGACCCCCTACAAGGTACTAGCTGGATACTAACTGAATACAGGTACAAAATTTCAGCCCTCTAGGTTTCCTTATGGAGTCTCTAGACGTGTTAGAAAACAAGCAAAAAAATTAAGGAAATATTGGCGTAAAAATCGTGGGGGTAAGGGTTAAAAGTTGAAACCTTCAAAAAACAGTGTCTGGCTATTAGCTTAACCTGTACACCAAATTTCAGCCCTCTAGGTTTATTGGGGGGAGATTTTGACCCGAACGAAACTGTTAAAAAACAAGAAAAATCATGTTCTTTTGGGTATAAAAATGGTGGGGGTAGGGGTTAAAAGTCGAGACCCCCAAAAGGCACCCCCTTGATACTAACTCAATCCGAATACAAAATTTCAGCCCTCTAGGTTTATTCGGGTGACCTGTGCGAGTGGTACAAACTTCGAAAACGTCGAAAATGCATGAAATTGTAGCTTAAAAATGAGGTGGGTGGAGGTAAAATATTAAAACCTCCAAAAAGCACAACCTAGGTACGAACTTTATCAACACACCAAATTTCAACCCTCTACGTTAATTCTGGGGGGCTGGGGGCCTGTTAGATCCAGCGAAAATCGTTTTTCCCCCCTCTACTCCCACCATATCATCCTAGGAAGCTGAATTTTGGATATGTTGTAGATAATTGACCGAAACATTATTTAAAACCGGTTTGGAAAAGTTTTATTGCTTTTCCGCCCCCCACCACCCCCCTAAAGGTCGGGTCAGAAAAAAAATTTGCCCAAAATTTGACC
This sequence comes from Brachynemurus nebulosus, assembly GCA_035578155.1. NCBI lineage: Eukaryota > Metazoa > Arthropoda > Insecta > Neuroptera > Myrmeleontidae > Brachynemurus > Brachynemurus nebulosus. The sequence continues at coordinate 50,526,553 of JAPWDM010000006.1, read as the reverse complement.
CCACTTTGATAGTATGAGGTGCCTCGAAAATGAGCCCCATTTACCAAATTTCAGCTCTTAACTTCCATAGGGGGGCGGGAATTAAAAGGTGGCGGGAAAATATATATATATATATATATATATATATATATATATATATATATATATATATATATCAGACATTTTTTTTTTCTACATATTCGTGTTCTACGGGTCCGAAAACGGATAGCGCCCCTACTCTCGCCTCTCGCAGCTCTTATCGTATAGACTGTATAAGTCTAATTTTCGGAGAAAATTCGACTAATAAAATGAAACATCAGAATATGAAACACTTACAATATAGAGTATTTTAAAACAGGTCATGTACTTTGGACCGGTTTATGGTACAACATTCTTACTAGGTCCATGGTACGGCACTCGTCCATTTTGTATAGTCATATTTACAAGTTAGCTTAAACATGGTTTGAAACATATCAAATTATAGCTAAAATAATGTTTCTAAGACTGAAATATTGTCTTAGTATAAAACGAATACAATTGGTTTAGAAAAATAAAAATTGTAAAGACAAAAATAGTTACTTTTTAATGACGAAAATTTGTTTAGTTTTTCTTTATAACAATACTTAACATTTTTCAACTCAAACACAGTAAAGTGGGCCGTTGCTGCAAAGAGTATAAACTATAGTATTGTTAGTTTCTTTTACGTTTCCCAGATAGAGCTGAAATCAACATAGGTTCAAGGTACACATATGTCCAAGGTACAACACCTTCCCTACATACTCAGTAGGTATATTAAATTTTATAAAATTATTCATATTAACTTTAGGTTACAGCAAAAGTAATACAGAACTGAGTCGTAGTGGAAAACTTACGTTTTACGTTTAACTTATTGTTAAAATAGTTGATCATCTTTTTTTGTTGTTTTTAGTCTCGAACTTTCTGCACGGCCATGTGCTGTATTTTACGTAGGAGATTTCACATAGACGGACCTTTTTTACTAGGCGTTAGTGAATAACAGAAACTGAACAGTTTAACGAGTAACGGTTAAGCGAAGTTTTACTGTGCTTCGTCTAAATACTGACGAGAAAAAGGAAGACAAATTCCAGTAGTATATTCATTTGTTCTTACTTATAGATTATAAACCATGCTTTTGTGAGTAAATATGCTAACACCTAAGGAGGTTCTCCTATTACTTACTTTTTTAAAACCATTAGTACTAGTATTAGTACTTTTTTAAAACCATTTTTTCAAAACTAAGATTTCAAATTTTGTAATTCACCTTAAAATTACTCTACGTACTTAATTTATTAATTTCATTAAAACCTATCGAACTCGTCAGTTTGTGATTTAATCTTAAAGTTCACTATTTTCACTATAGTTACCTACGCTCTAGCTACGTTCTTTTTTTAAAATTTTTTAACAGAGATAGGTATAACGAAAAATCGGTCTATCTATACAAAATAAGCAAAAACAGCAACGCAACTAATATTAATTCTATATTTTATAGTAATAGAAAATAGTGAACTATATTTATTATTTTCTATTATTTGTAGTAATAGAAAATAGCGAACTTTAAAAATGAATTGTTAACTAACTGGTTCGGCAGGGCCAGCTTAGCCAATAGGCCACCCTAGGGGCGTTTTTTTTTTTAAAAAACTCGGCTCGTCACTTATTTTTTTTAATTTTTTAAGAGAAAGTTTGTAAAAAAGGTAGGAGCAGGGGCGGCAAATTTTTAAAACAGGGCAGAAAAAATTGTGATTGACGTTTTTTTTTAAGATTTCCTTTTTTTCAAATAAAAGGTAGGGGCGGCATTTTTCAAGATGCCTAGGGGCGGACTCAGGGTTAATCCGGCCCTGGGGTTCGGTAACCCTTAATGAAATTTATAAATTAAATACGTGGTGTAGTTTTAAAATGAATTACAATTTTGAGATCCTAAAGTTAGTTTTGAAGAAATAACATGTATGATAATTTATTTACATTCAATATTAATAAGAGAACCTCCTTAAAATATCTACTTATATAGAGATTCTTTTGGTAGGTTTTTATGTAATGTGTACATTACGAAGATCTTCTCATTGCAGATTTAATAAGCTCTTAGCTTGTGATTCATGAATTTACCAATAGACTTGGTTAAAATATCAATTCGTCCAGCGTGGAAGTAAACATCTCCTGTCTAGAAGAGTCAGTCCGTAATTCATGTCTCGTAAATCTAAAGTAATTTATTTTGTTTTATAACACAATAACAAATCAAAATTCACTACATCTTTCGTAATAATACAATAGAATGCCAATATAAAAAATAATAATAATTAATTAACAATAAATAATTCTGCAGTTTCTTTTATCAGTTTTAAATGTGAAAGTATTGAATTTTTAATTTTTTCCCACATTAATAAAGGAAACAAATAATTTATTTAATATTCAACTTTTTTTTTAATTTTTAACAAATGATCCAGAAGTTAATGCCCTCGTAGAAGTAGAAACAAAAATTGAAAACCTAAGCCTTTTTTTACTAATATTAATTACGTAATTTTTTTCTCAGATGTCTTCGGTTAACTAACGCTATTAGTGCATTATGTAGTTAACCTACTTAACCTACAGAAGGTAAAATAAAATCGGTAATTGTGGGTATTTCCAACAATATCGCAACCAGGTAAAAGCAAGATAATTTACTGGTTCGACATAACATGTGGCTTTAAAATTCTCCGAAAACAATTTTATTCATGTAAATAAAAAAGTACTATATCTATCTGGATTTGAAAATCCGATTTTATTCGTATTAAAGTACATTGGATTTCCTCTATTACTTGGAAATTATCAAAAATAAGAAAAAAAGGTAATTTTACAATATAGACTTGAGAAATTAATTATAGCAACAATTTATTGGCAGTATACATAATTATTTGTATACTATGATTAACATGTTAGCGTGGTAAGAGAAAATTATTTAAGATGATAAAACAACAACTTGTAACTGAAAAATTGTGTTACGGAAATTGAGTTTAATTAAAGGAAAATGTGCAACAAATCTTGAAATTTCTTAGAATAATTTTAAAATGAATTTGGCTATATGTATCAGAAAAAGTATATTACAAAAAATAGTCTATTATAAATTAATATTTTAGAACTTTTCTACGATGCATTTGAGTCATTGCACCGACAAGCACACTGAATTTTTTATATGTGAAATATACTTCATGCCGCATTTAGAAATAATGTCTGCATCCGTCGTTTGTTTATTTGAGTATGCCTCCTCATTTAAAATGAGTTAATTTAGTTTTGAGTACACTGCCAATTCAAAAATTATGAAAAATACTAAATGACGTTTACCATTCGTTCTTCAAATGTCTATCTTTATGATTGTACAATTATGATTTAGTTGGAGAAGTGCCGAAATCTTTCCTGGATATATGTATAGCCGGTCACCGGAATTGAATTCTTGCTTTCTAGTTCAATTACCGGTGGCTAAATTTTGAATTGCTTGTTGTATCTGCAATACCTAATAATATTTAATTCTGTCTTATACAACTGATTTATCAAATATAGAGCAAATACAATAGCAAGTTTTTCTTGATGCTAGTGTGGTCTCTGATATTTTCAGATTAATCGTATTCCGTTCTTAAAAATTATTGCGATGGAAACAAAATATTTTAATATTTGTTAAATTAAATTAAAAGTAGGAAACATTAAGCAATTTTATAGCGACAAAAAATAAATTGGTTTTACTTAATTAAAAATTTAATTGATAACTGACTCTCAAAATATTTACTAGTGAGTGACACAGAGGCATTTTCTATCACCAACTGATTCCTTGTCTTCAGAAACTACACAAATCTTAAAAAAACTTCCTATTGAATTTCCCACCCTGTATGTATATCTTTTTAATTAAAAATTTAAGCTCCTCTCAGAAAATGATTTATTCTGGAATTGATTTTTAAAGTGACGTTTAGTGCAGTGAAAGTTTTTATCGAATTTATGGACACTTTTACCACACCTAATAAAATTGTAGAGTTACCATTCATGCTTTTTGCAGTGGTTAATGATACTGTACCTGGATAATATTTGTGGCTTACTGTAAGCAAGTCTATTGTTTTTATTTAAATTAATAAAGTTGAATAATCTTAAAATGTATTTCCTTTTTATGTTAATTGCAATTTCCTCTCCTGACTACTGACTAGTGATTACTATGATTATTCATAATATAGTTTCAATTGCCATGCAGTAGGTAGGTAGTTACATATTGCACTGTGCAACAAACAACGAGCGAACAACAAACACATAACACACTACAATCGCGTTAATTGTATATTATTTTATTAAATGTTTTATAATTTATTTTATTACATTTTAAAATTTTTTATATTTATTTTAATTATTATTTCTAATTTTAATGAATTAACAAGAACACGCAACGCCAATTCATTACATTATAGTTGTAAAATAATATATGAAATACGTTTACTATTAAAAATTATATACATATATATCTACTATTTCTAACATTTTCACAAATTTTCTCTGAATTCTAAAAATGATTTAATAAATTAATTTAACAAACTATATAGTTTGAAAATTTACAGAGAATAGTCAGGAGAAAAGTTCATATAGAGAGGAAGTTTTAACTTGAATTTTATAGAAAACTTGTAGATACAAGTGAATAATTTAAAAACTGGCATTTTTTATGTCATTGAAGATGACATATTAATATGGTTGTGTGACTGAATAATTATTGAGTTGTACATCCATATTGAATAAACGCAAGAGGGCTGTAGAGTTAACAACTATAGAGTTAACAAAAACTCATAAATTAACACTTTCACTGAGATGACATTACTTAGTGCGTGTCAAAAACACGCATTTGACGAATTTTTTTTATAACGGTTAAACTATTGCCCTAATCAAAAAATTGTTCAAATTAGAGTTGTAGCCATCGTTGGGGGCAGTAGGTTGCTATAAACACGAACTATATAGCTCCAAGTCGCTCTTGTTTTTTTAAATAGAAATCTATAATCAACTTCAAATATTATAAAATTTAATTATTATAATTGTCTTAATTTATGACGTAAATATTCATATTTATCAGTGTTTTCATTACTATTTTGAAGTTGGTTTTTTTCTTAAAAAATTTTTATTAGTTTTTTATTAAAAATTATCAGTTGACAACTCACCACTGACAGGTACCTAACTATACAGTCATTAAGGAGTTTCGTGGCGTATCTCCCAAGTCCATGATCAGATTCTCATCAAATTTATACAGAACCATCTCAGAAGGACATCCGTTCAAAAACAAAATTATAATAATTATCCTAATAGGTTTAAGTATACCAAAAATATAAAATAACGTACCCCTCCCACTAGAAAAGAAGAAAAAAAAATACACCCGAATTGAGAACCGCCTCTTTTTTTGAATCGGTGGGTTAATAAATACTTAAATAGTAAAAAAATAGATACTTTTTAAATCCCATTGTTATTATTGGTGGCATCATAATGGTGTGACAATTATCGAAGTCAGAATGTATTAAGTACTTATTTACGTACATGATAAAACTTTTTATTATTTTTGATAGTCGTAAAAGAATTTAAATAGAGAATGTTAGTAGAAGAAGGTGTGTATTGTATTTTGAAATTTATTTTAAAAAATACACACATGTTTACAGTTGTACATATGGACAACTTCCTATTTTTACTTCCGTATTGTAATAGATGGAAATATTTACTTAATTTTGATTGTATTATTAGGTAAGTATATATTAATCATATGTTTAAGGTAATAAATTCAATTGCATGAAATATTGTTAAATCATCTTGTTAGAAGATAGAATTAGCAGTATAATAAGTACCTACAATGAAAGTGATAAGATGAATAATAGAGTATTTATAAATATTTAACTTACTTACTTTTCCTTTCATATTTATATGTTTATGTTAAGTACGTAATAAAATTGTTACAAGATAATTAATTTGATAAAAATTTCGACGAGTGGGTGTTAGATACGCATGAAGTCATTGTTTCTCTGTAGCTAAAGTTTCTCACATTTTTCGGGATCTAAAATATAGGACATTTGTGTTTATTTTTTATGGTTTATTAATATATTCGCCAATGTGACTTGCACATATCACACTACGGCGATAACGCAGCCACATCTCTTATATATTGTGTGTATAGATGTGGCAGTGTTATTGCCGAGGTGCGATATGGTACTAATGTTACCATGAGCAATACTATCAGGGACGCGTACAACCGAGTGTCTTGGAGGAAGAGTCATGCGGGAAATGAAGGAATTAAAAAAAATTCTGAAACAAAATTAACAAGCTGATGAGTAAAAATTCAAACTGACGAACAAAAAAAAAAAAAAAAAAAATTGGTCGCCTGAAGAATATGCAATAGCCAGAAATGAAATTTTTATTAATTTCATTAACATTTCTTTTAATGATCTATAAGCTTGAAGTTCCAAAGAATGTTTTCTAATTCTAAAATTAAATTTACTTTCATGTAAAATTTTATCCATTTGAGGCCACTTTATCAGTTCCGTTTTTTGTACTTGACTGACGAAAATTTAATTCTCTATATCATTGAAAGTTTTCGACAAAACTTAGCCGAAATAATTTTAATTCATTATTATTCTTAAGTGCGTTAGTATCTTATTTTTTTTTTTTTTTTGATTTTTTAGACTTACGCATAGACTTAAACGTCTCGGACTCAACATTTTGCAAACAGAGAGCTTAAATATAAAAAATGCCAATATGAACTTTATTTGAATAACTTTTTTGAACGATGTGGTACACGAAAAAATTTTCATTTTCATTTTACAATATGGAAAATTCTCTCAAGAAATTAAGAATTTTTTTTTTACAATATACATACGTTTATCTATACTTGTAGCAAAATTTCATGTTCATAGGCCAAAAGACGTAGGAATTATGGGGGTGTATCAAACAGACGGTTACATACGTAAATTTTACCCAACTTTGTCATTTTTTTATCATCAAATAGTGGGTATATAAATATTTCATGCAATTTTTCTATAAAATACCTATATTGTTTCCAAAATGGTAAAAGATAGAAAAAAATTTTCGGTAGATAACTCAAATTTTTAGATAGGTCGATCAAATCGGTTTATAAACTTTTCTAAAAATGGCTATTCGAATTTTGGATTATAAAATTAAGTTACTTGTAAACTATCGGATTTAGATTGGTGAGGTTAAGGTATTCAGCCTACTAATTAGATGTATGATTGATTGATATAATTGTTGTCGTTTGTAGTGTTGTTAGTTTTGGAAGTTGTTAATTTCCTTACAGTGAAAACAAATTTCAGAAGTCTCCTGTACTGTTTTCACGACCACCAAAATTTTATTTTTCACTTTAGTATAGCCAAGAAATATTTGTCGCGCTGTCGGATCATTTTTAAGATAAAATATTATGAACAACGTACGAGTAGATTTTGCAGCGTTTCGTAATAAATCATCTTAAGGACGTTTGTTTTATAATTTGATACTAGCTTTTCCAACGACCCTGTCCCTCTGTCCTTCATGGTTAATTTTGAATATCTATTAATTTATCATATTAAAATTGGCGAGAAGCCATTTTGTTAAACAGTTGTATATTCATACCGATGAAATTAAGATATAAATTATATATATATATATATATATATATATATATATATATATATATATATATATATATATATATATATATATATATATATATATATAATTGTATTCCTATTTAAGTATTGGGGAAACAAAGTATTCGGTGAAGTACTGCGCAGTGTAATAAACCAAAAATAAAGGCGGCGTATAAAATTAAAACAAACATGTAAATAAACAGTATATAAAAATTCATAGGAAAAAAACAATTAAAAAATAATTTAATAGTCAAGGGCAAACTCATTATTTTGAGCAGAACAAAAGGACGTAGTTCTTCTTAACCAATTCTTTTGTTATTTTTAGAATAGTAAAAAATTGGTAAAGTACCGGGACACAACAAGGAAAAAAGAAATTCGCATGGACAATTCACATTTAAAGAATCGTGATTTGCCATCGGCAAATGTTGTAACCTCTCATGTATAAGTACCTATGCAGCTAAATATTACATGAATTTAACATCATGCTGACGAAGAAAAAATACATAACATAATATTTATTCACACGTGCATAATTATGAAGTCTACCTATGTACATACATCACACTCATAACAATTTTATAATAAATACTTAGGTCAGGTTCAGACCGAACTTGAATGGTCAAAATTATTCGCTCGGAATTTGTTGTTATTTGCAATCAATCTTGTTTTATACATAGTATTTATTATATTACATCGATCCCTCAATTTACGGGAATATCCGTTCCGCGTGGATTTGATTTACACCAACAAAAATTGCGTGAATTGAATCAGTCATTATAAAAGGAAAAATACTGGAAATAAAAGTTGGTAAAAATTTTAGAGAATTTTATTACAGATATGATAACGAATATATAGAAATTTACACATTTAATTTTTGAAAATATCGTAGTTTTCGATATCGATAATTTTTGATAATGCAAACTACATTTTAATAGTCCCAATATGTTTGGAATACCCACAACTTGCTTCGCTTAAGCATTCAAAAATTTCGTTATTTTTTCGCTAGAACACACGGTTTAGGAGATAATTACGATCAATGTTTTCAATAACGAAAAGTATCATTTATAAACCGACATAATAAAAAACAGATACATTTTATGATAGACCGACTTCAGAAGCACTTCAACTTTTTTCATATTCTTTAATACGAATAATTACGATCTCTGCATTTTTTGCTATAAAATTGATATTTCTAAAATTATGTACCTGTATTATACAATAATGCAAATAGGTATATGTCATTCTTTCTTATTCGCATCAGCAATTTCGGCTTAAGCAAAATTTTACCAGGTTGTTAGGTGGAAACATGAACTAAGTACTATAATAAGTACTATGTATAGGACCAGATTATATAAACAAATTCTGAGCGAATAATTTTGACCACTCAAGTTCAGTCTGAACCTGTTAATTCATATATAACTACTGTGTACACGATGTACTTACATTTATATGAGAAACTACTTTCAAAAGTCAAATTGTAGTTTAAATACTATTTTTCTAATTTAAATTTTTTTTCAGCACTATAATTTCAAGTTTATATCAGAAAAATAATAAAACAGGAATTTCATTACACAAATACTTATATTCAAGTTTTTACGTAATGGACATATACTTTCGCTTTCAGTTTAATAAAAAATTAATAAGGAATTGTTGTGTTGCAGGAAATTATGGTGGAATCGGTGGGAAAACATAAAAAGGATACTGTAGTTTATTATTCAGTTTTGTCGTTTTCAGGAGAAAAACTAAAGATTCCTCTTTCCATTATCTAACGTCTTAATGTCTGACAGTGGAGTAAAATTATTAGAAAAGTTATAGGTAACCACCTACATTCTAGCTTGGTGTTTTTCACCGTCAACTTTTAATTCTCTCCAACTGGATAATACCACAGCACCGATTAAAATGAAAAAAAATTGTTAAATTTCTGTTCTTTGGTGGGTGTAGAATTTAATTTATTCAACTTTTCGAGCGATTGATCGCGATGTATTTGTCGAGTGTACATCATAGTATTGTTGTGTAATATTGTTTGTTGCAATAACTAATTAATTCACGTAATAATTATAAAAACATCTATTAATATATTTAAATAATTTATCCTTGTCGATAACAACACTCATCAATAGAAGTACTTATACATAGTAGCAAAGCTCCGTTGGCCTCTCTGTGAGAGAGAGGCACAACATTTAATAATATTAACTAAAAACATGTTATCAATAAAAATATATGGTTTCAAACGCAAGCAAAATTATTAAGAAAAAAGTACATAAAAATATTAATATTATGTTTGCGCCAAAAAGTGCTGAAGAAATAATCACAATTAGTGATACGAATAAATCAAATGTAACACCTGCAGTTCAATCAAATACAACACCTTGTTCAGATGAATCGGATAAAACATCCAGTGCAGAGAAATCACAACCAAGTTCACAAAATAACCTTCAATATAATGTGCCCACAAAAAATCGGTATTATGTACTTTCCGATGATGAAGCTGAAATGGATACAAACGAAACTGAAAATCAACAATCCAAAATACCACCGATATTTTTACATGAAGTTAACAATTATCAAGCTATCTATCACGATTTAGTTCGATTGACCAAGTCTCCATTCTCAACAAATCAAAAATCTAATCTAATAGTTAAAGTTAATTTAACATCAGCATCGGACTTTCGAACTGTCACCAAATATTATGACGAAAACAAAGTAAAATATCATACTTTCTGCCCACCAGATGAAAAAGTTTTTTCTGTAGTACTTCGGAATGTGCCATATTCTCTCACTGAATTAGACATCAAAGAAGAATTGTCCGAAAAATATCCTATTAAGAACGTAACCCGATTAAAAAATAAAAACAAAGATCCGACTCCCCTATGTGTTGTCGAACTGTATAAAATCGATAACTATAAAGACATCTACAACCTTCGCCACTTATACAGAGCAGAAATATCAGTAGAGCCGAGGAGAAAAAGCAACGAAATTCCGCAATGCACTAAGTGTCAAAGGTTTGGTCATACCAAAAATTTTTGTAAATTGGATCCACGTTGCGTTAAGTGCACTGAAAAGCACCACTATTCGGAATGCAAAAAATCAAAAACACAACCTCCGCAATGTGTTAATTGTGGTTCTAATCATCCGGCCAACTACAGGGGCTGTCCACACTACACAGAAATAAAAACGAAGCTAAACCCTAACAATCAGAGAAGACAGTTTCGTGCCACAACAACACCACTACCACAGTTTTCAACGGAACAACAACCTAATCAACCCCGTTCTACACAAACCCTTACTTCTAATCACGAACAAACTCGACGCTCTTACGCATCTGTCCTAAGGAATACGTATAGCTCCTGTAATCAAAATCCACCCGCTAGTAATCACCAACAGCAAGACAATCCAGAAATGGTAAGTGACAATTTAACACATATGATTATCGAATTAATCAAGCCCTTCATACCTGCTATCAAATCATTTCTCGTAACGCTATTCTCATCTATTTTTAATAATGGAGTCCACGAAAACAATAAATAACACCAAAATACTAAACTGGAACATAGATGGTGTTCGAGATAAAAGAGCGATACTCATACATCTTCTCTCTGTGCATAACATTGATATAGCAGCTATCTCAGAAAGTCATTTAGCTCCTAATGAAGTCATAAAAATACCTGGTTATAACATTTACAGAACCGATCGATCTTCTCCTGTAGCATCGGGAGGAGTAATGTTGCTAGTAAAACGAAGAATTGCCAGTCATGAAATAAAATTACCTCCATTGCAAAATGTAGAGGCTGTTGCCATTGAAATTAGCTCAATTAATAATGGCAAACTTCGAATTATCTCAGCATACAAACGTCCAAATCTCCGCATAATAGAACAGGATATCCATAAAATATTTGATAGTAACGACCCAACATTATTGCTTGGTGACATAAATTGTAAAAACACGATCTGGGGTTGCTTTAAAAATAATCCTAATGGAATCAAATTAGAATCAATACTAAATAAATACAGTATTATCTTACAAACTCCTTCCGATCCCACTCATTACCCATACAATCAAAATCATCAACCTGACATATTAGATATCGTCCTACATAAAAACTTTTCCTTACCAATATATCAAGAAGTAATTCCCGACTTAATTTCTGATCATCTTCCTGTAATAGTATCATTCAACGAAACCATTCAAAATAAGTTTCCCACAAAAACATTTCTTTACGGAAAAATAAACTGGGAAAAATTTAGTCAGGAGCTTGAAACCACAGTTCAGTTGAACAGAAATCTTCACTCCAAAGATAATATTGATACAGCAGTTGAAAATCTTATTAAAGGAATAATTTTGGCCGCAAAAAATTCCTCAACACCAAATTCTAATTTGAATGTCGTCCAACATAAAGAATTATTGCCCCGTTATATCGTCAATTTAATCAAAGAAAAAAACAAATTACGTAGAATTTGGCAAAAAACAAAAAGCGTAAATAGTAAGAAAGAACTCAATAATCTAACACACCAACTAAATAAATTACTAGATGAATACCGATACTCACAATATCAGCAATACCTCGCAGATCTAGATCCTCGCGATCCTAATATATGGAAAAGCACACGCCGAATTCTACGAATACCGACAAATATTCCACCTTTAACGATCGGTACACTAACCTACAATAGCGATAAAGAAAAATGTGAAGCCATGGCCAATCATCTTGAAAACACGTTCAATATTTCTGTTACAACGAATAATACAGCTATCGAAAACACAACAACTATAAATACTTTAAATAACAATATTGAATTTACCACTCCTAGCGAGGTTGTAACAACACTACAATACTTTCAAAACAAAAAATCCCCTGGTCATGACGGCATCTCAAATGTAATATTAAAACATCTAAATCGGCCCATAATTGCTTTTCTAACTTCAATCTTTAATAGATGTTTGACCATAGGATATTTTCCAGATACTTGGAAAATTGCTCACATTTTCTTAATTCACAAACCCCAGAAAGAAAAAAACAAACCAGAAAGTTATCGACCAATAAGTTTGTTGCCAACAATGTCCAAATTATTCGAAAAAATTATTAAAAAACGGCTGGACAGACATCTCGAAGAAAATAATATCATCCCGCATTTTCAGTTCGGTTTTAAAACTAATCACTCGACTAACCATCAACTTCTAAGGCTTGTAAACATAATCGAACGTGGTTATGAAGAAAAAAAATTTACCGTTGTAACCTTTCTCGACATTCAAAATGCTTTCGACCGAGTCTGGCACACGGGACTAGTAAAAAAACTGAAAAATATCAAAATACCACCATACTTACTTGATATAATCAAATCCTTTTTAAGCAATCGAAAATTTGCTGTAAGTATGAATGGAACTTTATCAAGTCTTAGAGATATAAAAGCTGGCATAGCTCAAGGATCGATACTAGGTCCCACGCTCTTTAACATTTACATGTACGATATACCATGTTACAATGAAATGATTATAGGAATGTTCGCTGACGATACTGCTGTAATCACCCAAAATGTTAAAGTCGAGACTGCTATAGCACAAAACCAATTCATGCTTAATGAGCTTAACAACTGGTTCAATAAATGGAAGTTAAACGTCAATCCTAACAAATGTGAAGCCAAAATTTTCACATTAAGAAAGTATCCTCGCACAGAAAATTTAACGCTGGCCAATGAAACAATAAAATGGAACTTAAATTCAGTTAAATATTTTGGAGTACATCTAGATACAAAACTAAGATGGAATGATCATATAAACACGAAACTTCAACAAGCTAATCAACGTTTAATGGCACTGTATCCACTCATTAACAGAAAAACATCTCTAAAACCGAAATGCACAATCTTATTTTACAAATCGATAATCCGACCAATTATTACATATGCCTGCCCGATTTGGAGAAATACTTCAGCGAAAAATAAAAAAAAGCTACAGACTTTCCAAAATAAAATCCTCCGCATAGCAGTCAACGCTCCATGGTATATAAGAAATACACAATTACATAAGGAATTCAATATTGAACCTATCGAACAATTCATTAGAAAACTCGCCGTTAACTTTATCGATAAATTGGAAGAATGTACAGGAGCTAAAGAATACCACCTTAATGAAGTCCCTACTCAACGTCTGAAACGGAAACTTCCACAGGACATACGTGATATAAACTCATGACATTAAACTTCTTCTGTCATCAAAATTGCATGGACATTATCATACATGTAAAATTTTACGTACTATACTATAATATACATATATATATATATGTCTGTGTGTGTGTGTGTGTGTGTATATGTATGTATATATGTATGTATGTATGTATGTATACATACGCGCACGCGCAAAGTGATCACTAATCTGTTACTGAGAGACCCATTGGGTGATCTCTTAATGACAATCGCTTTGTTATTATTTATTATTGTATTCATCACTACAATGTATAACTTTTAAGTTGATCTTGTAAATAATAAAAGACAAAAAAAAAAAACTTTTCGAGCGATTAAAAGTTTTGCCCGGATCAAAGTTATGTAAATAAGTATTATATAAATCACGGGCATATTTCATTTCACTCCATATCTACGTAATTAATATCAATAATTAAGAAAATCAAGTCTTAAAAATCCAAGCAGCTTCAAAATGATTTCTTTGTTGTGGGTTTTTAAAATTTTTAAAAGTAATACTTTGAAACGTTTGGAGCTTTTTATAAGCTTCGAGACGTTTAAACATTTTTTGTCATTAATTTTTGAAATTTTCATTCTGGGAACGACTGTACCAATTTTCATCAAAACCATCCCGTAGTTAATACTATTAGGTATAAAAACCACATTGATATTGGTTAAGTCGTTTTATGGAAATAAGTATAGATAGACATGTTACGGTTAATATGCGAAAACTTTCATTACGTGTACTAGCCAAATCGCGAATCAGCCAAAAACGCTGGACAATATGTGACCAAATGGATGTATTCAGACATTTTCGGCAATCATCCGGTTTCTACACGATTTATCCGAGGGGTTCCGGTTATAACCAACAGCCGTTGGTTATTACAAAATTTTTGTAACTTTTAATTAACAAATTTGTTGAGATACATTTAGAAAATATTTTAGAAGACTTACAAGGAAATGCACCCAGAGTGGAATTTGGGATTTTGATGAAACTTCACTGATGTGTAGAATAGGCAAAAATATGGGACCCGTATTTTTTTTATCAGCCATCTTCTACGTTTAGGGGGTGAAACCAACCCCTAAAGTTGGGGATTCAAACTGTATTTCTTAAAATATCTCGAAAACTATAAGAGATAGAGGAAAACTTTGAATTGACGCAATGTTACGTTTTGAAATACCTATTCACCTGTATAGGTTAAATCAAGGCCGGGTTCATAAGAGGCTGGAGGGTTGAAAATGGGGATAAATTTTCTTGTACAGCCTGAATGGTTCAATGTATCAAATTTTTGGTATCATAAATAGAAAAAGCACCAAAAATTAAGGGATACTTGTTTTTGCGTTTTTTCGAAATATGCGTGGTATCCAAGCCATATAAGGGAGACAAAAATTGGGTAGATTATATTGCATTATTATTTATTCCAAATACGTTTTATATTTTTTATTTTTTATGTGGACTTTGATTATGAAAATATAAATTTTTTACTTTCCGCTAATGATTCATATATTTTTCAATAGTAAATTATTAGAATCCAACTGCAGGTAAAATGAAATGAAAAAAATTTTTTTAGCGACAGCCTGCATATAAATTATTAAGAACGAACTAAAAGAAAGAAAATTCAATTTTCTTTCTTTTAGTTCGTTCTTAATAATTTATATGCAGGCTGTCGCTAGAAAAATTTTTTTCATTTCAATAGTAACTTCATTGGTAATTTTGCCATGTGTACATTTGGTTGTCATTTCGATATTTTTCATACCTATTTCTGCGAAAGTTAAAGTTCTCTGGTGTGCTTGTGTTAATGGATGCTCGACAAGAAGTAATAATCTCTTTCGCTTACTGTTCAAGTGCTTTGCATTAAATTTTGCCTTTGGGAAATGGGGTTAACACCCTATAAAACATACAAAAAGGATAAGAAAAATAGTTTGAATGTTGAGAAAGAAATAAACCTCCGTACAAGCAAATTTACCCCGATTTTCACCCCTCCAGCCCCTCTTATGAACATGGCCCTGATTTAACCTATACAGGTGAATAGATCCTTCAAAAGGTAACATTTCGTCAATTTAAAGTTTTCCTCTATCTCTTATAGTTTTCGAGATATTTTAAGAAATACGATTTGAACCCCCAATTTTAGGGGCTGGTTTCACCCCCTAAACGTCGAAGATGGCCGATAAAAAAAAATATGGGTCCCTTATTTTGGCCTATTCTGCACACCAGCGAAGTTTCATCAAAATCCCGAATTTCACTCTGGGTGCATTTCCTTGTTAGAATGACTAAAACAGCGAGAAAAAAATATATTTGTTATATTTTTTTAAAGACACAAAGCTTTACACAATAACAAAAATTTTTTTGTAAAATATATTTTTTTTTAAAATTTTAAAAAGGGTACTTCATGCTTAAAAAAGAAATAAAATATTTTTGTATATTTCTTTAATGACTTAGGGGACTTGCACAATCACGAAAATTTTTCCGTAGTATCTTTAAGGTTGTTGTGGTATGAGGGCTGACTAGAGAAAAAATAATAAACATTTGCATACAGATTCTCAAAAAGGTATTTTATTATTCTATGAAAGAATAAAAAAATTTGGTCGCTGAGAGTCGAGAAAAAAATTACCAAAGTTGAGTAAAAATTCATGGGTGCTTATGGAGACATGTTTTTTTTGTTTCGAATTAAAAAAAAAAAATAGTTCTAATAAAGAGAATTAAATTAAAAACTGATTTGATATAGTTTAACCAATAAAGAATCGATACTCAAAATTCAGTTGCGATCCGGTCGACTGAACTTTAGATTTTTTGATCTAAAGTATCGAAAACGTCTAAAGTAGTGATAACATTGGCAACACTGTTATATATTTGAAATCAAAATAATCTGAGAGGGGTTACAGGTTTCGTTAAATCTACTTAACCTCATTTTATTTGTTTATAAAACTTCTGAAAATAAAAATATAACTTTTTTGAAAGTATAAAACAGTTCACACTAATAACTGGTGCTAATAACAAAAAACAATACGTATTTGAAATAAGTTTTGTTTATTTTCCTCAGTTTAAATTATAATTGAATGAACTGAAATCATCACACCTTTTTTCTATAAAAGTTCAATGGTTTTTTTCAAAACTTATTAACAATAAAGCAGGTATATAACTTCATTACAGTAAATAAAAATACCTAATACTTAATGAAATTTTTGTATAACAATTACATACGTTTTTAAAAATCACAAACACCAGAAAACAAACTAAAAATTATTCGCTTTTTTGCTACAGAATTATAAACTTATTTTCATAACTTTTCATAAATATTTTATTATCACATAGACATAAAACACTTAAATAAACTTAAATACAATAGTATATGACATACATTCTGATGTTCTTATGTATTTTTATTTATTGAAAAGGTTAAAAACAACCTAAAATCCCCTATGCGTTTCAATGTTACCGACGAAATAGTGGATGAGTTAAAAAACTAAAGAACAGTGTTAGTAGATGGCAGCACTTACTGGCCATTGATTGACTTCAAGTTGCAATGTTTTATACAAAGATATAATATTTAAATAATTACGTAAACAAAAAATAGCTTTCATTTAAAATGTTTATAAAAATATTTAATGACATTTTAAAATACTTTAATGTTAAAATTATATCTCCATATATTAAAAATTAATAAATTTTCGCTTTGAAATTTCGTTGGATGCAGTTGGCAATACTTTCAAAATGCAATGCTTTAATATAGGACTATATATAGTATCACCACATTTAAAAAACTAAACCTCATGCCATAATAACCTTAAATACTGTTCTATAAAATATATATATTTTTTCAAATTGAACTTGCTGAAATTATGTATTTTCAACTTGCTCACTAGATTCACTCATTCGTCATAAGTGTCATAGCAATCTAACAAAAATATGTAAATAGGAAATGATACGCGTGGCGTAAATTTCTCTTTTCTTATTGGACAATGACTTTCCGAAATTTTTCAAATTTTCCCGAAAAACAGCGTTGGCGAACAAAAAAACTTATCCTCTCTATTTTCTTCTATTCTACTCTTTAAGGGATTTATTATCAATTTATTAGTTTTGTGGAGGTTACTTACCATTTTCGAGATATTTGCAAAATTAAATTTTTATCCAAATTTTTGAAGAGCAACTTCATCGCTTCAAACCGGTTTTCCGGGCACAAAAGAACATACGGGTCTCTTAGATTTCCACAAAGAATAACATATCAGAGTATCTACGAAATCTTAGAGGGACACCTCGGAATATTTCCTTGTGAGATAAGTAGACACGATCTCTTGTGTAATGTTTTTATATTTTTTATTCAATTCTTGAAGAAATTTCGATCGTTCGTACTTGCTGTTATTATTGCAACGTTAGTTCTTTAACGGATGATATAATATTGTGAGTATTTTGATAAAATAAACATTTAAACCAAAACGCTTTGGATATAACGCGTCTTAACCGATTTGTGTTAGCTAATAGAAGAATCGTTTGCGTATTCGTGTATTATTCACGACATTCGTACAGGGCCGTAGCTAGGGGGGGGGGGCATCATGGGGCAATGCCCTACCTTAAAATATCAATGCCCTACCTTAAAAAGTACGATAATATGCTAAGAAAATTATTTGTTTATAGTATGAGATGATGGGAAAAAAATAATTTATTACACTAGCGTAGTAACACTAGAGGGAATTTGGAGGTTTTCCTTAATTAAATTTAAATATATTTGTTGTCCATATTAGTAATAATTAAACATAACAATCAGTTTCAAATCAACCAATAAAATTTAAATGTACAATACCGTATTTTAAGACAACGGCAAAAGCTAACAATCATTTTCAAATTAGCAAATAAAACCGAAATGTATCTTGGTACTAACAGTTAAATACAGTGACTCAACTTTCTGATCATTGATCAAATGTTAATGTAAGAATTAAATAAGTCAGCATTTTACGAAAACAGTAAAGCTTATTTATTTAAAGTATATGTATGTGTTTATTTATTATATTTCCATATAATAATAAAATAATAAATTATAAATAATTAATATTAGAAAGGTTTACTTTGTGAAAATCCATATTAAACATAGGATCGTTGCTTTATCACTTTTCACAGGAAAATTGTAGAAAAACACGAGTCGACTTTCGGCTTTTACACCATCGTCAGGTGAAAAACATAACTAAAAATTATTCTTTTAGGCGAAAAGTATTTATAATACAAACTGAAGTAAATAATGTATTGGTGGGGGATGTTAGAGGCAGATATAATCAAACCAAATGTAAGGGAATTCCCAAGTTGAACAATTTTGATAAAACTAAAAATGTATTATTTGCAAAGGCTCCCGCAGCGAATTTTATTTTAAAACCAGTTAAGTGTAATATAATTAAAATGGCTAGAGTATGTTGGGGAAAACCAGAAACATGAAATAGTGGTGAACATTAATTGCAAGAAAAAAGAGAATAAAATATACAGGTATCTATCTGTGTTAATTGTTTAGATCAATTTGGTCATTTAAGATGACGTGGTTTGGGTCTTTGTTCAATTTGTTGATTTCCAGGGCTTCCAAAATGTTGAGTTTGCGGCCTTTTTTACAAATGTGTAATATTTTGTCAGCAATTTGTCATCTTAAATGACCAAATTGATCTAAACAAATCGCCTTTGTTAAATTTATAACACGATGCATCTCACGTTTTTCGAATAGTTTTAGCTGACAGGTACCCATTTTTAAAAATTTTATTGATTCCTGGTAATTAATATTTCAAAATAGTTTTTATGCAATATTTCTGATTTTACAATCCTTTCAGTCTAACAAAAGCAACTACCTGGGGGTGTAACTTTTCTTGTAAATCAACACATTTCTCTATTTTGACAAATTAACACAGATACCTGTATATTTTATTCTCTTTTTTCTTGCAATTAATGTTCACCACTATTTCATGTTTCTGGTTTTCCCCAACATACTCTAGCCATTTTAATTATATTACACTTAAATGGTTTTAAAATAAAATTCGCTGCGGGAGCCTTTGCAAATAATACATTTTTAGTTTTATCAAAATTGTTCAACTTGGGAATTCCCTTACATTTGGTTTGATTATATCTGCCTCTAACATCCCCCACCAATACATTATTTACTTCAGTTTGTATTATAAATACTTTTCGCCTAAAAGAATAATTTTTAGTTATGTTTTTCACCTGACGATGGTGTAAAAGCCGAAAGTCGACTCGTGTTTTTCTACAATTTTCCTGTGAAAAGTGACAAAGCAACGATCCCATGTTTAATAAATTATAATTTATAAGTAGTGTAGTGTACAGCACAGCGTGGCAGTTAGTTATCGACACAGTTGTTTGTTTATTAGTGTTAACTGAAAATTAATTGATCTTGCGATGGATATACGGGCTTTCTTTGGCAAAAAACGAAGAATTGAAGAAAAAATTGATCACGAAGAGCCTCATTCCTCAAAACAGATGGAAGTACAAGATACAATTGCTACACCTAGCCCTATGAAAACAAATTCAATGAAACACATTGGTATTGTTAGCCATGGTATTCCTTCTGACATTGCACAAATCGGAGAACCGATAAAGCAAGTTATTTTAGACACATATCCAAAACAAAATAATAGGGCCTTTGTAGCGGACTGGTTCAAAAGATTTAAATGGTTACAATATTCTGTCGAAAAGGATGCTGCTTTTTGCTATCCTTGTCAGCAATTTTTACCTCATGGAAGCAAACAGACTTCGTACACTTCTACAGGATTCAGAAACTGGAAAAATGCCACTGATTCGAAAACTGGGTTTCCAAAACACGAAAAATCCATTTCTCATACACAAGCCATGGCTATGTGGCAGGAAAAATTACATAGAATATCTACAACTAGTAGTGTTGAAACGTTAATACATCAAACAATATTAGAAAAAAACAGGTATTACGTGAAGTCTATTATTGAAGTAATACAATTTCTAGTTGTAAACGAATTAGCTTTGCGTGGAAATTATATTTTAGAAGAAGAAAAAGAACAAGGTTTATTTCAAAATTTGTTTGAATACACGTGCATGAAAGACCCTAGTTTAAAGGAGGCTCTCAGTCATATACCACAAAATGCAACATATCGTTCACCTGCAATTCAAAATCAAATAATTCAAGCAATGGTTCAAGCAGTACGCAGTTCCATTGTTAAAGATATTAAGGAATCTGACGTGAACTGGTTTACTCTAATGGAAGATGGGACGAGAGATAAAAATAATCGCGAAAATATTGCAATAGCAATACGGTATATTAAGGATGGAATTGTCAATGAGTCTTTGCTAACAGTTATAACTACCGAAAACCTTGATGCAGCCACTTTTACGGAATTGACGTTAAATACCCTTACGGAAAATAACATTAACCTCTCTCATATGCTAAGCCAGTGCTATGACGGCGCAAGTGTAATGAGTGGGAAAGTTTCTGGAGTTGCGACCAGAATAGAAAATAAATTAGGCCGAAAAATTCCCTACGTTCACTGCTATAACCATCGATTGCATTTGATAGTCATCAGAACTATTTCGGAAATCACTTTTATTCGTTTATTTTTTGATCAATGCATCATGCTACATGAATTCTTTCATCATGGCAAAATAGCTGCCTTGTATGGTGGAAAAAGGATTGGCCGGCTCCTCCAGCAGCGTTGGTCAGGTCATCTGGCGGTTACAAAAGTTATATATGATAATTATTCATCGATTTTGGTAACTTTAGATGAAATCAAAAATGATAGATTTAACGGTGATGACGTCGCCAAGAGTGTCGGCATTAAGAAAGTCATGCTCAGTTTGGAATTCCGAATGGCCATGATTGTCGCCAAAAAAATTTTATCAATGCTTCACCCTGCAGACGCAGCTTTACAAGCCCGAAGCACAGGATTAAAAGACGCGATAACGATCATAAAGTGCTTCCAAATTGAAATGACGAAACTGAGATCAGATCAAATGTATCATCAAATTTTAGAAGAAGCTAAGTCTATAATAAGCGGCGATTTGGAAAATAGGACCCAGACCCAGCAAAGACAAGTCAAAAAATCAAATCAGATGGATGATTACTTGTTATATGGCCCTTCCTCTTCCTCTGCCAGACAAAACCTAGAAGGCCTAGATGCTCTGCCATTTAAGTCTGAGTATTTCGAAACGCTGGATATACTAATTGCTGAATTGCAAAGAAGATTTTCGGACAACGACGATCTGTTAAATTCGATAGCAAGTCTCGACGAGTTGGATGTAGACAAAATGATGCCGTTGAAAAATTTAGGTAAGTAAGAAAATTAAACAAAACTATGTCTCTGCTTGTAAAATACTAGTGTTATTTATTTATGGACATAAGTTCACAATTTCCACTGATTTTTTAGGTCTAACGGTTCCATCAAGAGAAGAGGCTACTGTAGTCAAAGCTTATTTGAGTCGTAGCGAGAATACAATGGAAAACACAATACAAGTTCTGTACAGGCAGCGAGAGGCGTTCAAAGATACATATGAACTTTTTGCATCTGTGGCGACCATAGGATGTAGCACTGCTGTGTGCGAATCTACGTTTTCAACTTTGACTGCAATCAATAGGCCTCAGCGACTGTCAATGGGTCACGAAAGAATGGCAGGCATGGTATTTTTGGCCTTTGAAAAGAAAAGAACGAAGTTAATTGATCTGGATGAAGTTCTTCGCATTTTTAATAATATGGCGAATCGAAAAATTCAGCTGTTTTAAGGAAGGACTAATTATTATCGAACTGAATACAATATGTTTGAAGAAATTATATATAAATTTGAATAAATAACTGCTTTGCTCTTATCTATCTGTCACCCCCTCTTGACAATTAAGTACTATCTCACTTACACATACGCAAAAGTACGAGAAAAATCGATTCACTAGATCAAATCAAATAAAATTTTTACTTCTGCCCTACATATAACAACAGCTGCCCTACCTTAAATTCAGCTCTAGCTACGGCCCTGCATTCGTATAATTCGCATGTTATCCGGTTAATACGCGTATTTTCTATTTCATGCGTATTAGCCATAACAGACATACAACCATATAAACTTTTTACTTCACACTTCTTACTCTAAACGCATATACCTACCTAGTCCGATCCGTCGTGGGTAAAAAGAACAAAATTGTTTAATTTTCACAATTATTTTCGCGCTGACGTAACATATGACAGTAAAAATTCTTTTTTATTCGGGCTACGTAAATTTATAATTTAATAATTTGTGTATAATTCGTTCAAAGCATACCTTACATATATACACATTTATGAACAATTAAGGGAAGATTTACTCAAGAGTCCTTAAAAATTATGTATTTTTCTAGAATTTTTTTCTCAAGAACGGAAGTAAATATCAATTTCAAATTTTGTGCACCTATTTATTAAGTATTAAACTACACAAAAATGGATGTTTGAATTTTTGATTACGATTTTTATCTTATTTTTCGCTCTTTAAAGTAAACTAAAAAATAAAAAAAATATTCAAAGTGTATCGAACTTAGGTAGAGGTGCCGAAGAATTGAATTATCTTTAAAATAAAAAATTAAAAAAAAGATCCATCGAATAGTTTTTAAGTTATCGTGTCCGCCAGTTCCAAAAATGTAGTTCCGAGATATTATAAAATATATATAAAGAAACGTATTTTCAAAATTTTATATTTAATACTCATTATTGTGTGAACTACGTTTTTTGAATTTTTTTTATAGAAAGCTGGATTCGGTTAATGTGCAAGAATCTTGTTTTTAAAATATTTTCAGTAAAATCACTTTGGGAACATGTTCTACACATAAGTTGCTATCAATTTCGGTAAAAAAAATCGATTTTTTTATCAAATTTCAAGTAAACCTTCTCTTAAATTACTTCCAGCAAAATCACTTTGGAAACATATTCTACACATAATTAGCTACCAATTTCTGCAAAAAAAAAAATCGATTTTTTTTAACGACTCTCAAGTAAACCTGCCCTTAAAAACATACTTGGTACTTAAAATAAAATTATTAAAGTACACGCTCTCTATAATTCCGCTTTCCCTTTTTTACTCTTGAGCGTTACCCTCATTCTGTCACCTATTGTAATATTTATTTTATAAGAACTAAGAACCAAAGATATTGTTTCGTTTAATTTAGGTGAGCGAGAAACTATCTATCAGGAGAGACTTCGGAACATGGCCCATGCTATTAATCATCACTACTTGTATTGTTTTACTGGATATTTTAGTTGTGTCAATATTAACATTAAACAATTACGTAAAACGTTGAACACAAGTCCTCAAAAAAATTGCTTGCTCGGTTTATGCAAAACAAAAATTTTGAAAAAATGCACTTTTGACTCGTTGTAAGCAACATCTAAAATTGTAATAAAATCATATGCCTTATTCTATTTAAGTATATGGGAATTTTATTATCCAAAAGAGTAAGATATATGATTATATTTCAATCATTTGAAGTTGCTTAATATAACGAGAAAAAATGTATTTAGAAAATTGTAGTATCAAAAAAGAAAACCAGAAAAAGAAAAATTGCTTTAGTTTTTACAGTTAATTACAAGGAAATTACAAATATTTCATAAATTCTCGTTCGCCAAATAAGGAAAGTTAATTGTTGCAATTGTATGGCCAAATTAACGAAATCCATATCTACTTAAGAATTACATAGCTATCTGTTCTTCGATTTCTAATCCATTTAGGTTCACAGATCAACAGCTGATGTATTCACGTGTTACCATTATAATTTCCACGTGATTTTGAATGTTGATGAAATTTCTAATTATAGCGAAATCTCTATACAAATAATTTCTTTTTCTGTTAATTACAAAATTCGTTAACTTGGTTGAAATCACTTAATGTCCCATACATTTTGCACAACTTTGGCGTGAAAATTTATTGTTTTATGATTGCACTATAAAAATGATAATTGCATTTATACTTATCAACATCGTTAATTTATCATGTTTGTATATTTGTACAGGTAAAAGTGTTTTTATAGGTATTTTTTTAATATAATTTTTCCTCTGTACTTTTTAGGGTCAACTACCTCGGTAGTGTTAAGCATGGTGATTGTATTTAGTTTTAATGTGCATGCAATTTTACTTAATGTCAAATTGATTGAGTCATAACACAGACAATTCGTTTCGTTAATGAAATTTTAATTTTAATGTTAAATAGTGTCGTTTTTGATACTTCTATTTTAATTAATAATTTTTTTTTTAATCAATTGTACAAATCAAATTATTTGATCATTTAGCTGTGAAATTTTTTTCATAATAATTAGGTAATTAGGAATTATGTAATAGTAATTGTAAGGAAATTGTTAAATGTTGTAAGGAATGTAATTTTAAAGAAAGCAAAATGTGACCTTTGTTTTGCCTTTGTGTAAGACTACTTCTAAATTAAATAGCAATTAGCTTTTAGCGAATTTCCAGAATGGAAATTCAGCTATTACAGTAGGTCTCATGACGGGACTTGAGCCCGGGACTATGGCAGAAATTTGTTTTGAGGTCCCTAGAAACCGAAAATAATATTCACTAAATTTTATATATATATATATATATATATATATATATATATATATATATATATATATATATGTATATATGTATTTATGTATTTATGTATCAGCACGATAACTCTCGAACGAAACGTCCTAGGGTTACGAAATTTGGTGACAACGTTGGAAGTCCAAAAATCTTGGATGAGTTCTTCAGCCAGACACGTCGGATGCCAGGAACATGGTTTTTGTTCTTGCAAAAAATTAGTTTTTTGCCAAAATTTCCACTTATTCAAAAATTTTTGCCAAATTTTTTTACACCATTTAAAAGAGGAGAAAAAGTTACATAAAAAAGCTCTTTAAACTATTATTCTATGTCAACTAGTTTCCGAGAAAAACTAATTTTTATAAACGGAAATTCGCTATGTTATGCAGGATGCTGCGACAGGGGTATTTTGATTTTTCGAGTTATGATTCTAGCGTTATTTTTTTCTTACAGGAAACAAAATAAATTTTGAGCTAACCGAGGCAGATTTTTTCTATTTATATTATGGCATTTTTATTTTAAAAAAGAAGTAAAAATGAATATCCTGAAAATTTAAATTTTACGGAATATATCTTCTGTTAACAGTTGGATATGAATTTTTCTAAAAACAAAGGACAGAACCAAAATGTTTTTTTATTGCAAGAAGTTCTTTAGTTCTTATTGGTTTATTCCGCAATTAGTTCGAAAAAATCTTGATATTGAAGGCAAAAAGTAAAAAAATCTTTTTGAAGTACTGTTAGAAAGAAATTCTAGGTTATTTGCTTTACCTTGTAACTAACAGGAAATCATACAAGGGACGACTTTAGAAAAGCAAAAAATACTCAGTCACTTTAGTTCCTTGTGAGGCAAATTATAATTAAATTTTAAAAATTGTTTTTTGTTACATACGAAACAAGCAAAAAACCGAAGAACAGTTACAGATTTGAGGAATATAGTTTTCCTTACCTTGCATGTACCGATAAGGCAATGAAAAAAACATTTATAGGAAAGAAAAATATTAAAATTTTGTTAATGGAAATAAAATGCTAAAAGAATCAGTCAAGTACAAGTCGTACTTGTGCAAATAGTGTTCCGTATAATAGGTAAGTTGTTTTTAAACGATCGATAACGTGTGACTCGTTCTATGATTTTTTAGTTCTGATAATTTTCAGGCTCTGGCTACATACATACACTTCATTTTCAATGTTCATGAATTGTTTCTGAATTAAGTGTTTCTGGTGAAAAATGTTTGACAAAAATGCATAAAAAAAAGAAGCCATACTATACGTATATTGTTGAATTCCTGCTTCCATTAATTATTTTTTATTTCTGTTACGATTCCCTTGAAATTAGTTTTTCAATTTTCCAATTTATCATAAAAAAAAATTTAATTACAGGCAGAAAATTATCTGTAACAGACAAACGAACACTGAAGTAATTTTATTCATTTCGAAGGATTCACATTTTACAATTTTGGTACAGAAAACTAATAAGCGGTAGTTTTCTTTCTCTCATCAAGGGAATTTTAGTTTTTGTTATTTCTGCTCATTATCTGAGGGTAATGACCGTTACCTTGTACGTACATACATAGGCCACGATGACCGACAAGAAAACAAGAGCAAAAATTAGGTACATTCGTAAAAAACGCTAAATAAATACGTCGAAATAACATCACGTCAAAGAAAACAATGTTTCTCTTTAATAAAACAAAATATGTGTGCAATTCGCATACTTTTTATTTTGCATAATTTCTTTCAATAAACAATGTAAACTTAGTTAGGTATTCTAAACGTACGCAATCAATATAAAGAAAAAAAAAATTGTTATCATGTTTCATTGACAATTTTATGAATGTTGTTGTACTTTAACAGAAATTGTATGTTTAGGAAAAAAAAGAAAAATAAATTCACTGTTTTCTTCTCCACTTATTGCACATG
Source organism: Brachynemurus nebulosus (assembly GCA_035578155.1). Taxonomy (NCBI): domain Eukaryota; kingdom Metazoa; phylum Arthropoda; class Insecta; order Neuroptera; family Myrmeleontidae; genus Brachynemurus; species Brachynemurus nebulosus. The sequence continues at coordinate 50,499,312 of JAPWDM010000006.1, read as the reverse complement.
TTTTATACGTGTTATAATTAATAAGTAAATAATTTTTTAAAATGTTTTTATTATCTATTATGTCTATTTTTTTATTATTTAAAATAAGAACAAAGAAAATTATTTATTCCTTTCAATTTTATTTACTTACCTACGATAATAATCGATTGCAATTTTTTAACGTACCTAATATCCGTTGCCGCCAGATTATAGAAGTCGTCAGGTTACAAAATACCCTAGCCATTGATGCCTAGTCCAAAACGTTACTGTTTTGTAAAAGAAAGCTTATGTTTCAGCTAAATTATAATAATGATTCGTATTTTACAATCCGGCTGACTAAACGTTTAGCCGTTTTGTAAAACGACTAGATTCAATTTCTGTTTTGATCGCCTGTAGTGCTACAACCCTAAGATCGGGCTAAGAACACTACAATGTGTAGTTTGTAAAATTTTATTGTTTTATTATTTCATAAAATACCTAAATGTTAAATATTTTATTGCTATTAAATAATAATTACATATAGGTACTTAACACGAATAAAACTAATTATGCAAAATATGAATAAAAGCAGTGATTTCAAAGAAAATTTGGTAATTTTTTTTTAACCCGGGCTTCGTCGCTACTGGGTAAAAAATACCACAGAGGTAATAAAGCCATTTATTATTTTTTTTCTACGTAATCTTGCAACTTGGGGCTTTAAGTATCTTTCTGCATAGCAATATAAATAACACTTTTTGTTTATAGCTAATAGTGTAAACAAACAAAATAAAATAACAAACTTCAATATAAATAAACATTTAAGGAAATAGCCATCTATAAATAATGTGGTAATTTTTACCCGGTCGCGACCGTCTGTGTTTGTATTTGTCTAGCGACGAACCCCGGGTTAATGATTGGTATTACGGAGAATTAGTTAGAAAAATACTAGAACTCAATATCAGTACTGGAAAGACTGGACAACTTTTGTTAAATCTGAAAGAATTCATATATGTTAATACAGCTGAACTCTTTTTATGCGGTCCTTTTTTGTGCGAATTTTTTTTTTTGTGCGATCTTTTTTATGCGATTTTTTTTATGCGGTTTTTAAAAAAATGGCCATTAAAATGCATAATATAAATCAAAATCAAGAGACAGTAAGAAACTGAAACATTTACTATAATAACTTTCTTTGATAAGAATACTTTTTAACGGCTTTTAATAATTTAATCAATACATTGTATAAGAACCTAAGCTATTGCATCATTTAATTTTGTTACAGATGTATTTTTCAAAATTTTCAAAATATTATAAAATTGAAATAAAATGTTTTTACGTGTAAATTAATGCTTTATCTTGTTTATAGAAGCAACTTCTAAGGAAATTTCTAAATTTTGAGCGTTTTGAGTTATGTTTTTTTGATGAAACTTTTTTTATGCGGTCCCGATCCACCGCATAAAAAAAGTTTTCTTACAATCTGGATCGAACTATACTCTTTATAGCTATTTATTATATATTTGAATATATTTTTTTGTGCGATTTTTCTTAAGCGGTCTCCGTTCACCGCACAAAAAAAGGATCAACTGTATAATTAATAAAAATAAGTAGACGGGGAACGGCTATTCAAACCTCAGTTTTGAGTAAAGGTTAATTATTTAGAATTGGAATTCGTTATTAAATTACCTTTTGCCTGAAAATGAGCTTTACAATTGTATTTTTAAAATATGCATCGTAGTGTTTTGTAAAACGGCTAGGTATTTTGTAATCTGGCTGATTCTACAATCCGATGGCGACATGTTCATTGCTTAAAATAACGTAGTTAGTCGTTAGTTTTAACCTTTACAGACCTGAGACTAGGGCCCTTTGAATTTTTACAATTTCCGTATTAATTTTCTATTAATAGTGGTCCAGTGAAGACAAACAAATACTTTTTGACTTTTTGGCGGGAGGGTTTCGAGGGGGGAATAGTGTTACAATTGTGCAGTTTGTGCAGTTTGTGCAGTAGTGTCACATCTGCACAAACTGGGTTCTAATCTATATACTTTAGCACGAATAAACATAAATTTATAGAGTAACTAATTAAAAAAAAAAAAATGTGATCAAAACAAATAAAAACGCCGTGAGCAGCGGAGCCCCATCACGGAAGTCGAATTTTTCCTTTCATCTTCGGTATTGAGTGTCTACAAGCGAAATATAATTGAAAGTCCACAAGCGATTTGTAATTTTGGTGGTTTCAAAACTGATGATGAGTGTCCGGTTGATCGGGGCTTTAAAAAAAGGTTTTAAGTTTTTAAGGGCTGAATCTCAGTAAATTTCAATTTTGTGCCGATAGCAGTTAACAGGGAAAAAGCCAACACAATTCGTACGAGGGCATTTCTATCCATGCTTATCCGCCAATTGCCTTTGTGTTTTATTATTAAATATTAAAAAAGGAACTTAAATAGTAAACTGGAAGGCTTTTATGAAGATATTTTTTCTTTCTAAAAAAATCCAAAATTTCTATTTTATAAATAATAAAAATCCAAAATTCCTAATTTATAAATAAACAGTCACTTTAATAACATTTTCAAATTACTTAATATGTATCTATTTTATTTGTTAAAAAATTGTATTCACTTTTTTTTAAATTTTTTAAAATTACTATTCGCCTACTTGTATTTAGAATAAAAGTAATGCATTTAAAACACATTTAACAATAGCATTCAATTACGAAGTAAAAATGGAAGAAGTGGGGGTAAAAGTAATGTGGACTCCCTAAAAGGTACTAGTTGGATACTAACTCAATACACGTACAAAATTTCAGCCCTCTAGGTTTCCTTAGAGAGTCTCTAGACGTGTTAGAAAACAAGCAAAAAAATTAAGGAAATATTGGCGTAAAAATCGTGGGGGTAAGGGTTAAAAGTTGAAAAAAAAAACAAAAAACAGTGTCTGGCTATTAGCTTAACCTGTACACAAAATTTCAGCCCTCTAGGTTTATTTGGGGAGATTTTGACCCGAACGAAACTGTTTAAAAACAAGAAAAATCATGTTCTTTTGGGTATAAAAATGGTGGCGGTAGGGTTTGAAAGTCGAGACTCCCAAAAGGCACCCCCTTGATACTAACTCAATCCGAATACAAAATTTCAGCCCTCTAGGTTTATTTGGGTGACCTGTGCGAGTGGTAAAAACTTCGAAAACGTCGAAAATGCATGAAATTGTAGCTTAAAAATGAGGGAGGTGGGGGTAAAATATTAAAACCTCCAAAAAGCACAACCTAGGTACGAACTTTATCACACACACCAACCCCCTACGTTAATTCTGGGGGGCTGGGGGCCTGTTAGATCCAGCGAAAATCGTTTTCTTCCCCCCTCTACTCCCATCAAAAAATCCTAGGAAGCTGAATTTTGGATATGTTGTAGATAATTGACCGAAACATTATTTAAAAACAGTTTGGAAAAGTTTTATTGCTTTTCCGCCCCCACCACCCCCCTTTAGGTCGGGTCAGAAAAAAAATTTGCCCAAAATTTGACCCCACTTTGATAGTATGAGGTGCCTCGAAAATGAGCCCCATTTACCAAATTTCATTTCTTAACTTCCATAGGGGGGCCCTACACAAATTAAAAGGTGGCGGGAATATATATATATATATATATATATATATATATATATATATATATATATATATATATATATATGACATTTTTTTTTCTACATATTCGTGTTCTACGGGTCCGAAAACGGATAGCGCCCCTACTCTCGCCTCTCGCAGCTCTTATCGTATAGACTGTATAAGTCTAATTTTTCGGAGAGAATTCGACTAATAAAAATCCAAAATTCCTAATTTATAAATAAATAGTCACTTTAATAACATTTTCAAATTACTTAATATGTATCTATTTCATTTGTTAAAAAATTGTATTCACATTTTTTTAAATTTTTTAAAATTACTCTTCGCCTACTTGTATTTAGAATAAAAGTAATGCATTTAAAACACATTTAACAATAGCATTCAATTCCGATGTAAAAATGGAAGAAGTGGGGGGAAAAGTAATGTGGACTCCTTAAAAGGTACTAGCCGGATACTAACTGAATACACGTACAAAATTTCAGCCCTCTAGGTTTCCTTAGAGAGTCTCTAGACGTGTTAGAAAACAAGCAAAAAAATTATGGAAATATTAGCGTAAAAATCGTGGGGTAAGGGTTAAAAAGTTGAAAAAAAAACAAAAAACAGTGTCTGGCTATTAGCTTAACCTGGACACAAAATTTCAGCCTCTAGGTTTATTTGGGGAGATTTTGACCCGAACGAAACTGTTAAAAAACAAGAAAAATCATGTTCTTTTGGGTATAAAAATGGTGGCGGTAGGGTTTGAAAGTCGAGACTCCTAAAAGGCACCCCCTTGATACTAACTCAATCCGAATACAAAATTTCAGCCCTCTAAGTTTATTTCGGTAACCTGTGCGAGTGGTACAAACTTCGAAAACGTCGAAAATGCATGAAGTAGCTTAAAAATGAGGGGGGTGGGGGTAAATATTAAAACCTCCAAAAAGCACAACCTAGGTACGAACTTTATCAACACAGCAAATTTCAACCCCCTACGTTAATTCTGGGGGGCTGGGCGGCCTGTTAGATCCAACGAAAATCGTTTTTTCCCCCCTCTACTCCCACCAAATCATCCTAGGAAGCTGAATTTTGGATATGTTGTAGATAATTGACCGAAACATTATTTAAAACCAGTTTGGAAAAGTTTTATTGCTTTTCCCGCCCCCCACCACCCCCTTAAAGTTCGGGTCAGACGTATATATATATATATATAAATATATATATATACATATATATATATATATATATATACATATATATATATATATATATATATATATATATATAATATATATATATATATATATATATATATATATATATATATATATATAAATTTTAGTGAATATCATTTTCGTATTCTAGGGACCTCAAAACAGATTTCTGCCATAGTCCCGGACTCAGATTGCGTCATGAGACCTACTGTAATAGCTGAATTTCGAGTTTTCGAAATTCGCTAGAATGTAAATTAAACAGATTTTCTAAGCTAATGTAATGAAAAATTTTTTTTTTTTTTTATTGAATTTTTAAGTAAACAAGAAATTGAAGATTATGTTATGATATAATATTATTAAATATATGAAACAAAACAAAATATGTACAATGTACATATGTATGCACGGAAAAATATTTTGAATCGATTTTGAAAATTTTTTCACTAATAATTTAATAATGTTAAAAAATTAAACCATTTCTAATGGATTTAAGGTATTTATGTGAGGTCAAGGTTTTCGGGACCTAAAAAGGCCAAAAATTAATTAACCAATCGATTTTAAAAATTTTTTCACAGTTAGTAAGTTAAAGTATTTGAATTAATTAATTAAATGATGTCCGCAAGAAGCTTACGGACTGCCATAAGTTATATGAGATGCTTAGAACCCTTTTCCTACTGTTAGAGTACTAGACTTGTATGAGTTTCGCCAGGATTTACTGATCCCATAATTGTAAAAAATAAACTAAACGACCAATTTTAAAAATTTCTTCACTGTTACAGAGCTAAACTATTTTAGATAAAATATCGATTACGTTATGTAAGGTCCGCCTGGGTCCATAGGACCCAAAAGTGTCAAAAATAAACTGCCTGATCGATTTTGAAAATTTTTTCACTGTTACAGAGCTAAACTGTTTTAGATAAATATAGATTCCGTATGTAAGGTCTGCCAGGGTCCATAGGATCCAGAAGTGTCAAAAATAAACTAACTGACCGATTTTGAAAATTTTTTCACTGTTACAGAGCTAAACTATTTTAGATAAATATAAATTACGTTATGTATTGTCCACCAAGGTCCATAGAACCCAAAAGTGTCAAAAATAAACTAACTGACCGATTTTGAAAATTTTTTCACTGTTACTGAGCTAAACTATTTTAGATAAATAAAGATTACGTTATGTAAAGTCTGCCAGGGTCCATCGGATCCAAAAGTGTCAAAAATAAACTTACCGACCGATTTTGAAAATTTTTTCACTGTTGGGACCTACGCTATTTTAGATACATATAGATTACGTTATGTAAGGTTTGCCAGGGTCCATGGATCCAAAAGTGTCAAAAATAAACTAACCGACCGATTTTGAAAATTTGTTCACTGTTGGGGAACTAAGCTATTTTAGATAGACATACATTACGTTATTTAGGGTCCGCCAGGATCCATTGGACCCAAAAGTGTCAAAAATAAACTAACCGACGGATTTTGAAAATTTTATCACTATTACAGAGCTAAACTATTTTAGATAAATATAGATTACGTTATGTAAAGTCTGCCAGGGTCCATCGGATCCAAAAGTGTCAAAAATAAACTAACCGACCGATTTTGAAAATTTTTTTACTGTTGGGGAGCTAAGCTATTTTGGATACATATAGATTTTTGATAGGTACAAGTTGTGTTATCTGAGATCCACAACTGTCCTGCGGATGCAAATGCGGCGTAGAATGCTACACAACGGGTTTTGAATATATATATATAGATATATATATATATATATATATATATATATATATATATATATATATATATATATATATATATATTCAACACAAGATCCCGGTGGACCTCATAAAAAAATCAGCTCGACCGTATATTCTAGGCGGACTTTATAAAAATATATATATATATATATATATATATATATATATATATATATATATATATATATTTTATAAAGTCCGCCTAGAATATACGGTCGAGCTGATTTTTTTATGAGGTCCACCAGATATTATATATATATATATATATATATATATATATATATATATATATATATATATATATATTATATATATATATATATATATATATATATATATATATATCGGTCAGTTATTTTATTTTTGACACTTTTAGGTCCTACTGGACACTGTCAGACCCTTACATAACGTAATCTATATGTATCCAAAATAGCTTAGCTCCCCAACAGTGAAAAAATTTTCAAAATCGGTCGGTTAGTTTATTATAGCAATATATATATATATATATATATATATATACGCAATATATATATATATACATATATATATATATATATATATATATACATATATATATATATATATACATATATATATATATGTATATTATAATATAAATATATTTATAATATATATATATATATATATATATATATATATATATATATTATATATATATAAATATATATATATATATATATATATAATATCTGGTGGACCTCATAAAAAAATCAGCTCGACCGTATATTCTAGGCGGACTTTATAAAATATATATATACTATATATATATAGTATATATATATATATATATATATATATAGATATATATATATATATATATAGATATATATATATATATATATATATATAATATATATATTATATATATATATATATATATATAATATATATTATATATATTATATATATATAATATATATATATAATATATATTATAATATATTATATATATATATTATAATATAATATATATAATATATATATAATAATATATATATATATATATATAATATATTATTATATATATTATATATATATATATATATATATATATATATATATATATATATATATATTATATATATAATATATATATATATATATATCTATATATACTATATATAATATTATAAATATATATATATCTATATATATATAATATATATATATACGTATAATCAGACATTTTTTTTCTACATATTCGTGTCTCCGGGTCCGCAAACGGACCCGTAATAGAAATGTCTGATATACGTATATATATATATATATATATATATATATATAGATATATATATATATATATAGATATATATATATATATATATATATATATATATATATATATATATATATATATATATATATATATATATATATATGTATATCAGACATTTTTTTCTACATATTCGTGTTCTACGGGTCCGAAAACGGATAGCGCCCCTACTCTCGCTTCTCGCCGTTCTTGTCGTATAGACTGTATAAGTCTAATTTTTCAAGGAAAAATTCGACTAAAAACAGTAGCTAACCACTACAAAAATGACAAAATAAGACAATTACCTAAGAAAAGAAAACAGTGATGCCGATCAAAACGCGCTAAAAATCCCAACAAAAATTAAAGTAGTAGTTTATAACTGTTACAATTATGTGAAGCCGATCTGAACTCTCCCACGCACTTTCTTCCGATTGAAATAGTATGGAGAACAAGTTGTAACAATTGTGACACCCTGGTCTGTAAGGGTTATTAAGTTTTAACTCTAAATGTATGTTGCAATTAATTCTGGGGTGGGTCTCAGAAGAAAAGGGTTAGTAATATTTATTTATTTGTTGAAAATCTTAAAAATCAAACGTTGAACAAAATTTTGCTGTGTCAACAATTTGAATTTTTTTTTATTGAAGCTGTATGGAGCTTTTTAAAATGAACACTGAAGTTCTCTTGAGTGGATCGTCCCCGACCTTGTTTTTCCTGATTGCAGACATGATTACATTAATAATAAAAGATTCAATAAATTAATTAAAAAAATGACATTATTTGACGATAAACACAGTAATCTGAAAATCAATTACTTTGTAGGTAGGATTATTATATTTTTATCGTCTAAGGAATTTTTTTAAATTAATTTATTGATTTTTTTGATTTCATTCTAGTTGAAACTGATGGGTTGACTAAAATTACTATTTTATAAAAGAATCCTATCTTATTAGTTTGCTCAGCGTTCCCACCATCTCTTTTTATTTACTTATTGTATCATGCGATATTCATTAAATGTGCTTGGTAGAAGTTATGAACAAATTAAATTACAAAACTAGCTGCCCTTTTTGACCACTTTGGTGTACAGATAAATATAGATAAAATTTTTTTTTGAATATCTTTTTTTAAGCTTATGGAATTTTGAAAACCAGTGCGTCGGTACTTTTAATAGCTTTCTAACTTGTTTAATAAAATTTGATATAAAAATTAATTAATGCACATACATAATAAAACCTGAAAAAAAAAAATAGATGAAAAATCTTGTATGTAACATGTCTCCGTCAACACCTAATTATAAAAAATATCACTTTGATCTGATGATATTCATTTTCATTAAGCTCGTGAGACATCACATATAATCGAATTATGAATGTTAAACAATACAGATGTTGTAGCAGGTTAGTTAAAATATGTATGTTGGCACATCAAGTAAATATAATACACATATGTATGCAAATTCCTACATATTATTTCCATATTAACCGAAACCTTGAACTATACATTTTTTTTATCATACAAGCTTCTTATTTATATTGCATTGTTGTTCATCAATGTGAAATCAATTAATATAAATTTTATTGCTTAATAAAATAACACATTTCAAAAATTAAAGACAATATAAAAAATAAAATTAAAAAAATACGATAAATTTTTATTGGCACAAATATGCAGTTAAATATTCAGATAAAAAATAATTTTATTGTTTGTTGAAATAAAAATTAATTTACCTTCAATAAAAAAAGAACTTTCAAAATGTGAAAAATTAACTAGAACTTATAGATATCCGGAATTTGTATATTATTTTGTCATGTACTCTCTCAAAACGATTTCTTCTTCAAAAATTAAAATTTCTTTGATTTTTTTTCTTCGAATCAAAGAAAAATATTTCTTTGAGCTAAATAAAATATTTTTTTGTATCAAAAAATATTTAAATTTTTTTTTTCATTAGTACCAAAAATATTTCTTTAAACCAAAAAAAAATTATTTTTTTCATAGTATTTTTGGGCAAAGAAATTGGTTTGAGAGTATCTCATTGAGTTTTTAATTCTACGACAAGAAAACTTTGTGATCACAAAGGGAATAAAATTGGGAATTGAAATACAGACAAAAAAATATACAATATATGTGAAAAATATATTTAATTCCGTACCTACTCAGGTTTTTTGCTTCCTGGAAATGACAATGATAATTACTTTATAGAAAAAAAAATTTGTTTGATTTACAGTAAAATTTTAATTTCAATGTAATGTATTTCTTTTATTTGATTACCAGTTAAATACGTGACGCTTTTTGAACTTCCCATTCACTTTGTGCTGTTAACTTATAACTAATAATTAATTATTTTTTTTTTTTTACAAAACAATAAGTAGATATGTATTGTTAATATTATTGGTCACAGTTGTAAAATCACGATTTTAATAGTAATGCGGAAAGATATTAAAGTTTATATTGTGAATATTGAAAGTATATTATAATAATATATATAACTATAAGTACATCCGATACTGTAAATATAGGTTTTTAAGAAAATGTTATAAAAGTTCCTATAATCTTACACAGCCACGAACTAAGGCTTTCAGAGATAGATAAAAGAGTGTGATTTTAGGAATTTTAAACTAATTTTGATAAAAACTTTTATGGAGAAATAAAAAATAAGATTCGATTACATGGCTTTTATTTTATTGTCTGTTTTTTTTTTTTTTTTCATAAAGATAAAAAATTAATTTTGCTTTATTACCTACTAATATTATTTCTTTACCGGATTTTTGAGTCCTTGAATTTTTAATCGAGTGACTTCAAGTTTTAACTGTGGCTCAATGAGTTTCCGATTTCCCGATTTTATGATGACATATTAACGGACATATATCTAGTCAATAAGTCAGTGGAAGGGACAAGAAGCAATACGACTGGGAATTTGTGGAAGTGACCTTTCCCCTTGAGTTAAAAAAACTGTGTTTGTATACTCTGACAGTGTTTTTGTAATCACAATAAATTTTTGGTACTGAATTGCGATTTTGTAAGTTATATACGATTTTATTTTTGAATCTCCCACTACACTTCATTTAATGCGCCGTTGCCAGATTTTAGGCTAACAATTATGTTACTAAAAGAAGACATTTTTTTTTTAAATAATGACTACTTGATAGTGAAATACTTTTTTTAAATAGATTTATCTACTGTTATACAAAATTTTAGAATTTTAGCACCATTTTTTATTGGAATATAACTAAAAATATTCTACTTTTCATATGAGTACTTGTGATTTGGTTTTACGGAATGTAAAGTGCATTTTTCTCAACAATATTATAGACTCTGTAATCAACATGTAACTTCAACGGAATTATTTTTATTCTAATATCTGTAAAATTTTGTTGGCTTCAACTGGTTTTTATCTTTTTTTGTATGTAATAACAACCTATTTAATTCAAAAGCTTAATTATTTTTAATTATGTATTATGTGATTCTTTATTTGACTTGTCTAAAACAAAATTATCAAAAATGAACAGTCAATTAAGATAATGCCTAATTAATAAAATTATTGTTAATGAATGTCTAATGTAATTACCTTGAATTTGAAAATTTATTGCTATTTTTCAAAAGAAGACCTTCCCAGTAGGTATTTTATTAAATATGATACATGTTAATTTGTAAAAATCTTATACAAATTTAAACAGTAAAATTTTTTTTACAAAGCCGGTAGAAATTATAACGTTTGTAAAATGGAATGTAAAATTTATTAAATACTGAAAATGTAGCCCAATAGTTTGACCTTTACATTTAATTTTTATTCACTTTTTTACATACTAGATGATATAGAACCGACTAATTTTAGCTTGTAGCTTCTTCTTTTCTTTTACAATGTTGAAAATTCATTTTTTTTTTAATTAGCCGGAAAATTCCAAAATATTTCAATTCCTATTAATCCCCCTCTTGGGGTCATTAGGAACGAATGGGGGTCAGTAGGAAATTTGTACAAGGCTGTAACCCTACGTTTACACATACGATTTTAATCGAATATTAATCGAATCGAACGAAAATCGTGTGACAATTGGATGTGTAAAACGGTGATCGAATTATGATCGCACTGTCTTCGATTTTGAAACAATTTTTATAAAAATAGATTGTAAATCCTATTCTAATGATGATTTTTCTTTTTTGGGTTGAAGAATAATTATCTTTTTTAGTTCGATTTTTTGAAAATCAAAATGGCGCTATCTGAAACTATTGAGAAAGATCATGTGCATATTATTATTTTAAAGATTAGTGTGCGTGAAATTTATTTTCTTGATTGACATTTCAATTTTTATTATGATTAAAAAATAATGAACAATGCAACTGTATGGTTGACATTTTGTAATATTTCATATAACGTAAAAGCCCCCATTATGGAACGGTATCTAATACGGGAACAGTTTTGACATTTACATATTTATTTCTTTAATTAAGTAAGGAAACATTAAATGCGAGGTGAATTTAAATTGAAAAACAATCATTCTATCAATAATAATTTTTGTTATCAGACGTTTCTTTCAGAAATAACTTCATTAATATGTAAATGTCAAAACTGTTCCAGAATTAGATACCGTTCCATAATGGGGGCTTTTACGTTATGTGTATTTTACAATTTTCATTTGGGTATAATGATTTATACACATAAAATTATAGAGTTTCTGTGAATACTTATAAGCTGATATTTTATGTAAGCGCCATATTCTTTTTTAAAATCGAGATGAAAACTCGTATATAAACCCGATCATTAAACGATTTTTATTTCGATTTTCATCCAATCAAAATCGGATAGATAAACGCTCCCTAACGTTTCTTTTTCGTATATTTGTACAAAACACATGTAGACAAAGAGTCGTGGGGTCTTGAACTGTATTATTTTGTAGCTGGGAAAAAACTGTTTACTTTTTTTGTAACTATGAAAAAAATTGTTGATTATTAATTATTTGAAAATATTTTACAATTTAAAACGTCAAAAAATGTATTTTCGATAATTCGCTTAATTACGGCAATCTATGGACAACTAATTACCCCCATTAGTTGTCCATATTCACCCCATTTATATTTCAGTTTTACATGGATTATTAATTCAGAAAATACATCGGACATTAGCAAAAAAGATAATTTTATGTTTTTTTTTTAATAAATAAAGGAACTAAATAACGAATTTCACTGTCATTCATAAAGTAAATATTATTTAAGTCAATTCCAAAAAAATTTAACTTAAGTTTTACACTCTTTCACAGTTAACTTTCATATGCATTTTTTTTATTTATCTATTCAGTTTAAACATTATTGTAAATTTACAATAAGGATAACATTTTGTTCGTTTTGTCCCTATTCACTTCACTTCACTGTTTTACGGTATTGCTTCATCAAAAATAGCTTACGAATTTTCCGATTCTCTTGTTTATTACTAGAATTGGCATACTGCATACGTTTTACAATGGCAGTATTTTTCCTTTTTCAAGACATCAAAAGAAACATAATATGTACGATATCTACATACGGTAACTGCGATTTTTATCTTTCTTGTTAAATATATACACATTTCTAAGTCATGGAAAATAAACCGTTTAGTAATTGAATAAAGAGATTGATAGAAATTTGCATTTTTATGATAATTTGACAGATGTTCAATAAGCTACTTTCAAGGTTAATTTAAAATTCTGCGTGTCTGTCGTATTTATTCAACAGGTATTTAATATCCTACAAAACACAGATATTTGGGAATATCTGTACAAAAATGACGCCGAGAATATTTTGTGTTAACATTTTAATGTTTAAAAAAATAGTTGAAATCCATTGTTATGCCAAGAATAGGTGTAAATAATTATGCTTTGGTACAGGGACTATTTAAAAATATAATCCAAAAGAAAAAATTATAACAAATTTCCGGAATGAAAACTTTTGTTGTACTTGGCTCAAATTTTTTTACTTTTGTTTAATATCAAGCAAAAATTAGAGCCGAGAACAACAAAAGTTTTCATTCCGGAAATTTGTTATAATTTTTTCTTTTGGATTATATTTTTAAATAGTCCCTGTACCAAAGCATAATTATTTACACCTATTCTTGGCATAACAATGGATTTCAACTATTTTTTTAAACATTAAAATGTTAACACAAAATATTCTCGGCGTCATTTTTGTACAGATATTCCCAAATATCTGTGTTTTGTAGGATTTGACTTATTTTTGTTTTGCTTTTTGTTAAACAGTAAAATATTTACAGCTTTCTACTGGTGTATAATGTATATATTTTCTACATCTGTTAAAATATACCTTAATTTTTCATTACTCTGTATAAACTGTAGACCAGCGGTTTCCAAACTGGGAGGCGCGCAATGTCCACCAGGGGGGCGTAGGTTAATTGTAAATATCGTCGTCGTTTTGATGAAATCATGGTTTTAAGAATAAGCGCGCAAATATAATTACCAAATAATGGACATTTTATATTAAGGAGTTACATACATGGGTCTTTTTAGCAAAAAAAAAAAAAAAAAAAAAACAGTATTTTTTGATTTTTTTTTATATAGATATAATTTAATTAAGAAAATATAATTTATTTCAACTTTTGGCATATTATAAATTATTTTGGGACACTGAAGAAATTTCCGTGAAAAAAAAAAATAATTAGACCATTGACAGCTAGTTTTTGAAAATCGCTGATTTTTTGCCGTAGGCAGAGTAACCCGTGAAATTCTGACCTAAAATAAAATATCCCTGTCGCAGCAAACTACATGAGATAGCGAATTTCCGTTTAAAAAATTAGTTTTTCTCGGAAACTAGTTGACATAGAATGATAGTCTAAAGACCTTTTTTATGTGATTTTTTCTCCTCTTTTCGATGGCGTAAAAAATTACGCAAAAATTTTTGAATAAGGGGAAATTTTGTCAAAAAACTAATTTTTCCCACGTAAATTGCCCAAAAAACTATGTTTCCGGCATCGGACGTGTCTGGCTAACGAACTTGTCCAACGGTTTGGGACTTCTAACATTTTCACCAAATTTCGAAAAAACAGGACATTTCGTTCGAGAGTTATCGTTTGGACACACACACACACACACACACACACACACACACATATATATATATATATATATATATATATATATATATATATATATATATATATATATATATATATATATATATATATGTATGAGGCCTCGAGAGCAAGAATGGCCTAACTGCAAATTACTCATATCGAGATATCGACGGTTAAAGTTATGCAAAAAAATATTTTTGTTTTTCCAACAAAGTCTTAATAAAGTCTTAATGGACGCTCACTTATGTATTATATTTTGAATACAATTTCAAATGCATGTATGGATAAAATTCGAAGGTCTAGCATCTTTTTGCTAATTTTTTTGTCACTTAGGCCATTTTTACACTCGTGGTTAATAAAAAATTAGTAAAAATATATTAGTTAGGTCATGTTGTTTTCAAAGATTTTCTGCTTTAAATTGGGGAAAAAAATGTGCTGTTGGAAAAAATGTATATTTCTATCCAACATATGGTACACAATTTTAAAATTATATAAACAATAAAAAAAGCGTTTGAATAATAAAAAAAAAATAAGTTTATAGATTCAGCCATAGCCATCATCAGTTTTGTTACTTTCATCTACAATATCATTTGTATTTGTGAAAATTTAAACATCTGATGCATGAATATGGCAAATTTATAAGTGTTTCAAGATTTTGATTTCGGAACCAAAAAAGTGTATACTTTATTCATAATTTAAAATTAAAGTTCGAAAATTCTTTAAAATGTTTGCAGAAAAAATTATAATTTCTTGTACTGTAGTAAGTTTTTGAAAAAGCAGGATTTTAGATAAACACAATCTAGATAACTAGTTGTTCCACTGTATTTGTCTAAATGTCCTATGAAATATGACTTGGGCAACAAAAACTTGACTATCGGAAAATATTGACAACTATCGATATTTTTACGACTGACTATCGATAATTATAGATAGTTTCAATTATCTAGAGTCTTTCGCCACTACTGCAGTTTAAAAAAATTACAATATTGTTAATGTGAAAAAATGACCTAGCCCGCCTATGTCATTTAGGCCGATTTTGCACTCAAAGAAAATAAAAATGTATGATGCAAGAAAAAGTTTGCATGCTGCCATCTCAAGATTCATATTAAAAACACATCTAGACAGTTTTTATTTCAATAATTAGACCCTCATGTATACTTAGGTCCAATATCTCAATTTTATAAAATTTGTTAGTTAGGCCGTTCTTGTTCTCAACGCCTCATATATAAATTTTAGTGAATAATATTTTCGGTTTCTAGGGACCTCAAAACAAATTTCTGCCATAGTCCCAGGTTCAAGTCGCGTCATGACAGTGGCTGTAATATCTGAATTCCATTCTGGAAATTCGCTAAAACAAAATTTTTTCTATTATTAGATGCTTATGGCTTGTACTTGAACGAAAAATTACTGTTTCCGTTCATTACATCTCATTTTATAAGTCGGAAGTCAATGAAAAACACGAAAATTTTTACCAAAAATCAAAATTTTTTGTTTAAAACACTGTCCAAAGTTGAAATTTCATTTTTTTTTTAAATCCCTTTGTTCAAGTACAAGCCATAAGCTATTACTGATAGAAATAAATTGGTAAAAGTTGGAATAAATTAGGTTTTTTTGCTAAAAAAAGCCATGTAACTCTTAACAATGATTTTCCTGCTCGCTACTGTACGTAATACTTTAACAATAACAATTCTCAAGCGGTCAGAGTCATGTTAGCGCGTAAGTATCGAATAATATGTCTGATCAACGGTTTCCCCTCCAGTGTCGTATAGACCCGTCCGCCAAGAATGTGAGTTTTTTCAGTAAAAAAGTAATTTACGAATTGTTTATAAATTTTTTCAAGAGCGGGGTGGGAAAAGTAAGGGGTGCGTTAATGCACAAAGTTTGGAAACCGCTGCTGTAGACCAATCAGAAAGTTATATTTGTAAAACATTCAAAAAAATTATAATAGAAAATAGGCGTTGAAATAGTATCATATTTGACACTAGCTGTACACCCGCGGCGTCATTCGCGCATAAAATCAATGAGAAGTATATAATAATTCTACTTAATAAGTCTCTAACACTGACTGACCGACAGACAACGCACAGCCTAAACTGTTGACTTTAAAAGAATGAAGTTTTGCATAGGAGTTCCCTATATAACGTAGGTGAGCACTAAAAAAGGAATTTTGAAAATTCGTCCCTTAAGTGGGTTAAATAGGCGATGAAAATTTGCATAGATAGAAATTATTTATTTTTGAAGTTAGTGATATATAAAAATATGTTACGATGGTTATTAAAGTTAATTATTTAATAATAAATCTTAAGCACTGACTGACATCCTGAGATGTTGCCGATGGTAAAGCCCATTTGGTTGGTATATGGCTAGTTATAAAGAATTTACATAGAAAAATAGTTTTGCGTAATGCATGCGCATGCTCAAAATGGTTTTTGTATTTTCCCAAGGGAAGGAGATATTTTCCCGAAAATAAAAGCATCCTAAGTGTTAATACAGGTAATAAGTTATCATCAGATCAAATTTCATCAAAATCCTTTCAATAGTTTTTGCGTAATGTGTACACACGCTCAAAATAGTTTTTGTATTTTTCCATGGGAATGACACATTTTTCCGTAGTAAAAAGTATATTATATTGACCCAGGTAATAACACCAGACCGAGTTGGTACGTAATGTGTGGACATGTTCAAAATAGTTTTTGTATTTTCCCGTAGGAATGACAAATTTTCCTGGAGTAAAAATTATCCTAGATGTTGACCCAGGTAATAAGTTATCGCCACACCAAATTTCATCAAAATTCGTCCAGTAGTTATTGCGTGATGCGTAAACAGACAGACAGATAGACAACAATTTTAAAAAACGCTGTTTTAATATCTAAATTGATAACTATCTACAGTACTAGTATAATTTTAAAAAAATATTCCCTGTACAGACACGGTCTCGTTAGAGTTTTATTATATGTATAGATACTATAGATCAGGGGTCGGCAACCTGCGGCCCGCGGTCCGCATGCGGCCCTTTGGAAGCTTTCATGCGGCCCGCCAAGCAATTACCGCCATTTTTTAAACTAGCCGGAAAATTTTTTAAACTAGCTCGTTCAATCTCAAAAATTACCTATTTTTTATGCTGTGATAAGTAATTTTTTGATAGAAAAATGTTTGTATTAAGCAATGTGAAAATTTAGTTCCATTATTTTTAGTTATATTTGAAAAAATAAAATTTTTCAAAAATATTAAGAAATATAACTGTTGAGAAAATAAGTGGTCTACTGTAAAGTAATAAATTAAAAAGATGTCAATTGTTATATAAAAATTTTCTGTTGTTAGTTAATGTAAACATATTTCTATTTCTCTTATAATTATTTAAAAACAAATATATCTCACTTACTTACACAGGTAGAGAGATAATTCACAAAACACAACAGAATACATACATAATATAAACAATATGTCAGACAGTGGTCCTTTCGTGTCTTTAACAGGGGTGAACTTTTTTTTTTAAGGTACAGTATATTTTTGAGTCAATTTTTATATATTATATTATGACATATAAAAGTCATTTGAAAGACTTTATTTAAAAGTAATAATCACAGTTGACATCTTCTTAATTTATTGCTTTACAGTAGACCACTTATTTTCTCAACAATTACATTTCTTAAGTTTTCCAAAAAATTTTATTTTTTCAAATATAACTAAAAATAATGGAACTAAATTTTCACATTACTTAATACAAACATTTTTTTATCGAAAAATCGCTCATTACAGCGTAAAAAACAGGTAATTTTTGAGTTTGAACGAACTAGTTTAAAAAATTTTCCTAATTCGGTCCTCAAATCCGGATGAATGTCTTTTCTCTGAATATGAGTTTACCGATTCAGCAGAATAGGTACATCAGTACATCACACATAATATACATACGAGTAGGTATTGCGAATTTATTCAAGTACCTATGTATTTTATTATTTTAAATATTTTTAATATTAATTAAATTTCAGTTAATTTTTATCGAAAGATGCAAATTTGTATGTATAATATAGTGACATTATTAAAGTAAAATAGGTATTAGTCATGAAGTATGTTGTATTATTTATTTATTGATTGTTAAAACCAAAAAAAAACTGATATTATTACAAAAAATTTAAATTAACAAAAAAAAAACAATGTATTCTAAATGGCTATTACTTTTAAAGAAAGTCTTTCAAATGACTTTTATATGTCAAAATATATAAACATTGACCCAAAAATATAGTGTACCTTAAAAAAAAAAGTTCACCCCTGTTAATCCTGATGAATGTTTTCAGCCTGCACACAAACCATTCCTAGAATAAGAAACACATAAAACAATAAATAAAAGAACAAGTCAACAAAATACATAGGTAGAGCCCGGACACTATAGTGCACTATAAATAACAAGTATGAGGGGTTAAAAAATGAAAATAAACTGTAATTTCAAAATCTAGAGTCATTTATAAATTTTAATTGTTATCATGTAAATGCAAAGAAAAATGATACTTTCAGTGAAGTGTAGCACATCTTATTAACATAGGTATTAATTTTCAACAAAACAGTAGTCCAATACTGGCTAGATGCCTTGATGTTCGATAACGAAAAGT
Organism: Brachynemurus nebulosus; assembly: GCA_035578155.1. Lineage (NCBI taxonomy): Eukaryota > Metazoa > Arthropoda > Insecta > Neuroptera > Myrmeleontidae > Brachynemurus > Brachynemurus nebulosus. Next base: position 50,479,884 of record JAPWDM010000006.1, on the reverse strand, counting down.
TGGTTTTGACAGTCGCAATCCGTTCGGAATACCCACAACTTGCTTCGCTTAAGCCTTCAAAAATTTCGTTATTTTTGAGCTACGACGCACCGTTTAGGAGATATTTACGATTAAAGTTTTCGATAGCGAAAGTTAACGGAAAATTGTTTTTTAAAAAATTGTTCTGTTACTAACCAGATCAATGGGACTAACAGAGCCTAAATTAACTAGTTATAACCAACTTATGACAAGTTACGCGGTATCGATAATTTTCGATAACGAAAAGTAGGTTTTGACAGTCGCAATCCGTTCGGAATACCCACAACTTGCTTCGCTTAAGCCTTCAAAAATTTCGTTATTTTTGAGCTAGGACGCACCGTTTACGAGATATTTACGATTAAAGTTTTCGATAGCGAAAGTTAACGAAAAATTGTTTTTTAAAAAATTGTTCTGTTACTAACCAGGTCAATGGGACTAACAGAGCCTAAATTAACTAGTTATAACCAACTTATGACAAGTTACGCGGTATCGATAATTTTCGATAACGAAAACTAGGTTTTGACAGTCGCAATCCGTTCGGAATACCCACAACTTGCTTCGCTTAAGCCTTCAAAAATTTCGTTATTTTTGAGCTACGACGCACCGTTTAGGAGATATTTACGATTAAAGTTTACGATTGCGAAAAGTAACGATTTGTCATTTCTTTTAAAAATACAGTATCGTTGACCAAATCAATGGGACTAATGGAGCCTAAATTCATCAATTATGAGCAGTTTATGATAAATAATTCGTTATCTTTGTTAGTTCTCGAACAGAACATTCTAAAACTTTTGTTAAATATCTTTATTTAGCTTTTATAATAGTTCTTCTAATACTGATATTGGTTTTTCGACATCTTTATTAATTTTCGAATAGAAACTTTTGTCAAATCTTCTCACCTGTATTCAATTTGTTTTTCGATGACTAAACAAATGGTGAAGTAAAATTTTCGTAATCTTTGCTGATTTCCAGATAGAACATTCTCGAACTTTCGTTAAATTTCGCTACATGGATCCTTTTTAACTAACTAATTCGATGGTGAAAACAAGTTTTGGTTATCTTATCTGATTTTCACATAGAATATTCTAGAACTTTTACCGAATTTCATTTTTTGGTTACCTTTTTGATGAACAATCTGATGGTGATGCCAAATTTTCAATAATTTTTCTGATTTCCAAAAAGAATATTCTAGAACTTTTGACGGATTCTGCTATTTGGACACTTTTTTGATGCCCAAACCAATGGTGAAGTTGGTTTTTGGATATATTTTCTATTTTCAGAATAGAATATTCTCGAACTTTTGCCGAATTCCGTTAATTGATCGCTTTTCGATGAAAAATTTGGTGGTGAAATCAGATATTCGATATTTTTTCTAATTTCCAAAAAGAATATTCTAGAACTTATTCTAAATATCGGTACTTGATTACTTTTTCGTTGGTCAATCCATTGATTAAGGATTTTTTATATCTTTTCTGATTATTGAAAAAATATTCTAGAACTTTTGCCAGATTTCGCTATTCAAGCATCTTTTCGATGACCAACCCAGTGGTGAAATCGAATTATGTAATAGTTTTAATTTATCTGTATCTTTGTACAAGAAATATCTCCTCATAAAAATTTACAAGACTACGCTCCTCTCATATATGTTTTTCAAACAATTCGATTTTTTGACAGGATGATTTATAGCTTCAGTGTATGAAAAAAAATGTTTTCTTCAAATGGTTGTTTACATAATTCACATGCAGTTGATCAAATTAAACTGTGTTCGTTCGTCCGCGAGCGATGTTACAAACTTAAATTGAGCGACTATGTTGTTGATATGAAATTTTATTGTTTTCAAAACAAAATATATTTGTAGAGTACCTCTTTAGTTCGTGCCACACAAACTATAGAGCGCATTTAGAAAAAAATTATAAATGTATTTATGAAAAATAGATAAATTATGTGCCGCTTCTAACGAATGGTGATACGTTTTTCCGGCAATTTTTGACAGGATAATTTATGACCTGCACTATAGGTCCGGGCTTTAGTTATTATGGGCACAGCAGGTGGCATGTTATTTATTGCCACAGAACTCTTCTGTTCCCCTTTAGTTTCTTGTTTGACTGAGCATTGGCGGTTTTTGAACAAAAAGATTTAAGATATTTTTTAAATATTGGAAACATAAATGCTGAATAAATAAAAAGTAATTCTGACTATACATATTATAAAATATTTATTGTATACTAAAAGTATTACATGCAAAATTATATTAGATAATATGTTTCATATGAGTATAATATAGAACAATACTTTACATATGGTACATAATTATACATATACTGTATTCACTGTAAACATGTAAGAATGACGCTCATGGATTGTCAATATTACCATATATATTACTAATATACGTAGTTTGGTTGACGGGGTGTGTTCTCCTATTGCAGTCACCCCTTCAAGTGGTTTTACTAGTTTGGTATGTATGAAGGAATGACGTATCGTGTTTCCTCGACAAACTTGAATTTTTAAAAAATAAAAATTTGCTAAGAACAGACAAGGATAGGTATATATATTTATGTACATATTCAGATATCGCCAAAAAATCGAGTCCTAAGTCGGCTAAATCTAGTTTTAAGGGGAAAATTCCCCTAATTCAAGTTTCGGTTTTGGCGATTCGGAGGTTCTAGGGGCGGGGCTTATTATTTTCGTCAAATTATCTGTGAAAATATTGAGGGAAAATCATTTTTAGTAGGAAAAATGGAAAGCTTATAGTTGATTTATATAAGACATTTAAGGACATTTTGACATAAATATCAATAATTATTACGTAAAAACGAAAAGAAAAATTTGGATACATCATGGTTATTCTTTTGAACTGTATAATAACGGTCTGTTCAGGCTTTCAAAGTGTAGGGGGACAAAATATTCTCGGCGACAAAAACGACCGTTTTTTTAGATTATACAAGCATCTTGATCATCAGTTTAAAATTTTTTTCAATATTTCTAAAAAAAAAAATGGATTACTAAATCAGTTTAATAATTTCTTTATCTAATTTTATTTTAACGATGCCCAATTAAATACCGTCTATTTGACTAAAAGTTTGTTTACATAACTCTCAAATAATTTTTTATCTCTTTATTAAATTGCATTTGAAAATCTTGTGTACCTTATGTGGCTAATTGTTCCTAAAAGTTTTTGAAAATTTTAATTCTATATATTTCTTGTCAAGGTACCTTTTGTTACTTGTTTTATTTGATGTAAATGTGATCAATTAATTATTATTCGTCAACAGACTGAATACTAATATAAAAATTCTTTTCGTTGCAAATTACTTAAATGAATATCGCCATGGCACTCACGACAAGTTCAATATAAAAACAATTTAATAATTTATTTTATTTTCTTAACATTCAGTGGGTGAATTGGAATTTCTTTTTTTTTTGTAATTATATTGAAATAATTTTATATTATCTACTAGAATCTCAAATCAATCTATGTTCATATTAAAATTTCGGAAAAATCCGCTCAGTACGATTTGTACGATTTCAGTTGCAATTAATGACAAACATTGAATAATGTAAATTAATAAATAAAAATTATTAGTTACACAATATTTTCATTATATTATAATTAATAATCAATAAAAACTTGTCAATCATACAATAAAGCAAAATAGTAGGTACTTTTTATTTTCCAAGAGAACAATAAGTTTATTTATAACTAGGAATTCTTTCAAATTCTCATTATAATAGAAAAGTACAAGCGTGCGAGACTTTTTTTGGATTTTCCATTCAGAATATTAGAATATTATTTGATAATAAAATAATATTTGTGATGCCCAAACAGAACTGAATAGAGTAAATGTGTTTACTATTAGATACCTTTTCTTGAAGCCTTATTTTTGTTTTTTTAGGATTTCGGAGCCCTAGCAAGCTTCGAAATACGTTATAATATTGCGTTTTCTGTCACAGACATGCGCATTTGTATTTGACTAAGACGCCCACATTTTTTTTTGAATTGAGGGACTGTTTTTTTCAATACAAATTAACAAATTTAAAGAGTAACACTTAAAAAAATGCAAATTATTCAATAACTGAATGAACTGTCATCAATTTATAAAAATTAGTTCGGTTTTTCTGTTATTTTACAGCAATTATTTTTTATTATTATTAACAAAATAAAAAAAAATATATGACTCCAATGCGCAACCAATGTTTACTTGTGATATTAAATTAACAACAAAATTGCAATAAAAAGACATTTTTTCTCTTTCTTTTTCTATTTTATAGAAGCATATATATATATATATATATATATATATATATATATATATATATATACATATATATATACATATACATATATATATATATATATATATATATATATATATATATATATATATATATATATATATATATATATATATATTTATCTCTTTCTTTCGCTGTTTTTTCTTAAAATTATCTTAAAATTATTAATAATGCGGCAGATTCTAAAAATTGTTATCTTTGTCTAATAACTTATTTTAATACACACAGAGCCAACTTTCCATATTTGTGATAATTACTTATCCACATATCAACCCTGCAACAAACTAACATATGTACCAAAATGTCATTTGGTGATTTAGAATTTCAAAAGTAAATAATGGTTAAGTGGCAAAAATTGTTTTCTGGTGTTTATAATTAATTTGGGTTTTAATTATTTATTAAATAATATTTTTGTCAAACAAATATAATTATTTTGAATAAGAAAAAAAATAAATTCTTAATTTAAAGTAATTTATTCTGTGCCCAATAAATAGCAATTGAAAAAGTATAGAATAGTTAACTAAATAAAAAAAATTTCAAGTTTAAGTTTACGTTACGTCGGCTCGTTTTGATCTGTGCAATATTCACCATGTAAGTATGAAAATTTAATTAAAAATACATGAACAGGTTAATATTTGTTTAAAATTTATTTTAAAATATTGACAAAACACCTTAGAATGATTTTTATAATTGAAATATGAATATGAGGATCAATTACTAAGCTCAATTCTAAAAGTATGGCCCAGTTGTTGACCCTAAAATTCTAACCTAAAACTGGCGATGTTATCTGTATAGTGACATATGCATAAAATAGTTAGATTAGAAAGATAGAGCGAATATGGATGATTAGTTATATTTCAATTTGGTGTTTTTCCTTTGGAAAAATGGTGAAAAACGGAAACTGGTACAAAGTTCGTTATCGTTGAACGTCGTTGTCGGCAACGTCAAGGAAAATATAAAAAAGTAGTCAAGTGCGTGTTAGACACGCACCAAGTCAGGATTTCGTAGCACAGCAGCAAGAATTCGAGAATTCATCGCAAAGCGTCAAGTTAAATTGGCTAACTGTGACACAACGCTGTACCGTGTCAACAATTCTATAATACCTAAGTGTACTAATTGGATGTTCCGTCATAGTGGGTTATGATCATCTACGCGTTAATATTAATATTAACCTATAATTATAGTAAAGTACTTATTTTTCGGGTAAGAATAGTCAGGGCCGGACCTAGAGTTATGAGGAGGGTGGGCAAATTTTCCTATTGGCGCCCTTCGCGGCAAAAATGCAAAATAAGAAATTTTGTTGCAGCGATATTTTAAAAATTTTTCACCTGGATCCTATCAGAAATGGACAGTGTCGCCCTTTTTTTTGCTAATCATTTCTGGCCCCTACTAGAAATGGACAGTGTTGACCCTTTTTTTGCTCATCAGTTCCTTTTCCAGGGAAAAATTTCTAAAATATCCCTGCGCCAAAAAATTTTAAACATTTTCTCCGTTTTGGTGCCCCTCAACTTATGTTTTTGGCGCCCCTAAAAGCTTGCAGGGGGGGCAATTCCCCCTCTACCCCCCCCTAGATCCGGCCCTGAGTCTATTGTTACTCGAAAAAATAATTATTTTACTAAAATTTAAAGAAGATATATGTTTTTTACGTCTAGTATTTTTAAACTAAGTTTATAAACAACATTTCTCATTTTGTCCCTATGCATCCTCCTGTCCTGATTTATCCCTGTGTACGGTAATATGTATAATGTATAAAGGTGGGCATCCTAAAAAAACGGAAAACAAAAATGGAAAGTTTGGCAACATTTTATGGATGGGATCGGGAAATGTTCGGTATTCTTATTAAATTTTTTTTTAGCTTATGCGCAAGGTAAAAGGTTTGTATACTCTTATTAGCCCATGTGCACACGAAGAACTTTTGTTACCGTAACATTTTTGTCACTCCTATTTAATTTGTGTGTTAGAAGCACACAATAGAGTTAGCTCTCTTTCTAACACATATAACAGATAGAAGTAGCAAAAATGTCACGGTGACAAAGGTCCTCCGTGTGCGCATGGGGTTATTAAAAAATTATAGGTTAATTTTAATATTAACGTGTAGATGATCATAACCTACTATGACGGAACTCCCAATTAGTACACTTAGGTATTATAGAATTGTTGACACGGTACAGCGTTGTGTCACAGTTAGTCAGTTTAACTTGATGCTGTGCGATGCTCATGACCGTCAACGTTTTAAGTAAATGCAAAAATTATTTTATCTCGAATTCTTGTTACTATACTACTGAATCCTGCCTTGGTGCGTGTCTAACACGCACTTGACTACTTTTTATTAGATATTTAATTCTAGGTACTGAAATCACCTTTAATTTATGGAAAATATGTTCTATACCTACTTCTTACTATATATAAAACGTAGGAATCTGATACTAGTTCAACTTTGTTCTTAACAAATGATTTTGTCAAAAATATCATTTTCAATAATCACAAAAAGGTCTCCTGATATGAGATACTAGAGAATCCTAATATGAGATAAATACTATCTCACAGTGGGAAATTTAAAGAAACCAATTTTATTTATAAATAATACTTTTTAGAATTAAAATTTTATCAAATTAACGACAGGCTTTGATCCTATGGTTATAAAATAAATCAAGCTTGCAATATTAATTTTATGAGTATCAAAATTAAGCCTAAATAACAAAAAAATATAGGCTATGTGTCTAAGTATTTGTAGGTGGTAATATTTAAACAAAAGGCACAGAAGCCTTTTAGAGTTTGTAAACAAACGCCCCCCTCTCTCACTGAACATGAGTTTCCTAAAATAAACTTGTCACTTCTCTCATTTCTGACTACATATATGACACGTAGCAAGAAACAATTAATTTCCCAAAGCCATCCAGGGAAGAACGCTTTTCATAATCTTCTTCTTTAGCTCCCCTATGATTCCAATACTATATTAATGAGTTACCTGGTGAATCTTTCTGTGAAACCTTTACATATATTAAGGAAATATTCTAACCTAGAGGTTCAATTTTTAGGTGATTTTACGAGCGTAATTAAAAAAAAAAAAACGCCGTGAGCAGCGGGACCCCATCATGGAAGTCGAATTTTTCCCTTCATCTTCGGTATTGAATGCCTAAAAGCGAAATGTGATTGAAAGTCTACAAGCGATTTGTCATTTTGGTGGTTTCAAACTGATAATGAGTATCCGGCTGATCGGGGCTTTAAAAAAGGTTTTAAGTTCTTAAGGGCTGATCTAGGAAGCTGAATTTTGGACATGTTGTAGATAATTGACCGAAGCATTATTTCCAACTGGTTTGGAAAAGTTCTGTTGTTTTGTTGCCCCCACCACCCCCTTAAAGTCTGAGTCGGATCCAAAATTTGCCCAAATTTGACCCCACTTTGATAGTATTGTTGTGCATCGGAATGAGCCCCACTTACCAAATTTCAGCTCTTTAGAAGGGCCCTACACATGTCAAAAGGTAGCGGAATATATATATATATATATATATATATATATATATATATATTATATATATATATATATAATATATATATATATATATATATTAGGGTGGCGCAAAAAACCCACATATTTTTCTTTTATTTTGTCTCATAGGAAAAAAGTTAATTTAGCTCGATTTAAGAATGCTCACCAAAAATTAGCTCGATAAAAAATTTTTAAGGGTCGCTCAAACCTTTTTAAAATTTGAAAATGGCCAAAAATCGATTTTTATTTTCCATTAAATTTTTTTTCTCATCCCTGCATATGTTTGTACATTGAATAATAAAAAATTCCTCCAAATTTTAACTCAAAAATTCATATATATATATATATATATATATATATATATATATATATATATATATATATATATATATATACATATATATGTTATATATATATATATATATAGGTATATATATACATATATATGTATATATATATATATATTATATATATATATATATATATATATATATATATATATATATATATATATATATATATATCAGACATTTTTTTCTACAGAATCGTGTTCTACGGGTCCGAAAACGGATAGCGCCCCTACTCTCGCCTCTCGCCGTTCTTATCGTATAGGCTGTATAAGTCTAATTTTTTCAAGGAAAAATTCGACTAAAACAGTAAACATTTTTAGTATCCATTTTTTTAACAGTTTTTTATTGATATTTGAAAAGTATAAAAATGTATAAAAATTTAAAAAAAATTCAAAATTGAAATCGGTGGGGACTCAAAAAAACGGTGTTTCCTAGTTGACTTGGTGACCCTCCTGGTGATATGAACATAAAATTTTGGTTAATTCTTACTAAACAAGGATGTAGAATTAGTTGGACGTAGTCGACTTGAAAAAATAAATATTTTCACAAATGGCGTCCGTTTAAAAAAAAATCATTTTTTCGCCTCCTTTTTTCAACTTTGGAAATTTTTTTAAAAATAGTAAAAAAAAATCCAAAAGCCCCTACGTCGGACCTTTCCAATTTTGATAGTATTGAGGAGGTCTGTACCAAATTTCAAGTAGATCCGTGATTTAGAACTTGAGATATCATGTCAGTCGTATCGAAACATGTAGTTTCGAGTAGGTAGTTTTATATTAAAAATTTGAATTTAACACTGAAAAGATACATATTATGGGCGCAAGCAAAAAATAACTTTTTTGTCTACATCTGCATTTATCTTTGTCTATTATATTAATAAATAGAAGTTTACTCACTCATTCATATAAAAACATAATCACTTGGTTTGGTTGGTAACTATGGAAATAATACAATTTGTGTTTCCCACACAATTTGTCTTCTGAGTTTGCGCCCATAATAATATACAGGAAAAAATAACCATAACTCTGAAAATATTTCGAATTTCCGTAAATCCTTTTAGAGGCTTATTCTTAAAGGTCTAAACTTTAAAAAATATGAAAAAAACTAAATATCGATTTTTTTTTTAAATTTCTAGACTAGAATACCCCCTTAATAAATAATCTAATCTAAAAATTCTAAAGTTAATAATTTCTTAATATGAGACACCTAATTCCTAAAATGAGATACTTCATATTCAGTGTGGGTGTTTCATATTGGGGAATATTTAACATTACAAAAAATATTTAGGTGCCGTTTTCGGTTTATGCAAAAAAATTCGTAGAAACACGTGATAAATCATTAATACAGTATCTGAATCTGGCGTGAAAAACAATTACAAGAAATCATACGATAAATGAAGGAAATACATACCACATTAAACTACAGTATGCAATTTTTTCGGTACTAACAATTAGATCCGTGTTGACACAGATAATCCCTTTGGCAAGAATTTCGTGAAATTAACAAAAAGTTTCGATTCTGTTCGTTTGCGTATAGGGGGGCATAAATATAAGTATCTGGTCATATAACATAAGCGTCATAATAGATAACTTTACCCTAAGTTAGAAGAAGTAAATTTTCAGATATTGCATTTGCATAATTTTCACGTTTTGGAGGTATTACTTTGATTATTGTGTTATGCAGTTACTGTGTTTTTAAAAATTATTTTCTAATTTAAATATTGATTATTTAGAAATTTCCGTCTGCAGCTTACAGTGGAATAGACATAATTTAATTTGGATTTAAGTTATTAGTGATTTGCTTCTATCTATCTGACTATCCTGGATGTATCGCCAAAATAAACAAAAATAGCGGGTTTATTTAAAAGCCGTAATTATGAATATGATAAATGTAAAACATAAAAATGCTTGAAATACTAAAAGAATATACGACCTCGAAAAACATACAAAGTTTACCAAATAAACTGACATAATTATTGCATATTATGTAGGTCATGGAAAACGTACCAATTTCTCAGAATGAATCACTAATTGTAATTATGTCACATTGTGAAATTACGAAGTAGGATATTTCTGTCAAAATATATTTTGAATTGTGGAGCTTGAGTATGTTAAACCGCTTTTTACTACTACCAAATGACCAACTTTTAAGTCGGTCATGGTTTCTCGGACTTATATTAATTTTTAAAATTCTCAAGACATACATTCAGACAAGATTTTGAAGACACATACATCCTTGACATAGATAAGTATTTCTGAAGTTGTTTAATTAAAAATGGAAAACTTCAAAAGTTGAAGCTTTAGAGTACAACATGTCATGTCTTTTTGCAGTCACAACTGTCGTTATTCATACAAAGCAAAATGCTTAAGAGTATACTACTCGAGAAAATAAAAATAAAAATTTGTATGAGCCTAAAGCGGGTTCTACACGATGCTACGAACGTTCCTTCCAACGTTCGATCGAACGTTTGAGGCAATTAAGTTCGATAGTTGGTGCGACGAATGTATCTGCTACACGGTGAATCGAATGTTTGATCCAATACGAATGATGATGTGTTGGTACTCAGTGGACGAGGCTGTTATCTGTCTGATGTTATTTCTAATGTTATACACTGATGTTGTCTCTCTTCACATGAACGAGTCGTGCAGCTGCTGAGTCGAACCAACCAACGCAACCAACATTGACCTTCAAACGTTCGAAGCATCCCTTTGACTCGGTGCAAGAATACCGACATCGAGCGGGACATGGCCAAATGCGAATGTTTGACGCTCGACATTGGACACTCATAGGTTCGAACAACGGCCACACGATGCGATGAACCATCGAATGTCCAATGTTGGAAGGTGTTCGTAGCATCGTGTAGAACCGTCTTAAGATAAGTAAATTCGTAATGTTGAAAATAGAGTTTTATTGTATTCATCATAATTCATAAATGTTATGTGTCCATAATATATGTATAAAGAAATAAATAACATAATATAATTATGAACAAACATGACATAATAATAAATTCATAAACATGTAACATTTTATATTTTTTCTTTTTATTACTTTCCGTTTGTACATACAAAAGCAATGTAAGGGGTCCGCGAAGTGCGCGACTGCCTGTAGCCTCGTGGCCTATATAGACCAGATGATGTTAAATATGAAATTTTTAAATATTAAATTTTTCACTAAAAACGTTTCAAATAAAAATTGTAGAGAACGCTCAAAACTTGCTATATTTACTATCTATAGACTGTTAGGTCGAATTTGTAGTGCAGATACTATATATCTAGTGAACTTTTTTTAAAATTAATTTGTATAGCTACATAGTTATTCTAAGGCAAGTTTTTCTACTTTTTGAGGATTTCTATTTAACAACATTATTGTAACATTTCCATATATGTAACAAACCAAGATATTTTCATTTGAACGTGAGCAGTAGAAACACTTGGATATTTCGAAATTTTTTTTTTTTTTAAAGTTTTTTTCAACGAAATTTTTTTCCCGTTTAGATAGGCGTGAATTAATTGGTATATACCTTTTATGCTCGAAAAAAAATTGTATACACCCTGTAGAGCTCTCAGATTTATTTATTTATTTATTTATTTATTTTAAATTAAAAATTAGTACGACTTTTTTAGTTTTAGTTTAACTTTTAAGTCTTTGTCTTATCGATTTTTTCACCTCAGTTGGTGCCTACTTGATGGGCGAATTTTGACTCCATCCACTGCAAAATTAAATCTAATTAAGCCAAACAAAGTAACTGAGGACCACCTTTAAAATTTAAGGTTCGTTTGCGAAATATTGAACTTCAAACTTTATATGCCTTTTATTACAAGAGATACGGGCGAGTTACACCGATTGTGAAACTTTTGTCGAATATATATTATTTCAAGCCGCTGATGAACTCTTACTTAATGGTTGCTTAACATGCACTTGGCGATTTTTTTAACTTTATAACCATATCTATATGTAATTATACTATATCTAGTGGAAAGTTGGCAGCGGGGATTTCTCGAGTTGCACCCAAATCACAACATTTTTTGATTTTGGTTTTGCGTATACCTAGAATTTTGACACCCAATTTTTTGTACATCTTGAATTGACTTAGACATATGGAAATAGACAGTAATTAATAAGAAGACACAATTTTTAAAAAATATTATTTATTTAATTAAAATATGTTTTTTTTTACGTATATGAATATGAAAAATTTTTTTTTCTTTTTTTTGGTTTTACAAGATTTTACATAAATTAATTCCTACACACACACATACATACAAATACAAATACACATATATACAAATTTACCTAAGCATATCTATTATATAACAGTTTTTTCCAATATTTAAAATTGTAAACTGTGATAATATATACAAATTTTTATATCTTTTGGCATTTGATAAAATAATACAAGACTCATTAAAAAAAATACAATAAAAAATTAAATTTTCACGGTATTTTTAAACTCTGAAAAAGTCATTGAATTTATAAAACCTACATACATACCATATATGCATCCACTCAAAATATGCACATACATATAAATTTCGTCATATGTATGTACTAACAATTTTAAAATCGTCCAGTTCATATGCAAATGATTCAGTTTTAAAGATCATGGCATATAAATAGTAATGTATTTATTTTTATAACAGTATGAATGAGATCGTCTTTTAAATAAATGCAATACTTTAAGCCCACACAATTTTCTCAACTTTGTAATTGCTATAAATACTTTATATACATGCGTATGCTATATTTCAAAAAAATCAAAATAACTTGAATCTTTTTCAGACGTTTATTTACATATTTTATTATATCATTTATGTTACGAAATCATTTGTTTTTACTGCTTGTCAAATTAATTTTAATTAAAGGCAAGAAAAGGTGATGCACCAAAATACACATTATTTTTGAAATATAGTAAACGTACGTTTTACAAAGAAAACATTCACTTAAATATTTATGTTACAAAAATATTCAGAATTTAAATTTTTTTAACTAGACAATGACAAATTTCCCATTATAAAATTTTTCTTATAGATGAGACTAAAACGTTTGATGAGGCTGCATTATTAACTCATGAATAAATTTCAAAAAGAAAAAAAAAAACATTATCTATCATTAAGATAATATAGATTTTTTGAGGGGCGCGTGTAAGAAAAATAAATAATTTTTAAGATAATTCAAAAGAATACTACAGACACTTTCAGACAGTATCTTTATTGAATGTAATTACTAGCTATTAATCTGATAAATTGTACAGATAAGAACGGTATGATTAGCTGAAAATTTATGCAATTGATTCGTTCCAATTAGTATATAAAACATTTTAAAAAACCGACTTCCAAAAAGTAAAAAATAATGCATTAGCACGTATTTTGAAGTCAGGCGTAGTATTGCGTAAAAAATGCGATCGAATCTGCTTGTAAAATCGATGAATTGTCGTGGTTCTACATTTTTTAGCGAATTTCCAGAATGGAAACTCGCTATTCCAGCCTTGCTCATGGTGGAAGTTCAGCCCGCGACTATGGCAGAAATTTGTTTTGAGGCCCCTAGAACCCAAAAATAATATTCACTAAAATTTATATATATATATATATATGTATGTATGTATCGGTTTATGTATGTATATATGTATCAGCACGATAGCTCTTCAGGGAAAACTGCTAGCTTTCCGAAATTTGGTGACAACGTTGAAAGTCCAAAAATCTTGGATGAGTTCTTCAGCCAAGCACGTCGGATGCCAGGAACATGGTTTTTGTTCTTGCAAAAAATTAGTTTTTTGCGAAAATTTGCTATAATTTAAGAGTTTTCGCCACATTTTTTTACACCATTGCAAAGACGGGAAAAAATCACATAAAAAAGGTTTTTGAACTATTATTCTAGGTTAGCTAGTTTTTGAGAAAATAAGAAAACAAGTTCTGAACCCACCATCCACTACCGGGGCGGTTCTGGAAACCTCCGGCGGTGGGTGGAGACTCAGATTTGTTTAAAATTTTGCTTTTAAATAAAATGATTTTTTGAGTTTGTTGGTGCCAAATTGATTTATTCTGAAACTAAAATACCCCTGTCACAGCATCCTGCATAACATAGCGAATTTCCATTTACAAAAGTACGTTTTGTTGTACGTTTTTGTACGTTACGAGAAAAACGTAATTTTGTAAATGGAAATTCGCTATGTTATGCAGGATGCTGCGACAGGGGTATTTAATACTACACCTGTCTTCAAAATATGTGCTAATACATTATTTTTTACTTTTTGAAGTCGGTTTTTTATTAAAATATGTTTCATTTCATACCTTTTAGTGTGAAATAAATTTCATACCTTTTACCATTGCAATATTTAATTCTTTTAAATTTAAAAATATGTTACTATAATTTTAAAGTAAATAATTTTACGTATACAAATTTTAAAATTGCCATAATTATTCATATTATTGAAGATGGTTAAAAAATTACTCAAATGGGACCGTCTGGAGAGCTTTATCTACTAACCAAAAAAAGAATGGTGTAAATTGGTTCAGAAATGTGGGAGAAATCGGTGTACATACATAAAAAAAAACAAAAAAAAAAAAAACAAAAAAACATACGGGTTGAATTGATAACCTCCTCTTTTTTGAAGTCGGTTAAAAATATAAGTATTTCCTTCAAAACGTAAAATTTAAAGAATATTTTTGTTAATTTTAGGAACAAAAGGTCCAAGAAATTATTGTTATAAAAATGACTTCCATTCCACCTGTTTTATAACATTAAAAAAATGGCTCATATAACAATCAAATTCAACGTTGTTGCCTTGAACTACACCATGTGATTTATAAATTATCTTAACAACAGACAGAGTTTTGCAACGAGTTAACGAATCGCTTCACTAAGCATTTTTTATTGAATAAATAATTAAAATAAATTATAATAAAATATAAATAAAAAAATACAAATAATTTTTTTATAAAATTTTTCTTACTACCTAACATAATTTTTTTGTTTTACTAATTTCAACTTCAACAAAAGCAATACAAATCATTTTGAGTAATAACTTACACGAGAAACTTGATCAGAAATACTCTCTTAATTTTGATAGATTCATTTATGTTCTCGTAAATTTTCATCGACTTTCTCACCGCTACAGAAAAATTCTGTATTCAGTGTTGTAATTTTGCTATTAATTTCTATGTTCTCTTCAATATGAAGAAAATATTTACCTACTGCTTCTGACAGTATAAAGTTTTAAGTTGACACACATCAACGTAACGCTTCTTAAATTTTTTAACTTACTCTTCTCCTTCTAGCGAGGAAGCTGTAACAAAATGAAAATGACATTAGAATACGAGTATGTGCTGTAAAAATCGCAAAATAAAAGTTTTCGGAATAATTATATATTTTGAAAGTAATTAGATAATAATTAGTTAATCTTGAACTGCTGATACTTTGTTGATAATACTGATTAAGTAATTTAATAACATTATCTTTTAGTATGTGAATATTGTGAGATTTAGATAATTTCTATATTAATAATTAATTAAAATAATAGGAAATTGGAATGTCTTTTTCAAGTTTTTAAAGTGCACAAAAATGTTATACAAAAATAAGTACTTACTTAAATATTGAAGTCCAAACATAAACAAGAATCCAAAGAGAATCGCTAGATACTGTTTCATTCCTTGTCGCTCACGTCGCAGTACTTCAAAGAAGACCACGTAGAGCAACGTTCCCGTTGCGAGACCTTGAAGAACGACTGAAGCGATTTCAGTTACACCGCCTGCGTTTTCATCCGCACTCAAACCAATACCAATGCCAATACCCAATGGACTTACAACAGCAAATACAAATACATATAACACGGTCAATACAATTTTCGTTTTTGTTGCCACCAGTTCAACACCCACACAAAATGCAATTACTAATTTGTGTGCAGACACTGCAGCAAACATGTACCAAACATTGGCCGTTGATTTTTCCAAGCCGACAGCTAAGCCTTCGAATAATTCATGAACTGACAATGCTAAAACGACCATTAATCCACGAAGGCTAGAAACAAATGGATCTTCATCGTCGATTTCTGGTAAAACGATATGTGAATGTCCATTGTGTGGTTCCATGTGATGATGATGATGATGTTCATTCATTTTTGGCGGACAACTGACAAATCCATTTCCATTTGCAGTTGGTTTAATCACAATTTCATTCAAGGTTCCATTACTTTGATTCTTCAATAAATCCGCAGTTGAAACTGTTGTCGTAATCTCAAGTGGTGATTCCAATTTTTCACCACGTCTAATCGACAAACTCCGTTGAAAAACATTTTCCAATTCACTACGTTTTTCACGTCGATGTAAATACAAATGGACCAGTTCTTCAACCAAAAATATAATAAAGAACCCGGCACACATTAATAATTCACCAAGATGAATTTTCAATTCCGGTATTCGCCCATCCTCTTGTAGTTCAAGCACACCTTCATTCACTTCCGGTAATAGATGTTGAAAAGTGGTACACAACAAAACGCCACCGCCAAACGAAAGTAAAAGTGATACGAACGTGTGCGCTTTAACATCAGATGTCTGCGTCCATTTAAATAATTTTGATAATCGTATTGGTAATAATCCCATAGACATGGATGCCAAGAAAAGGACAGACATCGCTGTGGCTTTTGCAATCATTACGCTCGAATCAGATTCCTCTTTGTGGACGTGGACGCCATCGATATGTCGGTAATGATCTAGCTCCATTTTATTTCGAAGTATTTCTCGCGTCACTTTGAAAACACAAATAAAATTACAACAATTGTTATACTCGCGTATTCAATTGTTCTCGGCACATCAACTTTTGTTTGTGAATAAAATTCCCGAACCGGTTTTATTTAAATACCCAAATTAATAAGCACATCAATGAAAAACACTTGAAAAAATTATCGTAAATAAAAAAACAAAATTACTGTACTTTGATAGTGAAAACAACTGATAATAATTGGAAAGATTAGACAAGAAGTAATTATATTGTTATATTTCAATCGTCAGTCAGAGATATGTATATTGTTTAATTGTGCGTTGTCGTCTAGCAATCGTCTTTAATTGTAGCAGTGTTGTCTCGTATAGCGAACATTCGTTTATTAGCAGACGAGCAATGCGACGCGACACAAGTATGCGTAGGTATAAACAGACAGAATTGCGTTATACGATGTTAAACAAAAAAGCACAGGCAACTCTGACTAGATATATTTATTATTAACTTGTAAAAATTCCAATGTGTTGAAACAAACAGTTTCAGCACATTAATGAATCAGATTTACCTTTCTCACCTGTCTTTATATACGACGGATTGCTGTATGTATCTGTCTATAACATCAACCATTTCTTTATTTATTATTCTTCGTGGTTCAGCAACATACTTGACTCAGAACAGTGAAGAAGATAGCGACGCAGGAGGTAAACAATAAAAAAATTGCCAAGTACGTATTGGACACGCATTAAGCCAGGGATCCTCAGTGGTTAGGGTTTAAAGAATATGGGGGCATGGCATTTAATTAAGTACATTTCTTATGAATTATATAATAAAAATATATTTAAATACATTCGACAGTATTATTTGCAGAGATATTACTAATGTTACTAATCCTTCACTCTATTTTTATGCTTCGTTTGCCAAATATTCAAATTGAAGGCTTAGTATTTCTTTAAAAGAAATAAACTATCACATAGTTAATCCTCACATAATACATAATGCAAGTAGCATTATTGAATCTATTTACCAATTTTTATAATAAACTGTAAAAATGTATTTAAATGCCTTATTTTTTAATGATAAAAAGCTCTAGTCATTTAGAAAACCTTGATCCAATGCGTGCTTAAGACAGACTCTATGAAGTATTTCTAATATACGTATAAAAAATATTTATTTTTATGATAAAATGTGAAATATGTACCTAAATGTTTTGTATTTTGTTCCGAAAACTATGAAAAACTATTAAAAAATCTTGATTTAATGCATGTCCTACATGAACTTAGCAAGGTGTTTGGTATTTGAAAATTTGATTACACCTTTATTATTTTGCTTTCATATTTATAACATTATTAGAATTTCGGTTCGTTTTAAAACCAATTTTAAATTTATTAATTGTTTAAAATTCTACGCAACTTTGTAACTAAATTTCAGTTTTATTTAATCTTAATTCTGTTTTCCATTAACTTACTAATTTCTTAATTATTAACTAAATTATTTAGTGATAGTAGAAATAATATAAACAAATAATAAATAAATTTAATAGATTTCATAGTTAATAATTAAAGGAAGTGAATAAGAATCAAATCCAGCTATCTCATTTTACTAGCTAAAACCATCCGTAGCACTATTTTTAGTGAATTTAACGCGTTTCGCCAATAACTTTTAATGTTAGAAAGAAAGTTATGAAGTTATGAAGTTGTAAGCTTTTATGAAGAAGTACTGTCTGTAATGATTTCAGGTTTCATTTTTACATTTTACAATTTATAGCTGAAGTGTCCCTGAAAGTTTTTTTGAAGAACCACTATTTAATTTAATTATTTCAGATTTTTTGGATCAATAGCTTACAAATTATGGACGGTGCAAAAAAGTATGATTATAAAGGTTCCGAGATTTACTTCTTCGGAACCCTGTACAAGATAAAGATTCACGTGTTTTTTTTTTTATAGCTTCAATAATTTTATTCATTTATTGTACATTACTAGAATATTTTTACCACAATTATTTGCACAAGAAAACGGAAAATATGAAAAATGAAAACCTCGAATCAGTACAGGATTAATTTCTGGAATTATAATTACCTATTTACGCGTTTCTTGTCAACAAAGAAAATATATTAATGCAGAAATTCTATATTACTATTTGTTGTACCTAGATAAATTATTATTCAGCTATTAATACGGAATCTTACTGGCCTATTTTCAAGTTGAAAGAACAATAGAAACAAGGTAGAGGGAAACTTAAAAGTTTATTATTTATGTTATGCATACATCGTATTTGACGTATATCTAGGTCATCTAAAAAATTTCCTTTATAGTTTAATCTCTAATATGATTTTTTGTATGTAAATTATTTGATAGGTGAGACAAAAGTAATACAATTGATGGAATATAATTTCAGGTTATTTGTAGCTCCTACCATAAGGCAACACTGGTACATTCCAAATTTGAAATCGATTGGATGAATGGAAAAAGTAGTTTCGAGAAAAATGTATTTAACGTTTTGAAATAAAATACCCGACAGCTGAACTTACTGTACTAAAGTGGATATAACTTTTTAGATTTACAAAATTTTTAAGTTTTCTTTTAGGGATATATTAATATTGTCATAAAGGTCGTATATACTTTCAGAAAGTAAAATAATAAACAAAATATTCGACCGAAATGATATTTCAGATCGGTCACAAGCCCGTTGCAATATATCGTCGAAGAGACCCGAGATGACTCGAGGTTCGACGATATAAAAACGAATTTTTCTAGATAAAAAAATTCTAGATTGGAATGCCCTAATATATGAAATTAAGTTCAATCCACATAATGATTTGCTAGTCTCCTAGGTAAACTTTGATGCAGGACTTCAAATCGAACATTTTTTTGTTACGGTTCAGTTCCGGTTTTACGTGGAAAAAGAATAGTAGTTTCGGTTACGGTTACGGTTACGATTAAATAGATATAGGCTATCAATTAGTTTTATTTTCGGTTTTGTTTTGCTTTTTTGTGAGTTGTGAATATATATTTGATGAAAATTACATTTATAAATTTCAAATCAATGTTTAAAAAGTTCAGTCTCGATGATATATATTTATTTTTTTTTTGTTAATATTTCTTGATTTTTATGAATTTAACACAGAGCACAGATAACAAAATTTTATGATAAGTAATAATAATATATTTGCCAAAATGCTTGAATCTGTCGAATTACAGTTTTTTCTTAGCATATATCTTAGGCCCAAAAAAACTTTTTTGACACTCGCTTGATTAACTGGTACATTAAACATAACCTTTGAGATTAAAAAATGCTGGAGACAGGCTCAGTGAAAGGGAGAGCAGCCAGGATTGTAGTACCGAGTGTTAGAGGCTACGGGAAAACTGGCTACGAAGGATTTTCTTTCTTGTTCGTAATTTATATTTCTAGGAAAAAATGGCCTAGGTAAAAGAATCAGGGTCCTCTTTCGTCTCGTCATTTATATTTTTTGGAAAAACTTTTGAAAAATGTGTTTAATTTCCGGGGCCTGCCATTTCTATGCACGGCCCTGGCTGGAGATATAAATTTTTATTTCTAATCCAGCAACTAAGAATCTTTTTGTTTTTATTTGATCTGGGAAGACCGTCGAGTCTCGAGAGCAAATAATCAATTATTATATGTTTATTTACTCAAATTAATAATGAAGTGATAGTAATGAAGCATAGAAATATTTAATAAAATAGTATTTAAGGATCATTAGACGTATGTAAATATTTACGTTAGGAAAATCTATTTGTTACTGATAATATGTACACAAAATTTTACATTTACACCCATGGGAATTTTTCAAATGTTATTGTTAATTTTATTCACATAATATAAACATTAGTCTCTAGAACAGCGGTTTCTAAACTTTGTACATTAACGCCTCCTCTATGAAAAATCTTACCTTTGCCGCCCCCCTCCCTCTTGAAAAAATTTATAAACAATTCGTAAATTATTTTTTTAATGAAAAAATTCATATTCTTAGCGGCCGACAGGTCTATACGACACTTGAGTGGAAATCGCTGATCAGACACGTATTCGATACTTATGCGCTAGCATGACTGACCGCTTGAGAATTGTTATTGTTAAAATATTACGTACAGTAGCGAGCAGAAAAATCAGTGGTAAGGAGTTACATGCTTTTTTTAGCAAAAACCCTAATTTATTCCAACTTTTGGTAATTTTTTCCTATTAGTAAATGCTTATCGCTTGTACTTGAACAAGGGGATTTAAAGAAAAATGAAATTTCAACTTTTGATAGTGTTTTAAACAAAAAATTTTGATTTTTGGTAAAAACTTGATTTTCTACTTGTAAAATGAGATGTAATTAATTGAAACAGTAATTTTTCGTTCAAGTACAAGCCATAAGCATCTACTAATAGAATAAATTTTGTTCTTTATTTTAGGTAAGAATTTCACGAGTTACTCTGCCTACGGTGAGAAAATAGCGATTTCCGAAAAGTAGCTGCCAATAGCAAATTTTTTTTTTTCATAAAAATTTTTTTACAGTGTCTCAAAATAATATATAATAATATGCCAAAAGTTGAAATAAATTATATTTTCTTATATTGTAAAAAAAATTTAAAAAATAGTGTTTTTTTTGTTTGCTAAAAAAGACCCATGTAACTCCTTAATATAAAATGTCCACTATTTAGTAAGTATGTTTGAGCGCTTATTCTTAAAACCATGATTTTGTCAAAACGACAACGATATTTGCAATTAACCTGCCTTGAAGATTACAGAATAAAATTAATATGTTGACCGTCCTAAAGAATTATGACGAAATGCCCAATTGATACATAAGCAAATGAAGCTCGCTCTCTGTCTAGGTACGGTAGGTAGGATAAGAACCACAGATATTTGGTGTGCTGTATTTTCTTTTTTAGTTTTTAGATTCTAAGGTTAAAAAATTACAGGAGAGGGGCAAAAAACCTGACTGAATTATTCGAAAGTGGGGCGATGGATAGACAGAATTGATAAAATTATATTAATTGTCAAATTTTTTCTTTGGGATTCTAAAAATCACTATATTATGAGTTGAAAAAATAAATTATTGTTTATTGCCCTACTATGAGAAGTTTCCGTATAAAGAAAAATTACCTTAGTTAACAGTACTTTAACGAGTAAAAGCGGAAATTTAGTTAGGATAAAAAAAAAATATGCGAAAATTTTATTTTTTATATTGCAAAAATCACTCTTAATTCATTTATATAGCCCAAGGTGAATAAGTTAAGATAATTTTTATTACACTCACAGATAATTATTTATATATATGTATTTTCGGTCACGTATAAAATAAATAATTTGTTTTAAGGTTGGACATTAATACAATCAATTTCTTCTTGTACTTACAACAAAAAAATTGGTCAAGCACGAACATTTCATACGCTGTTAATCTAAAAAGTACATATTTTCCTTTGTATATACGGAAAAAATATGAATAAGTAATATAACTGTTCCTTTGTTTTTTCTGACAGGAAAAAAAATAGACTTTCTTAAAAACAGGTATTCCCTTGAAAGTGAAATTTAATATAATGCCTTCATTCCATTTACAAATACATACAGAACAGTTCAATATCCAGAGAAAACTAATTGTAAATTAGCTGTTCCATTTATACAAATTCTAATATTTAAACAATACTAGATATTCTCAATTCTTTATTCTATTTTACTTAAATTTTAAATTCAGATTTTCATTTGAACGATTCTATTAATTTGAAATATTTTACGAGTATTTAAAATTCTTGTTTTAAAGAATTTCTATATATTTAAATCAACTAGAATTTTTTTTAAAAATTTTATGGTTATAATTAATTGATCCTTTGGCCCAGTAATTTCCAATGTACCATTACTTTTGTCAGATAACACCTCTTGAGAAAATGATGACAAATTTGTTTTTATTATTTTTTAAGCAGCAAAATAGAAAATTTTTGAAAATAATTGCACTCTTGTATAGAGATGAGGATATTACTGTCTCCTTTTAAATGTCAGAAAAAAGTTAATTTCATTATTAGCACTATGAGGCCCGAGCACTTTCACAGTAAACTTTCCCGGAAGCCGGCAATATTTTTAAAGAAACTTCATATATGTAAGTAATAAACAAATATTTTACTTCGCAAAAATACCACTTTTATTTTGAAACTGTGACAGTATTGTTTCGAACCGTCAGTTCATTTCCAAACAAAAAAACAAATACTTTTATTTATTATTAGTTATTACTTATTGTTATTAGTTTTAATATAATTATATAAACTATTCTTTATGTATGTATTTGTTTATTTTAAGATCTTTTATAGAAACGAAGAGAGTAGTATGTGTGTGTTGGTGTTTGTGTGAGTACACATTGGTGTGGTAACATCGCACACATAATGCGTAATCAGTCAATTAATCATTGATCGCGGTCGGCCTCTGCGGTTGTTTTGATTATTTTCGGCTGCCGAAAATGTGGGACTGAAAGTGTTAATTTTCAAAAGACCCGTGGAATGTCCGAGTGTGCTTAAGGACTAGCACTTGCCGACTGGTAGGTCGAGGGTTCGAATCTCACGGCTGACTATGCTCGTGAAGATTTTCTGCAGTTTCCCTTCACAATTCCAGATGGATATTCGTATAGTTCCTTAAGAATACGGCTACAGGAGCTTACCTCCCAAATCCTAGCCCTCACACTATTTATCTTGTCGTCCATCCACATCATAATGAAACAAAATTTGTAACATATAATGTGGAACAAATAAGGTTAGAAAAATAATGATATGGGTGGCGCCTGCTATGGACTGTTGTCTGAAAATGAACGTTTTCTCAATATTTTTATACCAATAATTAGATAAACTTTGATTTCGATAGTTAGTAAGTACTGACCTCAAATTATCGTTGCTAGTGGCGAATTTACTCTAAGTTCCACCCCTAAAAAGTTATTTTAACACATTTTCTTAAAAAAAGTAGGTGACGAGGAAAAAAAAAGAACTTCCCACCCTTTTTTCCCAAATTTGCCGCCCTTAAAACTACCGTTCTAGGCTCCAGCCTACTCAGCCTGCTGGTAAATCCACCACTGATCATTCCCTATAACGCTAGCAATGTTCAAAATATAGCTCGTTCAGATTAGATTGGTAAATAGTAAGTAAGAAGTATAGAACGCATAAGTAGAAGATAAAAATATAATAACGTGGTAGTGTATTACATTTATTACTTACCTATACTATATACTTTTATAAAGATGATGATTTTTTTTAATTAGTACTATATTTTTACTTAGTTTTCATTATGTTTTTTATTAATAATTTAATTGTTTTGCCTAATTATGTGCAGTTTTTAACTTCTGTAAACTTCAATATTTCATTTTATTCTATTTTTAATTTTAATCTTATTTCTTTTATATTAAAATTGACGTGTTAAAGGATATTTTTTAAAAAAACTTTATTTGTAAGTATTTTTAAAACATTCTTCTTTTTGCTGTTTCTATAATAAAGCCGGTTCTACACGATGCTACGAACGTTCCTTCCAACGTTCGATCGAACGTTTGAGGCAATTAAGTTCGATAGTTGGTGCGACGAATGTATCTGCTACATTCGTCTAATGTCTAATGTCTAGTTGGTGAATCGAATGTTTGATCCAATACGAATGATGATGTGTTGGTACAAACGTTTATTCAGTGGACGAGGCTGTTATCTGTCTGATGTTATCTCTAATGTTATACACTGATGTTGTCTCTCTTCACATGAACGAGTCGTGTAGCTGCTGAGTCGAACCAACCAACGCAACCAACATTGACCTTCAAACGTTCGAAGCATCCCTTTGACTAGGTGCGAACAACGGCTACACGATGCGATGAACCATCGAACGTCCAATGTTGGAAGGTGTTCGTAGCATCGTGTAGAACCGGCTTAACCTACATTGTTAATTTAATTTAATTTTATTTTATTGATAAGGCCTGAGGAGGGGGATGTTTTTAAAAAAAAACCCGAAACGTACGTCCCACTGAATAAAAATAATTTTTCAAATTACAACTGGTGATTATTTTCCAAAAATCCTTTACTTACTATACTATATACTTAACGATTTAATATGAGTGAAACATAAGGAGAAAATATATAAATAAACGACTTAAAAAGCATACCCCAAGTTTTTCGTATATATGTATCTGTTTTGGTATCTCCCATATAAATAATGAATATATACCATGTGAGTTTTTTGAGAGTTGCCATTTCTATTACAACCAAATTTTTATGATAGAAATGATACTGGCAAAGGTTCTTTTCTTGGATGTAATGGAAATGTAACCAAGAAAAACACTATCGGTTGAAGTAGCCTCAAGTACCTACATATGTATATTTTTACCGCCTAACTGATAAATTAAAAAAAAATTAAAAAATTATACTTGAGTAAAAAATTTTTTTTGCTCATTTATGTTGTTAATTAATGCATTAGATCAGTTTTATCGAAAAATTAATATATAGTCTCATTTTAAAATCTATAAGTTTGTATCATAGCTCGAAAACCATAAGAGTTATAAAGCTCCCGACTATAGCAATTGGTTGCCTCCGTCGATATCTACAATTCTTATTTGAACAATTTTTCGATTAAATCAACGGTTTGGCTGTAATAAAAATGGCAACTCTCGAAAAGCTCACACAGTAATATGATGTATGTCTATAAAAATCGAAGGTACATTGGACCAGAAATCATTTGATGGGAAATTATGTGTTTAAGAGACACATATATTTAATCTTTTAATATATTATATACATTAATTCAAACAATACGTCTTGCAGATTTATTTAAATTTTAGTGAAAGTTAATCAACCAGAAATTAAAACCACTTATTTTTTATTAAATTCATTGCATATGTATTTTAATTTTTTAATAAAATATAATGTTTAACTAATTGTATAATTAATTATCTCAAAAATTAATTCAATATTTTTTTTTACATAATCGGGTGTCTTCTTGTGACGTAGTTATTTAAATGCAAAATGTGAAATTCAATTAAGAAACAAGATATGAAAGGTGATTTCCATCTAATACACTAATGCAAAAATAATCATCACTTTAATCTTATAATTCAATGACTTATAAGTATTGTTTATATCTCAAAAAAATTATTTTTTCTGCAATTTTGTGCAAGTCTTTTGTAGATAAATTCCGCAATGTTATATGCATCTAGTGTAAAATTTTTTAGAACAGTTATAAATAGAAATGAATTTCTATTAGTCTATTCTAAACAAAGTAAACAAATGTGATAATAAACATTAATTCACGGAAATCCGACAATTAAAACAGTTTTTAAATAATTTAAATTTTGTTGTGGGATTGATCAACATTGTCTTATTGTTAGTAGTATGATAGGTTTTCGGTAAATTTTTAAAATTTTTTTTTCAAATTTATCTTCCGTGTACTCATTAAATAAATATATTTAAACTTTTCCAACATTCAAGAAAAATCTTCAATAATTATTTTGTCACTCTACAAAATATTAGGCACTATGTTTTATATTTTTTTATAATTATTTAATAAGTGCAGAGGAGTCAAATCTGAGAAAAACAACATTTAATTTGTTGTTAAAACTTAAATTACATAGTTACTGTTATTACCGAATAAGTACCCACTTACGATAGTAGGATTTATTAATTACTATTTGAACTTTAAATCTATTTAGATTAAATATTTGGTTTGTTCCATAAACATCTGAATTAATTCTAGTTTTAATGAGTAGCGGTACAGTTATTTTATTGTTCCAACCAGAGAGAATTATAATTCGAAGTTCTGAATTCTGAGTGGATTTTCATTTCACTTTGAATTTAAAGCAACGTAGAAGCCCCTATACCAGAGCATTATTTTTAAGTGTGTAATTAAACTGGCTTATAAAAATTGACAAATAAATTAAACATCATTTTTTTTTCTTAATAAACATGAAAGAAAGTTTTTTTAATACAATGAATATGTCTTTGAAAAATACAAGCCAAAAAATTTTATTTATTAATGTTTTTCTTTTACAAAATGTCGACATCTATATCCAAACAGGGAAATATTAATGACACCGATATACAAACAGACGTGTAATATGAGTAATATGACATCTAGACGTCAAAGTATGAAACAGAATGATTTAAGTATCAGACGTAAATAAAGGATCAAATTACTGTATTCAACAAAAATTGTTTAGCATATATATGCCTTTCTTTAATTAAGTAAGAAAACATTAAATGCGAGGTGAATTGAAATTGAAAAATAATCATTCTATTAATAATAATTTTTGTTATCAGAGGTTTCTTTCAGAAATAACTTCATTAGTATATAAATGTCAAAACTGTTTGGACATATGATCGCGTTCCAGTATAGGGGCTTTTACGTTACTACTTTTATTTGAATTGGAAATTCCACTGTTTGTTGGAACAAGCTACATACTTATATTATTGGACGAAACTGAATAATCAAACTGTTAATTAATAAACGTAATTTACTTAAGTGTTTCCAATTTTTTTCTTAAGTTCCTCAATCGTTATTATGATTTAGTTTGTTGATATTTTATAAATAATTTAATTTTATTTATATAGTTACTTATACAAAACTTCTCGTAAATCTCGAATATTTGCAAATTAGTAATGATAAGAAGTAAATTAAAAAATAAAAAATATGTTGTCCTTGAAATGTTATCGCAGTTTAGGATCTACCAAAACATGCCCCTGCCTTAAAAATTCAGTGATAACTTATTTTTTACTATTTAGTCCATTTTTATTTCGTTTTTACTTCATTCCTTTTAGTGATTTTTAGCTGCTAGGAATTACGTAAGAATTCCGGTACTATACGTATCAAAATCGGTTCAGAAATTTAGAAATTATGGTAGAAAAAAGAAACTCACACACATTAATTTGAACATAATTTTGTGCAGAATATCTTTGAGCTCTCTTAAAATATTTACCTTATTACCTTAGTCGCTATGCCAAAAGGTTTTTATGGTGAATCTTAAGTTGTAACACTAATGTTTTAAGGGTGAATCTTTGAAAATCTTATCAAGTTTGGATACCTATCGAAAGCTGACGTCACATCTCAGGAAATTCCAGTTCAAAATCCAAAAAATTGTTTTATATCTGCATATTGTCTAATGTCTTTTACCGGGTAAGTGTGACTTTAAAATTATTTTTTTCCCTTTACTCAATTTTGAAATCAGTTCTTTTTAATTTTCAAAAAGAAAAAAAAATATTAAATTATTCCGAACTATGCCGTCTAGAAATTTCGATATTAAAGCAATCAAACTTTCAATCAATATTGAAACAATAATTTTTGCCATGAAAAAAGTATTAAACTTGTTTACTAAGAAGATAAAAAAAAATTTATCTCGTGCCAATGGAAAATCAACAAAAACGTTTAATGCTTACGGAACTGGTTAGTTACCAAGCGTCTCTTAATTGAAAGATTAAATTTTCAGAGATAACTGTTGTGATGTGTATTCTGAATAAATTATCTAATTTTTTTTGACAAACACTCATGTCTGAAACAAATAAGAAAAAAACGCCGTGAGCAGCGGGGCCCCATCACGGTAGTCGAATTTTCTCCTTCATCTTCGGTATTGAATGTCTACAAGCGAAATGTGATTGAAAGTCTACAACCGAATTGTCATTTTGTTGGTTTCAAAACTGGTGATGAGTGTTCGGCTGATCGAGGCTTTAAAAAAAGGTTTTAAGTATTTAAGGGCTGTATCTCAGTAAATTTCAATTTTGTGCCGAAAACAGGTAGCAGAAAAAAAGGCAACACAATTCGTACGAGGACATTCCTGCCCATGTTTATCCGCTAATTGCCTTTATGTTTTAGTTTTAAATATTAAAAAAGGACCTTAAATAGTAAACTGGAAGGCCTTTATAAAGATATTTTTTCTTTCCAAAAAAATCCAAAATTTCTATTTTATAAATACTAAAAATCCAAAATTCCTAATTTATAAATAAACAGTGACTTTAATAACATTTTTAAATTACTTAATATGTATGTATTTCATTTGTCATAAAAGTAAGTTCACTTTTTTTTAAATTTTTTAAAATTACTATTCGCCTACTTGTATTTAGAATAAACATAATGCTTTTAAAACACATTTAACAATAGCATTCAATTCCGATGTAAAAATGGGAGAAGTGGGGGGAAAAGTGATGCGGACTCCCTACAAGGTAATAGCTGGATACTAACTGAATACACGTACAAAATTTCAGCCCTCTAGGTTTCCTTATGGAGTCTCTAGACGTGTTAGAAAACAAGCAAAAAAATTAAGGAAATTTTGGCGTAAAAATCGTGGGGGTAAGGGTTAAAAGTTGAAACCTCCAAAAAACAGTGTCTGGCTATTAGCTTAACCTGTACACCAAATTTCAGCCCTCTAGGTTTATTTGGGGAGATTTTGACCCGAACGAAACTGTTAAAAAACAAGAAAAATCATGTTCTTTTGGGTATAAAAATGGTGGGGGTAGGGGTTAAAAGTCGAGACCCCCAAAAGGCACCCCCTTGATACTAACTCAATCCGAATACAAAATTTCAGCCCTCTAGGTTTATTCGGGTGACCTGTGCGAGTGGTACAAACTTCGAAAACGTCGAAAATGCATGAAATTGTAGCTTAAAAATGAGGTGGGTGGAGGTAAAATATTAAAACCTCCAAAAAGCACAACCTAGGTACGAACTTTATCAACACACCAAATTTCAACCCTCTACGTTAATTCTGGGGGGCTGGGGGCCTGTTAGATCCAGCGAAAATCGTTTTTCCCCCCTCTACTCCGACCATATCATCCTAGGAAGCTGAATTTTGGATATGTTGTAGATAATTGACCGAAACATTATTTAAAACCGGTTTGGAAAAGTTTTATTGCTTTTCCGCCCCCCACCACCCCCTTAAAGGTCGGGTCCGAAAAAAAAATTTGCCCAAAATTTGACCCCACTTTGATAGTATTGTTGTGCATCGGAATAAGCCCCACTTACCAAATTTCATCTCTTAACTTCCATAGGGGGGCCCTACACATATTAAAAGGTTGCGGGAAAATATATATATATATATATATATATCAGACATCTTTTTTTTTTACATAATCGTGTTCTACGGGTCCGAAAACGGATAGCGCCCCTGGTCTCGCCTCTCGCAGCTCTTATCGTATAGACTGTATAAGTCTAATTTTTCGGAGAAAATTCGACTAAAAATAATTTTCAAGTGTTTTCCGTTTTATTTAAGTGCTCATTAATTAATTTGTACAAAAATCAGGTCATTCGCCGTGAGATAAACATTTTCTGTCTCATTTTCAGTAGACATTTTATAAAATAAACGTGACTTTTCTTCAAGTGCTTACATTTACAAAAAATCTTTCACAAATCTAAAATTCAAAAGATTCTGAAACGTCTCTTGCCTCTAAAACCTTATTAAAACTAATTACAGGTCATGTTCCGTTCGTGCAAAAAAATGAATAAGGTGCCAAAAAATGAAAGGTTGATAATATTCACCCTTGAAATTTAAATTTTTTGTCAAATTATTAAGTATCTTGAAAATGGTAAGAGGTACGTATAGTAGTAAACCCCATGTATTTGCAAATGTCTCTTTAAAATCTATAAAAAAATTACATTTTCACAGTTTTCTCTCGCTCCAAAATTTTTCGTCAATATATTTTACATAGCACCACTGAATTTCAGCTGTTTTGTTTGGAATTGAACAAAAATATATCCAAAAGTTTTCTGTATTTGTAATGATTTTGCATGGTGAGTTTTATGACGTACAAATCTGGAGGAAAATATCTGTGTTAAAATTAATATGATAGTGAGGATAAAAGACTAAAATTGAAGATGCCGACCGACTTAGAACCGTAGACAATCCAA
Source organism: Brachynemurus nebulosus (assembly GCA_035578155.1). Taxonomy (NCBI): domain Eukaryota; kingdom Metazoa; phylum Arthropoda; class Insecta; order Neuroptera; family Myrmeleontidae; genus Brachynemurus; species Brachynemurus nebulosus. The sequence continues at coordinate 50,449,191 of JAPWDM010000006.1, read as the reverse complement.
TAAAATCAGCTTTGCTCTCATAGTCGATTATCCTAGGATTCCCCCTCCCCCCACAGAAAAAAGAAATTGCTGCCTATTCGAAATTCACGTTCTCATTATATTTTAAGTAGACTGTTATCAATAAATACTCAATGTACTTAGATAGGTGGGGTATAAAATTTTATACCGTAATATGTATAGATCTTAAAGAGCTATTAACAGACATAATATAATGTTGCTTGCTGTATCTCTTATCGTTTCCGAGACATTTTACAAAATTGAAATATATTCAAATTATTCAAAAGAGGATTTTACCTTCTCAGTTCGTTATTATAATTGGAAACTAAACATGATTTGCAATTAGTTGTCTTAAGATACATCAACGAAAATAATTTTTTTTTAAATTTTTGGGTTGATAAACGTATCTGGATAACTTAATTAACAATTACAATCTGATTTTAAGATACAGTTTACGAAAATTTCAAGTTATGATTGGAGATAATTTTACAGTCTATTCATTCCGATAAATTAAGATTCTTTTTCGTATTCTATAATTTTTGTACCTTTTCTACTGTAACAAAAATAAATACGAAGTTAATTTCTGGCAGCTAATGGGCTGTTTACTTATAATTTCTGACTCCTACTAATATGACAAATAGAAAATATTATTTGGTTTTATGAATTTACGTCATGTTTGATGATCTAGTTGACTGTTTCCTTTTTTATAATTTATTTTTATTATTTTTAAACTGTTATTTTTAAAGTTATGATTTTTTTCGGTATCATATAAAACTCATGGTATTAGACTAATTAGCAAATAGCACATAAGTGAAGTTTGAGATAATCAGTGTAAGTAAAGAGCTGTTTGAAATACAATGTACAGTTCGTAGTAATGGAGTTGTAAACTGATCTTCTTCTATTCCTCTGTGTTACAGTGTTCTATGGTGTTAAAGTTTGACACCTTCTACTTCGTTCACACCGGACCGTTTAGTAGTTAATGATTAGTGATTTGTAGCAAGTGGCATGAGTAAATAGTATAATATAGAAAGCGTTAGTAGAATAGTACAATAGCTCTGGTGGGTGTGTAAAGTAATAAAGTAAAATACCCATTTTGAATTTTTAAAAATATGTTACAATACGGTAATAGTCTGTTTTCTGAATAAAAATTTTTATTCTGTTTGAAAATGAACTAACGGTTCGAAACAATATTGTCACAGTTTCAAAAATAAAAGTGGTATTTTGTCAAGTAAAATATTTGTTTATTATTTAGAAATTTACAAATTTAAATTTTGAAAATGTCGTTATTTTCGATAACGAAAAGTAGGTTTTGACAGTCCCAATATCTTTGGAACACCCACAACTTGCTTCGCTTAAGCCTTCAAAAATTTCGTTATTTTTTCGCTACGACGCGACGCACCGTTTACGAGATATTTACGATCAAAAGTTTACGTTTACGAAAAGTATCAAAAACTAATTTTTTCAAAAATATTCTATTGGTCACCCAATCAGAGGGACTAATAAAGTTTAAATTGAACAATTATATCTAATTTATGATAAGTAGTTCGTTACCGATAATTTTCGATTTAGCTTAAGCCTTCAAAATTTCGTTATTTTTGAGCTACGATGCATCGTTTACGAGATATTTACGATCTAAGTTTTTAATAAATTTTGATGATAGACCGACTTTAGAGCTAACGAATGCTCAATTCCATTCTATTTTAATCGAAATAAATATGTATTACATATAAATGAGTACGTAATTATGTAATTCAAATGGAGTTTTATATTTAACAAAATAAAATTAAATTAAATTAAACGGAACGTTTTTTTATATTTTTGATTTTCACACTTGAAATAGAAAATGCCTATCTTTTGTGGTCTTGAACTACACGGTTATAAAGAACACAGAACTAATTAATCGTGTTCTTCGGGGGATTGCTGTATTGTTTCCTATGGTTGTAACACTACAAGCGATAAAAGTAGGAAATGAAGTAAATCGTTTTATAAAACGTTTAAACCTTTAGCCAGCCGGATTGTAGAATAAGAAGAATTGTTATAATCTGGCGTACACTACTTCAGTTTTTTTATCGTGAACAGCTGAAAGTTTTAAGCCGTTATAAAAAATCAGCGACGTTTTTCAAAACGGCTTTGTAAACGGCTGTTTCAACAATTGGTTGGCAACATAATATGTACTACATAAACACACAATAATTTTCTGGAGGCTATTTATCTTCTTATACACCTATATACACCTACCATAGCTACGTAATTTTTTGTTTTATTAATGCATTCTTACTAGTCATTAATCACTAACTACTAAACGATCTGATGTGAACGAGGTATGATAACAGAGTACCTGTTTTTACGACTATTTACACAAACTCCGTTGGCATGAACTATACTAACTTCTAATATTATTTGCCTCATTAAATAAATTACTTCATTAATGTAGCTGTAAAGAATAATATTGAAGGATTTTTTATAGAGATGCAAATTTCGATCCTTCAAAGATATTTACACGTACGAGCGATTATACGTTTTGTTTTCATATTATGATAAAATTTAAGTAATTTTATTGGTTACAGTCTCTTATCTGGCTTCACATTTCACACTTCAATAAAAAAAAAAAAAAAATGACCTTTTTCGAGACCGTAATAAATTTTATGACTTTTTTTGGTAAAAATATTTTATCCTTTTAAATTTTTCAATATTTTTAAATTAAGTTAAAAAAAAGTTTAAGTTCAATATGGATTTATATGTGACGAAGCAAAAAATCATAGATCCTTGATATTGCTTGCATTAAAGTTGGGAATTTCAAAATGCCAATTAGATTGTGAACTTTATTTTATCGGCTGATTTTTCTGACATAGCAGTAATTTTATTAGGTAAATTTAATAATTTTAATAAATAATTTTTTCTTATTTGAAATTGAATTAACTATGATAAGCAAACTAAGTAAATAATTTATGATAATTTTTATAGCGTAATGATTTCCATAACAGTTAATAATTTAAAATAATTTTCTTTTTCATAACATACTTTGATGTTACATATGTTACGTCATACGAAAATGGATATACAGACATTGACAGACAAAGGACTAGTAGACAGACAGATGGGACCGACTGACAAACAGACAAGACCGATTAACAGACAGACAGGACTGGTAGACGGACAGACAGGACTATTATACAAGACAGACAGGATAAACAGGCAGACAGGATTTGACGGGCAGACAAAAAAGACAGCCAGACAGACAGGATAAAATTAAAATACAGACAGACGAACAAGCAAATAGGAATGACTGACAGACAGACTGTAGACTAAACGGACAGACAGACACAGAACATACAGCCAGTTAATAGGAGAGGACTGACATACAGACAAGACACACGGTAAGACATGACAGACAGACGGGGCAAACAAACAGACAGACAGACGAGGAAATTTTATTGTAGAAAAAAGTATTTTATTGCTTCTATATAATTATAAAACAATTCTTCTGAGTTAGGAATCATGCTTCTCCTCTTCAGTGAGGACAAATGTACCCTGTGACCGCGGAATGCAATTCATATGTTTTTTTTTATGTCCGAAATTTTCAAGTCCACACTGTAGGTAATTATTACAGACAATTGCAAATCCCTAAAAACTAAGTATATATGTATAGTTTCAGGTAATATTTTTCTGAGAATTTGAATATAGCGGAAAAATCCAATTTTAATCCAGTTATAGGACAGTAAATAATTACTACATTCATTCTTTGGGAATTAAATTAACTATATAATTACGAAAATATCGAATATTATTAATTAAATTCTGCCCCACCCCCGTTTTGAAAATATGGCTATGTAAATTGTTCAAAAATGGTTTAAAATCGCACTACAAGTTTTTCAAATTTTCAAAGGATCAAAGGATCTCTGATTTTTTGCTGTTATTATAATTAAATAATATTGAATCCTACAGGAACATTTAATCGGGATAAGATTACACCATGTGTTAGATCAGGGTAAATAGTGTCTCTGTGTGTACTATAAATTTCATCGACTTCGATTTAGTTAGTTGGATGTGATTTAGCAGTTGATTTTGTTTCCACCGGGAACCTTCAATTGGGATAAAACTATCCTATGTATTATTATTGCTATTGCATTCACTATGAATTTCCATAATCATTTCAACACATTTTTATAATATAACTAAGTCTGACCCGCGGCTTCACCCGCATTGAATTAAGCCCCCCCCCCTCTTTGTATCCCCCCTTCTTCCCCCGGAAACCTTCAATCGGGATTAAACTATCCCGACTAAAACTATTTCAAAATTATTACTATATATGTGTTCATAGTAAATAACGTTTGTATATTAAATTTTATCAAATTCGATTCAGTCATCCTACAGGAACCTTTAATCAGGATAAGATTAGCCTATGCGTTAATTCAGGATTAATCATGTCTGTGTACAAAATTTTATCAAATTCTGTTTAATTATTTGGACATGATTTTGGAATTTCTTTTGCATCCCCTGGGAACATTCAATCGGGATAAAACTATTCTACGTGTTATTAAAATTCTAGCTACATGTGCTCATAGTAAATAGTGTCTCTATATTTTATTTAATCGAATTCGGTTCAGTCATCCTACAGGAACCTTTAGTCGGGATAAGATTATCCTATTTGTTAACTCAGGATAAATAATGTCAGTGTACCAAATTTCATCGAATTGAGTTTTGTTTTTTGGGGTGTGTTTGAATAATTGTTTTTGTATCCCTCAAGGACTTGCAACCGGGATAAAATTTAAACATCGAACAAATTTAAACATCTAAACATCCAAACTTTCACATTTATAATATTATTTAGATATTAATTTTTGTTAAGTTACATATAAACCGATATAGAACTTAAACTTTTTTTTTAACGCAATTTAAAAATACTGAAAATTTAAAAGGATAAAATATTTTTACCAAAAAAAGTCATAAAATTTATTACGGTCTCGAAAAAGGTAATTTTTTTTTTTTTTTTATTGAAGTGTGAAATGTGAAGCCAGATAAGAGATACAAGCCATTTTATTATTCATTTTATTATTATTATTTATTTTTTGTTTCAAGTAGAGACATAATTAAATATACATATATGCATGTTTGAATTACTCTTTTAAAATAATATTATTGAGCTATTTGGTGTTTTTGTTAAATAATATGCAAAATATTGCTGAATGCTTATTTATATGTGGTTTTGTCAAAACATTGTTGAAATGAAATGGAGGTCAAGTTCTTTTTTTTACCTAAATTTTTGTCTTGAACATTCAATAAAACTTTATATAGGTAAATTTAAGAATATTATATATAAATGCAAAATAATTGAAGAGATTTATAAATTAAGAAGTCAAATAGTTTTGAGAAAGAGATCAAAAAGTGCTCCATAAAATTTGCCTTGTCAGGTTTTCTTCAGGAATTATTTTAGCTTTCATTAAGTTGATGGTGGCGGTGCAGAGAAGGTAAAATATTTAAAGACTTAGCGAGTAATGATATAGTAAAAAAGGTGATAGCCTACTAATAAATTATTTTTAAATAAACATGGGGCAAAATTATGTTACGTTTACTCATAGAACACTAGAAGCCAACTAATATAGAAAAGTATAGCTCGCTTGGTGTCATTTGTTGATCAGTCACAGCTTAAGGCATGTAGTCAGTCGGTGTCAGTCACTGAACGCACAATGCATTGTAATACATTGTTAGACATTGTTACTTGAATTGGACAGATTGGTCTGTCCCATAATAGGTGTTTTGTAGTAGTGTGTGTGAATACGCACACAGAAACAAACACCAAACCAACACCATTGCAAACAGTGTGTACCTACACAACATAGTGGGGAGATTTTACATCACCCACTGGCGATAAGTGGAACCGTTTGATAGACATTCTAGTTTGGTCTCTTGCGTTTATTGACAAAAATGGAGTGTTGAGCGTATTTATTCGTTAATTTGAAATTAGTATCTAGTACATATGTATCTATATATTACTTTCAACAGGAAAATTTGTAGAATTTACATCATATTTAGTAATAATTTAGATTTTATTTAGCCAACTGTTCGGATCATTAAACACATTATACATTATATTATAAAAATTATATTTCTTGTGGTAAATGTAGGTTGGTTTTGTCGCAACTCGCTTTTCGCTGAAACGTTGAAAATTTGAAAATTCAGCTGCGCCAGATTCTTGTTTTTCCACGGTACAATATCAAAACCGCTGGACGCCTGGAGCGTGAGACGCCCTTTAGAAGTCGCAACTTGTTAGAAGATACCTTTCGGTAGGTTCCAGCTGGACTCCCGTAACTGATTCTGCTTGAAGAGTTGAATCTTGTTTGCCGGAGCAGTTTGGATTGCAGTATTCCTCTTCAGGAGCAGGAGAATTCCTCTGAATTCTTATGTTGTTGCTCTATCGGGGCGACGATCCGGAGGCTTGTGATTTCGATGATGATTAGTTTTCGGCGTTGTTCTTCTGTCTTTTTCGAAGTTCACTTTTACTTTATTACTTTTTTACTCGTAGGTATTTTATATTAACAACGAAGTTATTTTTAAGTTAAAATATATTTATTGAAGAATATTACTTACAAATAAAGTTTACAAAGCTTTCGCAAGACTATTATCACAAGACTAATGTTATGAATACTCTCACAAGACTAACTTTCTGAAAGAGAAATTAGCTATTTATATATTTTTTAATTATATGTGGGGATCCCTCGATGTACTTCCCGGTGCGGTGGTTCCCGGTGTTTCTGTTGACTCGGGGAATTCCATCGGTGATTCCCTTGTGGTATTTTTTGTTGTGTTTGCTGATTACAGCATACGACACTCCTCCTGGGGGAAGATCAAATTTCTTAAATTTGATTCCAGCTTTCTTCTCTGGAACTGGTTTCTAGGTTTCTTCGATACTGCACTCTGTTCCTTTGAATGGTGAGACACGGCTGCTTTGTTTCGAACGTAGTTGTTTCATCTTGGTCCTTGGTGTTGATTTTCACTCTTCCTTGTTTCCCGTAGAATATGTTGTATATGTTACAGGAACCATTTTCGTCGGTGATTGACTTACATTTGGCGAATGGTTTCTTGACGAGTAGTGTCCATAATAACTTGAACACCCCAAATTTGTAGCTGAAGTAGATGCCTGCTATTGATGCTAGCGTGATTGCTGCCCGTAGAGACCATGTGAGGATACTTGCTTCATATTTAATGATGAATGGTTTTTCCAGACTTGCGTTGACTTCTTGGTTGAGTTGATTTAACTGATGTCGTACCATATGTATTTCATCGAAGTTGATATTGTCGATTTTTAATGTTTTTAATGTAGGTGCTCTTGATAAAGTTTCTTCTTTGCATGGGACTGTGCAATCTTCTTTTGTGATGTCGAAATTCGGAATGTAAATATCGAAAGTGTGGTTTCTTCCATTTTCTTCTGGGTATAGTATTTGTGTTGACGTGAAGATTTTACAGGATGGGTTTGTTATGTGGATGATACCAATTTTCTTTATTTTGTGCACGATTCTTTTGTTTTCACAGACGGCGTCGATGTCCTTTTCCTCGTTGGTAATGTATAACCATTTGTTGTCCATTAGTTTGTAGTAGGTTTCGATAGATCCTAATATGCTTGTTGTCCTACAGCTCCTTGGTATGATTTCTGGATTGTTGACGAATATTTCAATTTCGCAAATTTCTTCTTTCTTCGTGAAGATTTGACGAATGTTAGTACAGATGTAGTATCCTTCGATTGTTGTACATTTTTCTTCTTTTTTATTGATTAGGACGATTTTTCTTAAATCGTTGGTCGCTATGAAGTATTTATAGTTGCTGGCGATGAATTTGATTGTTTGGTAGTAATCATTTGACGGTGTTGGCAGCGGCATAATTTCATATACGTTGAAATCTTCTTTTTGTGTGACTGGAATTTTCATTATGATTGTTAACACTCCTTCTTTGATGAATGCTTTTACTTGAATTAGTTTGTAGTAGTATTGAATATTTTCTTGATCCAGTGTGATGGGAAACTCGTGTTTTTCTTTAATTGATTGTAGTTCCATTAGTAAGTTTTCTGGATTGACCAAATCTTCTGTGACGATGTTGCTTCGTATTAACACCAAGTTTTCTTTAATCTTCATGATTTCATTGTTGATTCGATTTATTAGCGTTTGGAGAAGCAGTATTTGCTCGACGATTAGTTCTTCTATTACTAGAGCGTTGATTTTTTCATTTGATTCGCCCATGTATTTGTTGAAAAGTTTTGTATTTTCGTTGAATTTTTCTTGATATGTCCGTATCCCTTGTGCAGTTAGATTGATTTGTTGCAGCGTACTTGACATTATGTGGATTGAGTTTTGTAGCATGAGTTTTGTATTTTTGTTGTCTTCTATTATTGAATTGATGCTATTTTGGTAGAAATCGGCGTCTTCTGAGTCCGGATTTCCAAATAACCATTTGATTGCTTTTCCTCCCAGGTTGAAGGCTCCACGTTTTCCACGATGATAGCTCTTCAGTATTCTTATTTCTTTGTTGGCTTCTTTTAATTCTTTGTTTATTATGTTGAGTTGAGCGTTGCATATTATGTGGCTTCTTTTGATTGTTGCGTTTAGTTTGTTGCAGAAATAATGTGTCTTGGCGAATTCTTCGTTTATTTCTTCTAAGTTTTCGTTTAACTTGGATATATTGTAGTAGTGTACTAGGCTAATTTTTTCTACGCTAATTTTTCCTATTCCTAATTTATTGTAGAATATTCCGCTATTCTTCTCTATTGGCATTATTTCAATGTTTTCACTGCTCGTCTTCTTGATGATTATGATCATCAGGATCGGTAGAATTTTCATCTTCATCTTCGTTTTTCTTCCTCTTCTCTTCTGGAACAAATATTTTTATTCTATTAGTGCTTATTCTTTGCTTCTTACTTCCAACTTTTATTTCCACTGTATTATTATTAAATATTTTAGTTATTGTGTATGGTCCTTTAAATTTTGTATTTAATCCTTGTTTAATATTTTTTATTAATATTTTTTGCCCTTCTTTAAATTCACTTTGTTTTAAATTTTCGTTTCTATTCTTCTTTTCTGCTTGTATTATTCTTGCCCTTTCTAAGTTTTCTTTTGCGCTTTGTCGTAGTTTTTGTATTTTTTCTACGATTTCGTTGTTGATGTCGAAGTATGTTTTTCTTCTTATTTCTGTTTGTATTGTTCTTGCTTTATTGCCGAAAACTAATTCATATGGTGTTGCTTTTGTGTGTTCGTTGATTTTTGTGTTGTAGGAAAATGAACATATGTAGAGGTAGCTGTCCCATTGTTCTTCTTTTTCCAAATAGTTTCTAAGGAATTTCTTGATTTCTTGATTTGCGCGTTCGATACTTCCATTTGCTCTTGGATTGTATGCGGTTGTTGTTTTATGTTTCACTTTTATTATCTTCATTAGTTCCTTGATTATTTCGTTAATAAATTCTTTTCCATTGTCGGACAATATCTCTTCTGGATATCCGAAAATGTGGATGTGTTTGTAGAGTGCGGCTGCTACTTGTTGTGCTGATTTTTCAGTGATGGCGTAGAGTTGTATGAATTTGGTTAGATCGTCTTGGATTGCGACTATGTATCGGTTGTTGTTTTCTGTTATGGCTAGCGGGCCTATTAAGTCGATGTTGAGTTTTTCATTGAAGTTTTCCGGAGTTTCTTTTACTAGGATCTTCTGTTTTTCTGTTCTTCCTTTATTTAATTGACATTGGGCACATTTATTGACGTAGTTTTTCACATCTGTTGTCATTCCATTCCATTTAATATTGTTGAGCTTCATATCTTCGATCATTTTTGAAATTCCTTGATGATTTTTCTCTATTGTGTTGTGATAGAGATGTAGGTAATTCCTGATTTCTTCTCGGGATAAATTTTTCTTTTCTTCATTATTTTCTTTTTCATTCTTCTTGTTTTCTTGGACTTCTTGTGACTTTTCTTTTGATGTATTTTCTTGAAATTTTTCGTTTTCTTCTAACGCCCTTGGTTTTTCTTGAGTTTCTTCTTCTGTTGGATTTCCTTTTTCTTTTTCTTGTGTAGTATTTTCTTTTTCTTTGCTTTGTAGTAATTGGTCGGCCATTTCTTCGGTAAATAAATCTATTTCTTCTAACGTTGTTGTATCGTAGTCTGGTAGTTCGTAGTATGAATGTTCGTCGTTTATGATGTACCAATTGTCTTCTTTTAATATGTATTGAATTGTATTGTAAAAATGTTGAGCTCTGATGTTGTTTCCAAACGAAAAATATTTATAGTTGGCGACGTTAAGTTCTGGTTTGTTTAAGTTTTTTAATTTGATTAATGTATTTGCGAATTCGAATAAGTTGCTTGGATCCTTTATGAAGATTATTACTTTTCCTTTTTCGGTGATGTGTTCGATGAATGTGAATTGTTCGATGTACTTTATTATTGTTCTTCGTAATTTTTCATCTCGGACTCTGTATTTGATTTGGTTGAAGGGTAGTACGATGTTGTTGTATGTGCGTAAGTGATCCCATTTGTAGCGTTTCGCGTTTACTTGTTTATTCGTGTTGACGTAGTTTCTTAATTCTTCTTCGTTGATTGCATTGATTGCGTTTATGGGTCTGGATAGGAAATCTGCGACTTTATTTGATTTTCCGTTGATGAATTGTATTTTGTATTGGTAGTTCATTAATTTTAATCTCCAACGTATTAGGCGACTGGTTGGATCTTTGACGTTGTGTAGCCATACTAGCGGTCGATGGTCTGATTTGACGATGAATTCTTTTCCATATAAGAAGTGGTGAAAATTTTTGATGGTTTTCAGAATTGCCAAACATTCTTTCTCGATAGTGCTGTAATTTCTTTCTGCGCTGTTGAGAGTTCTTGAAAAATATGCGATGGGCTTGTCTTTTCCATTTTCTTCTTGTGCTAGGACTCCTCCGATGGCGTCTTGGCTGGCATCGGTTATGATTATGAACGTTTTATTTTCGTCGGGATGGATCAGTACTGGGTTTGAAATTAATTTGTCGATTAATGTTCTGAAGGCTTTTTCTTGTTCTTCACCAAAATTGTACTTCACACTCTTCTTTAGTAGTTTTGTTAACGGTTTTGCGATGTCGGCGTAGTTTTTTATGAATTGTCGATAGTATCCAGTTAATCCTAAGAATGACTGAAGTTGTTTGACGTTTTTCGGTGGCTTGCATTCCTTGATTTTCGCTATTTTCTTCTCCTGTGGTTTTATTCCGTTGATATTTACTGTGTGACCCAAATATTCGATTTCTTTCATTAGATATTCGCACTTGTCCGTGTTGATTTTTAATCCATTGGTGTATAATTTTTTGAAGATGATTTCGATGTTTTTGAGATGATCCTCTAGGTTTTTTCCGAGAATTATGACGTCGTCAAGGTATACCAGACATATATTCTTCTTAATTTCTTCATTGAAGATTTCGTTCATCATTGTTTGGAACGTTGCTGGAGCGCTGACTAATCCGAACGGTAATCTTAGAAATTCGTAGTGTTGGCCATTGATGCTGAAGGCGGTTTTCGGAATATCTGTTTCTTTCACTGGGATTTGATGAAATCCAGAGGCTAAATCCAATGTAGTAAAATATTCGTTGTTTCCTAACTTTTGAAGAATTTCGTCGATCCTTGGAATGGGATAGTTGTTTGGGATTGTGATTTCGTTGAGTTTTCTGTAGTCTATTACCATACGAAATTTCTTTTTTCCGGAAGCATCTTGTTTCTTCTCTACGATCCATACTGGAGAGTTGTACGGTGATTTCGATTTTCTTATGATTCCATCTTCTAATAATTCTTGCACTTGTCTTTCGGCTTCTTCTTTTAAATTAATGGGCAAGGGATATATTTTGTTTTTTATTGGCGTGTTGTCCTTTAATATTATTTCGTGTTCTATTACGTTGGTTTTACCAGGTTTGTCGTTTTTTAATTTAATTATTTTATTGTATGTTTTTAGTAGATTTAATATTTTATTTTTTTCGTCGTTGTTTAAATGTTGAAGTCTTGTGTTCTCTTCAATTTCTTTGAATCGTTCCTCTTCTTTATTCTTTGTTTCTTCTCTTTTGAATTCTTCTTGTTTGAATTTTTCTTTCTTGAATTCTTCATTTTTCTTTATTTTTATATTATTTATTTCTTCTGTGTTTCTTGTAAATTGGACGATCGATTCCTTGTAGAGGATATTTACTTGGAAATATTCGAGGAAATCGTTCCCAATGATGCCATCGTATAGGAAGTTTCCACGATCAACCACTTGAAATTCGAAATTTATTTTCAAATTGTTCGACTCCTGGATCAATGGTAACGATAGTGTTCCTAACGTTTTTATACTTGGACCGTTGATACCAGTTAAGTATTTGGACTGATGGCTGTCGATTCCTTTTAATGATTTTAGCGATGATGCTTTAACCAGAGAAATCATTGCACCAGTGTCCAGAAGAAATTGGAGTTTTCCATTTCTTGATTTTTCGCTTTCAAATGTTATCTTCTTATCTTTGACTTCTTCTTGTGTTGCTGGTTTCCTTGTTGTGTAGGACCTGTTGTGTTGAAGGCATTGATCAATACGAATATTTGTTAGCTTGCTTGATTCGGGGTTATTTTCTTCTTTTTCTCTCTTGGGATCCATTCTTCTAAATGGCGACGTGTTTGGTTTGTTTACCAGTTGCTGATTATTTCTTCTAGTTCGACATTCTTCGTAGAGATGTCCTTTTCTTTTGCAGTAGTTGCAGAATTTTTGTGATTGTTGATTCTTGAAACGGCAATCGTTTGTTGAATGATTTGTTCTTCTACAAATCTTGCATTGTTGTTTATTTGTATTGTTTGTTTTGATTGTTGACCGAATGAATGCTTCTTCTTCTCTTGCAATGGATAGTGCTTCCATCATTGTTTCGATGTCCTTATGTCGTAGTATATTCGATATTTCCCGTTTGCAGTAATGGGTAAATCTTCTTAGTGTGTTTTCGTTGAGAAGCGCCAGTTTTCCGTCAAGTAGTTGTGGTTTGGTATTTGATTCGATGATTTTTCTTGCTATTTTATTCGATAGCTGATCCAGACGATTGAAGTAATCGAGGATTGTTTCATTGTCTTTTTGTTTTTCATTTTCCAACTGTTGCTGAAGGAAAGCCAGTGATTCAGTCGTTTGGTATACTGATTGGAGTTTTATCTTCAGTTGTTCCCATGTTTGAATGTTCTGAATGGAAATTTTCGTCTTCACATCGGCGGACAATTTGGAAAATATGAATGGAGTTAAGGCGTATCGTTGCTCTTCTGTAGCGAGTTTCAGTGCATTCTGTGCGTTCTGGAGAAAATTTGATAGCTCTGACGGTCTTCCATCGAATGGTGTGATCATTTGCGTTAGAAATAGTATTGGAATTTTTTCGCTCGGTCTGTTTGTTGAAGTTTCTGGAGCTGGATCCGACTCTTCTGTAAGTGATTCTTCATAATTTGTTGCTTCATTTTCTTCGGTCATTTTTTAGATCCTGAATTTAACGGTAGATGAAAAGTAGTAAATACTTTTCGATCCTGAAGTTTGCGATAGATGAAAAGTAGTGAATACTTTTCGATCCTAAGGTTTGCAGTTCAAGAGGTTCGTCTCTTTTGATAAGACTTCGTATCTTCTTTTTTGATAGAAGCTGAAGACTTCGTGTCTTCTTTCTTGATAGAAGCTTATCCTACCGCGCTGCGCCAATTTTATTATGTCGCAACTCGCTTTTCGCTGAAACGTTGAAAATTTGAAAATTCAGCTGCGCCAGATTCTTGTTTTTCCACGGTACAATATCAAAACCGCTGGACGCCTGGAGCGTGAGACGCCCTTTAGAAGTCGCAACTTGTTAGAAGATACCTTTCGGTAGGTTCCAGCTGGACTCCCGTAACTGATTCTGCTTGAAGAGTTGAATCTTGTTTGCCGGAGCAGTTTGGATTGCAGTATTCCTCTTCAGGAGCAGGAGAATTCCTCTGAATTCTTATGTTGTTGCTCTATCGGGGCGACGATCCGGAGGCTTGTGATTTCGATGATGATTAGTTTTCGGCGTTGTTCTTCTGTCTTTTTCGAAGTTCACTTTTACTTTATTACTTTTTTACTCGTAGGTATTTTATATTAACAACGAAGTTATTTTTAAGTTAAAATATATTTATTGAAGAATATTACTTACAAATAAAGTTTACAAAGCTTTCGCAAGACTATTATCACAAGACTAATGTTATGAATACTCTCACAAGACTAACTTTCTGAAAGAGAAATTAGCTATTTATATATTTTTTAATTATATGTGGGGATCCCTCGATGTACTTCCCGGTGCGGTGGTTCCCGGTGTTTCTGTTGACTCGGGGAATTCCATCGGTGATTCCCTTGTGGTATTTTTTGTTGTGTTTGCTGATTACAGCATACGACATTTAATGAAGTTCGGCATTTTACATTACTTTTACGTATCAACTATTGCTTGTCTATTGTATTTTTAATATTTTTAGTGGGAATTAATAAAATGTGTTTGTGAAAATTGAAAAACGGTCTAACGGGTTTACGTATTCTTTGTATTCAATTTTAATTAAAATTCTAGAGAGTTTTGGATAAATTATAAATTTTTACTAACATATTTTTCATATTTTTTTAAAAAAGAAATCGAATATTTTTATAAATCAATATTTTAATTTCTAAAATTATGTCAGTAGATCATTAAGAAATGGTTTCAATAACATTGCGATGCAAAAAATCTTTTTTCAATCGCGTAACCACACTTAGCCATGCCGGCGACTTATGCCAATTCTTTTAATAGGCGTTTCATGATGATAACTTTCTAACTTTCAATTGGCATAAGTGCGAAAATCGTATCAAATTCCCTTTTTCTATACAAATTTACGCAAGAAACTTAATTTTCGATATAAAAGCCACACTAGCGGAACTCAAATTTATCCTTAAATTTCTTAAAATTTTCTCATCTTTCAATACTCCCCGAGCCATACGTGCGAAAATCGGGGAAGGTTTTCTGTTATTATCTCCCGGTCTATAGTGTATGTACGAGCCACGAGCTTGCCCGAACAAAGTGCGACAATTCACGAACACTGAGTTTCAGTGCAGCTGAAGTTTCGGCTGATTTTTAGCCGAAACCGAAACTATGACCGAAACCGAATCCGAAACCGAAGGTTCGGTCGGTCACTAATTAAAACTAATTTGCAGAGTATTTTATTAGCGACAAATTTTTATCCATATACCCATTTTGATTTTTTATGCAATAAAAATTGTTTAATTAACCGTTTTTAAGTATAAAGCATATCGCATCTCGGCAGAAACTAGACCACAACACATACAGTCAGAGTCGTAACTACATATCAAGTGCTCTGGAACGTCGTTAACCAAGCGCCACTCTAAGGGTCTACTTTTTCCCGAAAATTTAGAGTAGCAAGCAAAAAGATAAAAAAATTAAATAAAAAAGCGCTGCTTTTCCCTTCTGGGCTTCCGACCTTCTTTTCCCTTTTGAATCCCTTTTCACTACACGCCCTGGAGTGACTGTTCTACTTGCTCCATTGTAGTTGTGCCTCTCCATACAGTTTCAGAGAAGTAAGAATATACAAATTTTAATATGGGGAAAAATTGTGGAAATGGGGAAAAAGATCAGAGTAACGTAAAAGCCCCTATACCGGAACACTATTTTTAGGTGTGTAATTAAACTGGCTTATAAAAACTGACAAATAAATTAGGCACCCATTTTTTTCCTTAATAAGCATGAAAGAAAGTTTTTTTAATTCAATGAATATGTTTTAAAAAAATACAACCCAAAAATTTTTATTTATTAATTTTTTCTTTTACAAAATGTCGCCACCTATATCAAAACAGAGAAATATTAATGACACTAGAAGTTGGGAACCGATATACAAACAGACGTGTAATATGAATAATATGGCACATAGAGTGACATCTAGACGTCAAAGTAGGAAACATAGAATGGTTTAAATATCAGACGTAAATAAAGGATCAAAAAACTGTATTCGACAAACATTGTTTAATAAGTATATGTATTTTTTTAATTAAGTAAGGAAACATTAAATGCGAGGTGAATTTAAATTGAAAATAATCATTCTTTTAATAATAATTTTTGTAATTAGAGGCTTCTTTCTGAAATAACTTCATTAAGAACTATTTAAATATCAAAACTGTTCGGACATAGGATCGCGTTCTGGTATAGGGGCTTTTACGTTATGTTTATTTTTTATGGGTATCCCTATGTATAACTGTATGATATGGTATCTATAGTATTTAATTTTAAAATGATATCTTTTGTAAACAAAAGTACAACTACAACAAATATAAAAAATTCAACCCCTTGAATCGTTGGCGTTTACTTAGCAGATAACTTAACGGGTAAGCAAATTTAACATTCTATTTTCTGGTTTCTATAGTTACAAAAAATAACAAGTTATAAAAGTTTACTTACCTTAATATGAAGTTTAAGTAAGTTTACTTACCTTTCTATGAATGTAAGTAATCGCTTTTATCGTTAATTAATAAATCGATTTTTCTATTAATCCGATCAATTTAGCCCTAAAATTAGTAGTAAAGATACAAAAATTAGGGGAGAGTTGAAAATTGCTACGAATGTTCGGAACACCATTATAAATAAGTGTTGAAAAGTCCTCATCGATCCTGTATGTGGAAAAAAGTTTATTCAAGGTCAAAGGTGTCAAAAATGTTTTTTTTTACGTTTTTCAGCAAAACGGTAAGGTTTATCATAAAATTAGGTCAGACAAAAATTGTAGATCATATAATTATCTGTAAAAAATGTCTCAATACTTTTTGTCTTAAGAGCCACCGTTTCTGAGGTATAACTATTATAAAAAATCTCCTGCCTGCGCCGGAAAAACTCCTCAACACAATTTTTTGTAACTGTAAAAACGGATGTAGTGCAACATGTGGCTGCAAAAAGTCGGATTGTTTTGTTCTCTTGCATGTACTAGTTGTCAAGGCCAGTCGTGCTCTAATGTTGAATCATCAACAGAAGAGGATTCGTATAATACCAACCAGGAGACATGTGATGCATCGCTATTGAGGCAATTTACTTGCACCCAACAAGAAGAACAAGAATAAGAACAAAAACAAGAACAAGAAGGAGAAGAACAAGAAGAAGAGGAAGCTGAAATATTAGACGATTATGAATCTGACGACTAATTTCCCTCACTTTTTTTATATCTGTACCGCTTTCATAATTCCCAATACTAATTTTTTTTATTATTCAATAGTTTTCAATTAAACAGGATCACCATAGACCGTGGAATAGGCCTACCGGGGAAACCCTTTAAAAAAACCCGCTAAGTACACTACCTCACAGGTGGCGAGAAAACGTGTGCATATTATGAAGATTACAACTTTTGAAATAGTTATATCTCCGAAACGGTGCCTCTCAGGAAAAAAGTATTCAGACATTTTTTATAGAAAATTATATGGTCTACAATTTTTGTTTGACCTAATTTTATGATAAAAATTACCGTTTTGCTGAAAACCGCGAAAACCCCATCTTGAAACCTTTGACCTTGAATAAAATTTTTTCCACGTATAGAATCGATGAGAACTTTTCAACACTTATTTATAACGGTGTTCCGAACATTCATACGAATTTTCATCTCTCCCTTAATTTTTGTACTCTTGCATGTTTAAATTGACCGGCGTATATGGAAAAATTTTTTTATAGACATTATTATTGATGAATTATTACAATAAATTTGCTGCTTTTGACTTTTAAATATTTTAAAACATTAAAGTTGAACCTTTTTTATACAGTGGATAACCATATAAAAGAAATCGCATAATAAAATATTCAAAAACTTCACAAATGCTATAAAAAAAAGAGTTCGTTCCAAATTGTATGTAAAAAACATTTTTTATGCGGTGGATCAGGGTCACATAAAAAAGTTTACATGATACAATAATAACTTAAGTATATTCTTATGCAATGTACTGATTAAATTTTTATCATCTTTTAATCATTTTTTAATCATTAACTTTTTATCAAAGTAAATTATTATAATTTAGGCTTAGGATTCTTAGTTTCTCTCGCTTTTGATCCACATTAAGTATTTTAATGGTCATTTTTCTAAAAACCGCATAAAAAGAGTCGCATAAAAAAGTCGCACAAGAAAAGACCACATAAAAAAAAGGTTTAGCTGTATTTCTTGCAATATCCTTTCATTTTAGGTTAAATATCTAGTAAAAACTCAAATAGAGCACTTTTGGCAACAAAATTTTCCCATGTTAAAATTTGTATGTAGCTTGGTTGCTTGAAACATCTTGTATGCATATATAATATGAAATGTGTTGCTGTTTTCACCCAGGTGTGATATTATTGCCAAAAAGAAAATTTCCACCTTTCAAAGTAGAAATATAATTTTATGTTAAATTTTTTTACTTTTTAAAATGCAAGGAGCAAATAAAATGTGTTGAATTGATGATGAATTAAAATCCTTATCATTTTCTCTGCTGAAAAATCATTATAATTGATTTTGGGCGCAAATGTTTTTCGCAAATCGAAAATAGCTTTCTACATCTTGGTAAAGTTAGACTCAATAATATTTTCATGTTTAACATAACATCTTCCGATAACTATCATTTTCATTTAACTGTACGCCACTGATATAACGTCTTTACCTTTACTATTGTAACCACTAAAACGTCTCGTGGGCTATTATGAGAAAAATAGGTCTTAGACAATAACATGTATTTAACCTACCTCTTTGAAAAATAGGCAAAGATTAAAATATCCTGGATCGAATATACATACTCAAATTTTATTTTTAGTGCCTCTCAGTTATTTTTGTTAGTGTTTACTTCGATATCTTCTTTGGGGAGGTCCAAAATTGGCATAAAATAAATATGTGCAACATTTCAAAATTCGTAAATAATTATATGTATACGAACCGGCTTGAGTGTACACCTTCCACATTTTTACTCTTACAACATCAAAAATATTATTAATATGAAATTACCCATATTTTCACAAACGTAATATGAAATACACTGAGTTGATTGTCTGCTGGTGGGGCAGATGCAATTTTTTTAGTTTAGTTCTTTATTGAGGTAACTCGCCGATTCTGATTCTGAAATAACAGCAGATAGCAATGGTAGTGATTTATCTTAAGTGAATGCGTTCATCTGTGCGTAAAAATATGAACCGTTATATTATATACATTTAATTAATAATTGATTGTTGTTTTAAATTTTACAGCGGTTTATTAGTTGAAATTATGTTGTTTTAATTGTTAAAAATGGGAACAGTGTTTCGACGTAATAATATCGTAAAACCAGTATTAAAAAATTGGAAATGTTATTGTTCCGCTAGTACGGTGAATGTCACGTCAAATATTAATGAAAATACTAGAAAATATGATTGGGAACATGCTATCCCATACCAACAGATGCCAGGACCGAAGCCGATACCATTTTTGGGAAACACTTGGAGATTTATACCCTTCATAGGTATAGTTTGATTTTTGTTTTGTTTTGGACTTTGGTTAGTAAATACTTTGGTTTTTGTGTAAAAATGTTGGTTGATTTGAATATGAATTGTGTGTAATTTCGAAAGGGCTCTCTTTGTGAAGTAAAAAGTGTTACAATCAAATAGTTGGTCACTATAGTTTTTATTTATAGGAAATGCGTAGAAACCTACCGATTTAAGGGTATTTATTTTATCCAATTGTCTACTGTTAACACGTTAATGGTCATAGAGACTGTACAGCGTCAACAATTCATTCAAAGTGTACTAGTATTATCAGTTGGTCGTTTCATCATTATAGGTTATGTTTATGACCTTCATCGTGTTAACTGATAGTACTCTTATCTTACGTATTACTGTTAAATATATTTTTATGTCTTTTGTTCTGCTCCGTTTCCTACCTTAAAAGTTGCTATACTAACCATAAAGAGAGAAACACATTTCATTCAAATTTGTATATTTATACTTGTAGTTATTTCGTAAAGGTTTAAAAATATTATAAATTCTATAGTTATCGTATATATGTATGTTGTTAATACGTAACTACAAATTTTGTGCCTTGGAGCGACTGTAACCAAGCCCCCCCCTTAAGCGTCTACTTTCTCCCGAAAACTTAGAATGGCGACAAAAATTAAAAACGTTAACAGCCTTCCTTTGTCCTAAATTTTCCTTTGTTGCACCCTATTTCTTTTCCCTATTGCGCCTCTTTTTATCATGCTCCCTGGAACGGCTGCTCAACAAACCTGCTCCATTGTAATTGCACCTCTGGTTAATACCAAATTGTACACCACATTAATATTTCAATATTTCATTCTAATGGAATAAAGACACTTGCTCTGTTTTCATTCATTTGAACTATCTGTCTTTCTTTTCTATGTTAAATTTTATGTACAAAATTAGAGTCAGCTTAGCAGTAAGGTAAAATATGTTCTCTAAGTATATTCTTTATAACTACGCTCATGCTTAAGAAAAATATTATACATTTTTATAATTTATAATAATAATCCAACTATAAAAAAAAATGTTTTTCACCACTTGTTTTCACTATACTTAAAAGTGAAGAAAGAAGAGAAAATGCATTTTAAAAGGATGCACATTAGTTAACACCAGAGTAATATGCATAAACATTTAGGAAACTGATGCAATAATTGCAACTATTTTTAATTAATGAAACCGAACTTTCGCTAAAATCGCACTACATTTCAATTCTGATTTGAAAATTAAAAATTGTTCCTAGTAAAACACTGGGTACAAAAATTTCATTTTAATTTCATAATCCAGTTTTATTTTCAAAATAAATATTTAGATGTAATAATTTCATCTAATCTATAAAAGTAGTTCAAACGCACTAAACAGAAGGTAACTAAAAAAATATTCATATAAAAATTTCCTTCTTCAACTATCACAAAAACAATATGTTTTAGTTATTGATAACTGAGAGCCACTAAAAATATTTTTTTGCAATTGCAGGATTAAAATACATGATATAATCATTCATAGTAGGGAGTAAAGTGTCATTTTTAATCCTAAGGCACTAAAAATTTATTCTTAATTTTTATAATTTTTAAATTACCCGGAATTACAAAAAATTATATATACACCATGGTACTAAAATGCTTTTTCTTTAGGTTTCCACGCGGGCTAAGTGTTGATTTCGGACTTTTACAGGTCCTCTGGCAGCAAACTTCACACTTAGGCTTAAAAATTACAGTTTAGTTCCTTGGTCTATAATATACTATTATATGCCTAGGCACTTAAGAAGACCTATCTATATTTACAGGTGATTATCAAATTGAACATATCGATAAAGTATCGAAACGACTGTACGATCGTTATGGAAGTATAGTGAAAGTTGCCGGTTTACTTGGTCGGCCCGATATGGTCTTTTTGTACGATCCTGATGAAATTGAACGAGTTTTTCGGATTGAAGATCAAATGCCTTATCGCCCGTCAATGCCCTCATTAAATTATTACAAACATGTATTGAGAAAAGATTTTTTTGGAGAAGAAGCTGGTGTGATTGCAGTGTATGTTATTTGTCATTAATTCGTGTATTTTTACATCATTTTTTTTTAGTTGGTATTTATAAATTTATTATAGTCATGGACAAAGTTGGGCTAACTTTCGTGCTAAAGTACAACAAGCTATGCTTCAACCAAGAATTGTAAAATTGTATATAAAACCAATTGAAGAGACTGCTGAGGCTTTTGTAAAAAGGTAATTGGATTTTAAATATATTTGGAACTACACTGTAGTCCCAAATTTTTGATTTCAACTCTACAAATATATTTGCGTCAATATAAATTGGCTTAGTTGATTACTTAAAAAGTAATAAGAAATATTTTTTAAAGGGGATAAATATTCTCAATCGATTATTTTAATGCAACAATGAGATGTATCTCTTGGGAAATATAATTCCCAGTGTCCGTCAAAGGGTTAATTATTTTGAAAAACAATAAACGAAGCAAAAATATTTTTGTAAGTGTGTAATTAGGAGAAATTTTAATTTTTGTTTTTGACATAATAAACAAGAATATACAGATGAATGCACACGTATGCTATAAAAAAAGTAGATAGCCCACATCCACATAGCATTATTGTTTACTGACCACGAACGGATACCTACATATGTATGAGTGATGCAGAGAAAGTAAACACTACGTACGCGAATGAGATAAACCTTCAAATACGAAAGTCGCTTTATTTCATTGCTTCATTAGAATTACTATAAATTTCGCAATTTTTGAAAATGTTGCGAAATTTTTTCAATTAATTCTGGCATTTTAAAAAAAGATAAGTTTATTAAAATTAAAAATTTTTATATTCAGAACACTTATTCGTATTATGTACTTCGCTTTCCTCATCCTCGGCTTTCCTATTCATAAACTCATCGGTGGCGTTGCTGAGCAAATTCTCAAGTGAATATGGAAAGACAATATTGTATCGTCTTGAGACTTTACTATATGAATTGAAGTAGCTTTTTTTGTGTTCCGTACCAAAATTAGCAAAATGAAAGACTTTTGGAATCACTTTGGAGTCCGTTTGCCTGTCCGTCTGTCATATAAGCGAAAAAATTAAAATATAATATAGAAGAAGAATGTAGAGGTTCAATTATAGATGTGAATTATAAGAAATTTCGTTCCTAGTGGTTAATTTCAGTGGGAAAATTTGGAAATCGGAAAAATTTTTCTTCAGACTTTATGTTATATGTCAAAGAATGAAAGAAAGCTTATTGAAACATGAATTTTAAAATAAATTTCCAGGAAAAAGTTTCAAAATTGTTATTCTTTATCCTCATTGTCTAAAGGATCGCTTGAAAAATCTGAAATATTCATAGAGATTGAGAATCAATAGTAGACTAATTGTAAGTGAAAATTATCAGGATTAAAAAATTCTAGTGGAAGTTATATCAAATCTGTTTAAAAACAACTATTTAACAATGTAGAACAAAATAAATACCTATATGTTTATTTTATGCTGCACTGATATTCCTTCAAAATTTAAATAAAAATTTTCAACTTACAAGGAATGTTACGGAAGTGTACCCCTCCGATTTTGTTCATTTTAAGATATATTGTAGTACTTGACAAAGTAACAAACATATTTTAATAATACGTGCCCAATCCCATATTTAGGGGATAAAACAACCCTGCAAAAATTTCCTGAAAAATCACATTTTGGTATTTTTCTCATACTAGCTCTTATGCAATTTTAATGAAAAGTGGTCAGAAGATTTAGACTGAGGTTACATTACTATAGAATTTTTTTCATTGGAGTCACTTAATTTTTAAGGGGTAAAACACCCCTAAGAGTGGGTTTTTAAAAAATTTTTTAGGGAAATCATAGCCCAAATTCTTTAAAATTCTGTAAAATGGCTACAAGTTATTAGTTAATAAATAATACGTGTTTCCCACTGTAGTGACGCGACGTAACTGGGGGGGCTATGGGGGGCTCTATATGAGAACGAAATTTTTAACAAAAATATTTTGGGTTTTCCTCACGATAAAATTTATAAAATAGCAAAAATAAGGTTAACTGGCAAACTCCTTGACTTGAAATAGATAGTTCTGAAACACTGAAATAGCATTATGAAAAAAAATTTTGGATTGTAGCTTGTAATTAAATGTGATGGATTATGAAATAAAGGAAGAATATACAAGTAAAAGTATAAATTAAGTTTTATTTATTATTTTGAGTAGATGTTGATTAGTGGTACAGTAAGCAAACGTGAAAGTGCTTCAGTATGCCTGTATTTAACAATGTATTTATAAAATATTATAGAAGTATTAAAAAATGTTAATTAGAATTACGGATGATAATTTTCGCAGTAATGATATTCTTTAAAGAAGTGTTTTAAGCAGAGCGATTTCTTGCACCAAGAACATCTTATAATACAGTCGACTCTCGTTATTTCGAAACTCGACGGAGTCTTAAAATATACCTATTACGAATTTTATTATAGAGTGTTTGATAGTCGACTCTCGTTAATTCGTAATATTTTATATTTGTAGAAAACTCGTGATAACTTTGAATTATAGAGAGGTTCGAATTATCGTAGGTTTGCATTAATGAAAGTCGACTGTAGATAATTCTTCACAACCTTCAATTTCGCATTTGGGGGACAAATTTTCTTGGAGAGCAAATGCAACTGGATTCTCAAATTTTTCTGGTTTCTTACTTATGTATCCGCTTTTGTACCATAAATAACGGAATAAGTTTTGATATCGAGGAGAAGAAAATTGGTTATGAATCAGTGATTGCAGCTTTATTATGTTGTTACGAGAATGAAGATTGATATCGTAATTGAGTAGTATTATACTATTCGAAAACCGCTTGATAAAATTCTTCCATATTCGGAATCCGTATACATCTAGTGGTTGTATCTTCCCTGTAGTCCCTTTAGTTATTATCATTAATTACCTTATTTTTGCTATTTTATAAATTTCGTTCTCGTATAGAGCCCCCCATAGCCTCCCAGTTATGCCGCGCCACTACAGTGAGTAACACATATTATTTATTAACTAATACCTTGTAACCTTTTTACAGAATTTCAAAGAATTTGGGCTGATTTTCTTAAAAAAAATTTAAAAACCCACTCTTAGGGGTGTTTCACCTCTTAAAAATTAAGTGACCCCAATGAAAGAAATTCTATAGTAATGTAACCTCAGTCTAAATCTTTTGACCACTTTTCATCAAAATTGCATAAGGGCTAGTATGGGAAAAATACCAAAATATGATTTTTCAGGAAATTTTTGAAGGGGTGTTTTATCCCCTAAATATGGGATTGGGCACGTATAATTAAAATATGTTTGTTACTTTGTCAAGTACTACAATATATCTTAAAATGAACAAAATCGCAGGGGTACACTTCCGTAACATTCCTTGTTAGAAGCCTAGATAAAAATTTATGAACAATTGAAAAATCAGATCTCACGAGGGTTTTATTGTTTGAAAAGTATGCAAAAGTAACACAGGTCACAAGCAAGATACAGGTCGTGCCAGTTTTCAAGCTTGGTTTGTGTTGTAATTGTAACTTGGATCTATTCCTATTCTACCTTAATCTATTTAATTGCGCTATAATCTAGTGGCTCTAGGGCTATTTCTTGTAAACTTCGATGGTGATTATTTAACACGAGTTTGATTGAGACGTAACATTTTTATTGTTGATATTTACAACTTTTTAAAAAAGTAAAAAATAAAAAATAAAATATTTTCTTTTGGTTGCAGAGTAGATCTTTTACGTGATTCGAAAAATGAGATGCCTGAAGATTTTATAAATTATGTACATCAGTGGTCACTAGAATGTAAATTTCTACTTTTTTTTTATACATTTTTTAAAACATTACAATACAATATATTTAATTTTGCTTTCAGCAATTGCAAAAGTTGCATTAGATGTACGATTAGGTTGTTTAGACATTCCATCAAATGCGGAAACACAGAAATTAATTGATGCTGTAAATACCTTTTTTATGAATGTACCTGTCTTAGAATTGAAAATACCGTTTTGGCGTCTATTTAATACGCCAACATGGAATAAGTATATAGATGCACTGGATACTATTACAAAGTAAGTTAATTTCGAATTTTAAAATAATATTAAATTATGTTAAAATCCCACTTTTAATTTTAGTATTTGTATGAAGCATATCAATAAAGCCTTAGAAAATTTAAAGTATCGTAACACAGAGGATGAACCGTCTTTGTTGCAAAGGGTCCTAGAGACGGAGAAAAATGAAAAACTTGCATGTATTCTTGCCTTGGATATGTTTTTAGTTGGAATTGATACTGTAAGTAATAATCATTAATATTATTTCCATACAGTAAGACCAAAATATTAAAAAAAGAAATTTTAGACTTCAAATGCGGTGGCGTCAATTTTATACCAATTAGCAATACATCCAGAAAAACAAGAAAAATTGTATGAAGAATTATGTAACATTTTACCGGAGAAGCAAACATCTGTAACTTCAAAAATGTTAAATGATATGTCGTATCTGCGAGCTTGCATTAAAGAAACAATGAGGTTTAGTATAATATTTTATTTTCGCATTTAAGTAATTTACCCAGTGGTGTAACGTGATTTTTGTGCCCCAGAGTGACTTCAGCTCAAGCGCCCTCTCTTCAAAAGTCCTTTTACTTCAAAAACTGTCGACAATCAACAAATACCCCTGCGCAGTATCCTTCGGATATTCCGGAATTTCCGTTTATAAAAATTAGTTTTTCTCGGAAACTAGTTGACATAGAACAATAGTTTAAAGACCTTTTTTATGTAATTTTTCCCTTCTTTTAAATGGTGTAAAAAAATTTCGCAAAAATTGCTGACTAAGTGGAAATTTTGGCAAAAAACTAATTTTTTGCAAGAACAAAAAGCATAAGTAAGTAAGTAATATATGATTGTATAGGTGCTAGTCGTAAAATAAAATCACAAAATAATTATAAAATCGTCGAGTAGATATAGAAATTTTTTTTATAATCTTAAGGTTTTTCCATTATTATGATTTTATGTATTATTAGCTTTTACCAGCAGCTTTGTTCGCTGTATCTCTAGTTCTACCCAACCAATTCTAATCTTTATTATTACAATTAATAGGTCAAACTAAATGTTTTTAAACTATGAAAAAAAAGATAATTAAAAATTTTTAAGGAAATTTCCATCAAATATCTTTATCGATCTCAATCGATTTCCTAAAATATCTTTATTGTACAGACTCATTACAATTTTGTATCAATACCTATTTCATTAGTATAGTGAAATATTTATTTTATTACTAATGCGGGAGAAGTACTAACTTGGCGCGCATATTTCTGTACGCAAAATAGCTGTTTGTCCACTGTACTTTTCCCACATACTTTTTCTAAACTTTCCGCACGCAAATTAACAATAAAACAGCCAAAGCCGCCTCTTGATTTTTCATTTAATAAATATTTCATAATTATTTCTATGTATAGAAACGACTAACAAAGTAATTTAAACAATATTCAATTCAGAAAAAAAGACGAACACTCAAAAATATTATTCTAAAATATAATAAAAATATCAAAAATAGTAATGATAGTAATTATAATAGAAAAAAGTATGTGAAATTCCTAATAAAAAATAATATATGCAACCCCTGCGAGATTGTCGATTGTCTACTCAAGCGAATGAGCGCACTCACTGCGTTCGTGTGCTCAACTTCACTTTCGTGAGTAAGCGACAATTTCCCGCACTTATTGCACAATATACTATTTCAAAGGCAATAAATTACTAATTTCGTTCTTTGAGACTGTTTGTTTTTAAAAATTCAATTTTATTTTTAGAATGTATCCTGTTGTAATTGGAAATGGCCGCACTACTACCAATGATATTGTCGTTGGAGGATATCAAGTTCCTAAGGGTGTAAGTTATCGTTTTATTTAAATAAATTTATGTGAATTTATAATTTAAAGAAAAAAAATTGGGGTTTTCATTTTAGGTTCAAATTGTATTTCAACATTATGTAATAAGTAATTTAGACAAATATTTTAGTAACAGTAATGAATTTCTACCAGAACGATGGTTAAAATCAAATAGTAAGGATAATGAAGACTGTAAAGTGCATCATCCATTTGCTTCGCTTCCGTTTGGTCATGGACGGCGAATGTGTCTAGGTAGACGATTTGCTGATTTAGAAATGCAAATGGTTATTGCTAAGGTAAGGATATTTAATGAAATAGCGTAAAAAAGTTAATTAATTTCAAAACCATAGTGACTTACTGTATTATTGTTATTGTCTTATTGTATTACACTTGAGGTATATAATATTTTTTCTGAATAAATTTGGGTTTTCTATAAGTCAAATTTGTAGGTTAAAAGCAATTTTCGGAATATATAAATATAGGTATACAAATTTATTTGAAAAACTGAAATAATCAGTTGTAACAATAATAACTGATTATTGTTAAGGGGTCATACACAATCAATGAAATAAGGAATTAAGATTTAAGAAATAAGATTTAAGATTTAAGAAATAAGAAATAAGATTTAAGGAGTATGCCATCTAGTGACGTTGAATGAAACTGTTAACTGCTCATAAGTAAATGTATTTAGGTATTTTTGTACATCAGAATTCATGAAAAAGTAACGTTCGTGATGACTATTTTGTCACTAAGTGAAAAAAATCACGAATTTTGCCGTAGAAAAATACCTACATATTTATATCTATGACCAGTTGTTAAAGTTCCATTCAACTCCTTAAATCTTATTTCTTATTTCTTAAATCTTAAATCTTATTTCTTAAATCTTAATTCCTTATTTCATTGATTGTGTATGACCCCTAAAGGTTTTAAAAATACTGAAAATATTATATTTTTACTTTATTGATAAAATCTTACCTATGAATTATAGATTTAGATATTCACATTTTTATTTTGTATAAGTTATAAGGACTTTTTAAAGTCATTGTAATTAGTGTTCGTCTAGCATGTGCTCAATCGAACACGTGGTTTTAACATTAGATTCTAATACTTTTGAAGTATTTTAGAAAATCTATACTGGAAGATAAGATAAAACTAATTAATATGATGTATTTATAGGCTATTTGTTATATGATAAGATTGATAAACGATTTATCGTTATCACCGCCATACATATGTAACGTTAATTTATTTTCTTTTCGGCGCTCCAACCATTAGTACTGGTTTATATATTTTATGATACATAGGTATTTTTTATTTATTTACTTAAAGTTATACTTATAAAGCTTAATCTAAATTGTTTCCTATTTTTTTTTTACTGAAATCAGTTAAATAACTATATACGTAATACGTAGATATTTCATTTTTAACAATTAAAAATATTTCTTAATCATTTTGGAAATGTTTATTTTTTATATAAAAAAAATAATAGATATTTTCAAACTGTTACTTGAATTTTTGTCTATCTAGTTTTTCATTAACAATACACTTTAAGTAGAATCATTTTTCTTGTGCGAAAAAAGAGAGTTTTTTGCCCATTACAAACAATTCAGGATGAAAACAGGTTTATCGAAAATAGTACAAATATAATGGGAAATTTTCTTAAAGATCAATGCTGGTCTTTGATATTTTTAGATTGATGTTTTTAAAACTCATTAGACTTGTCGTCCGCTGAATGCAGGAAACTTCGAAATGCGATTCGAATGGTTAAGCACATTTATCGTCCATTCGAATTGATATGTCTGCTATCTGTCTACTAGTGCAATATTTGTCAGTATTTTTCTTTAAAATTTTTTTTTCTCAAGCTATAATGCTATATAAGTACGTAAAAAACAATTTATCGCACAATTATATCATCAATTTCATCTCAAAAATAAAAATCGCATGAAACACACTTCTTCGCGTGAAAAAATCCAAGCAAAATTGGATCTGTTCCCACGTCGCAATTATACGCACGGTAACGGACGCACGAGATGCTTGCAATGTACGAGCATGCATTGCTTTATAGCTGTTTGAATCGTTCATCAGTTCCCATGCGTATTCGGTCGCATTAATTTTCGCACGTTTCCGCACCCATTGGACGACAAGCCTTACTGTGGATATAAAATATTTTGATATTTTTGCTAAATTAAATTTAAAACTACCAAATATCAGGTAATTTCTAGCCGTAAATAAATTTATGATTAATTTAAAATTTAATTTACGGCCATTCGTGATAGCACGATTAAAAAATGAAATATTATTGATTAGAAAACATTAGAGATCATACTGATTATAATAAAAAATTCAATTAATCTGTGTCCTATATTCGATAAATCTGTTTCCACTTTGTATGTATATTTACAAAATATGTATAAAACCAGTATTTTTACAAAAGGATATTGTAATCAGACTTACTGTTAGTTATTAATATTTGATGACACCTAGTTTTTGAATATTTTAGTTAAATTATGTAAAATTTAACATTTACACGAATAGGAACTGTGGGCCAGAACAAGTTATGTTAATTTAATAAAAAAAGAACTCAATTAAAAACCTGTATGTAAAATTTTTTGTTGCAGATGGTTAGAAACTATAAGATTGAGTATCATTATGAGAAATTGGATTATTTCGTTCATCCAATGTACACGCCAAATGGACCATTGAAGCTACGTTTAATAAATAGAAACAAATAATAATTGTTACTGTTATATTTATAATGTTTTTTGTAACAATGTAAATAAAATAATTTATAAAAATTTTTATGTCTTAAACTTCTCTTTTTTACCAGCGAATACGTTTGAGAAAAATAATTAAATAATAAAATATTTCTACTTTTAAAAAAATTCTCTATATCGTTAAACTAGGGTAAAAGCAAACCGCATGCATTCATTATAAGTTTCAGTAAATCAAATTCAACTTAAAATATTTCTGGCAAAGCTATCGCCAAGTTACCATATATATTATGCTATTTTAATAACGTATATCATACGTGCTTGCATTGGGAGCTATTTTAATTAGTAGAGATCGCGATAGCCTCTTATTACATATAACTAATAGACAACCCGAATAAAACATATCTATACAGGTAACCCCCAAAGAATAAAACTAATTGAAACCCTGTTGCTCGACACTACAAAAAAACAAAAAAAGGATTCCGTTTCAAGAGTGAAATTAAAAAAAAAAAAAAAAAAAAAACTTTACGTATTACATGGCATATTTGGAAATAATTTTATATCAAATAATATAGATACCTATGTATTTGATTTTTTTCAAAAGAATAACTCAAAAATCGTGTAGTTTGAAACAGTGTAATTCGGTGGAAAATAACCGTGTTCTTCAAGGGTTACCCGTATATTATCTTATAAGAAATGGAAAAATTTCTTAAATTGTTGCAAATGAAATGTGCGATGGTTGTCTGTTATCTGAGTTTTCATATCGAGAATCGATCTAGTATTTCTGCATGTTTATATTTATTGCATAATATGATCTTTAGATTATTTTGCTTCAGAAAATTGACGTTTTTACTTATACATTTCTGTTTTATGAACGAAAGTATACATTAACTATATCTTCAGTGACTTTAACGATTAGACTGATAGTTAACTTAATTACACTATACCCTATCCGATTTTGACAAATTTACGTTGATTCATCTCTATTATTAAGTAGGTACTTTTCTAATCCTGTTACACCTACAAACAAGAATATTTATCATCTGAGGAGTACATTGTAAAGAACACGGAGAGGTTTTCATTGTAATATGTGTCAATTCCATCAATGACGATTATCAATGGCGATTATTCGGCCACCTAATAATTTTAAAAATAAATTATTGTTTTAATATGTCTACAAAAATAATCTGTTATACAGACTGAAATTTTAAACAGTTTACCTCTACTGATTAGTCTTATTACAGCTAAATAGAAAAATACGTCCTAAATTAAATATCACATCAGCGATTATTTTGTCTTTTATGAGAAAACTATTAAAATTTGAGTTAGATGGATGACAAAAAATTTTGTGCTTTTTAACATATCGATACAATTTTGAGTAAATAATCGGTTACTGAATGTTTACTCAGATTTGATTCAATTGTTCTAACAAATTTTGCAGATAAAAAGTATGGTTTGTAGATGTTACAGGCTTTTTCTTTTTTTTTTCAAAGAGGTTATTATTTACATTTTCCCTAGTGTACGTGCAAAGTTATATTGAAAATTCAAATTTTTATATGTGATTTTGAAATTATTTTAAAATAAAATACTAAAATTTAAGAAAAAATATATATTACTATTTTCTTTTTTTTATTAAATTACATTATTCTCGGATAGACAGTCAGTTTAACATGCAGTCATTTAAAAAATTATGTGATATAAAGTTACATTTCCAGAAAATTAGATGAATAGATAAACATGCAAGAGAAGGCTATTAACAATATATCATTTAGAATATTACAATTTAGCTAATTAATTAACAATTGATTTATTTACAAAACTAAAAAAAAACTATGTTTCACGTTTCACAAGCTTAAATTTCAATTCGCCTTCGGGAGCGTACATAAAACTAACAGCATATTTTAACGGTTTATGATGAAACTCCAATTTATAGGATCGAATTAGCTGGAACAAACAAGTTTTAATTAACTTGAAATTCAACTTACTTATCTGTGATTATAATTGCGACATACTTTAGCTATTAAAATTTGCATTTCTAAATCGGCAAATCGTCTACCAAGACAAATTCGTGCCCCATGTCCGTAAGGTAGTGACGCATATGGATGTATGTAATGATTTGATTCTTCCTTTCTCGATGATATCCACCGTTCGGGCATAAACTTATCTGCATCCGTACAAAATTCTTCCATATTACCGGTGATTATTGTTGGAAAGACTACTTGCACCCCTTTGGGAACTTTATATCCGCAAATTACTAAATCTTGTTGTAATGTGCGACCGTTCCCAATAACAGTTGAATAGACCCTAGAGAGTAACAATTATTTCAGTAAATATAATATGTTGGGATTTGGAATAAGTATGTACTCAACCTGAAAACTTCTTTAATAAATCCCTTTAAATAATGACACTGTTCTAAGTGTCTTGTGGTTAATGCAGTATTTGGATCAGGGAGAACTTGAAGAAGCTCTTGATGTATTTTCTCTTGTTCTGCGGGACGTGTGGCTATTTGATATAGCATTGAACATACAGCCATCGATATCTAACACCAAAAAGAATATAATTCAAGATTTTAAACGTTTATTTGTATTTACAATCTTACCGTATCAATTCCAACTAAAATTAAATCTAAGGCGAGTACATAGGCAGTTTTAGGATTTGGTTCATTTCTTAATATTCTTTCAATTAATGAAAGATCTTTATCGTCTGTCACTGTTTTTGTTTTCAATCTTTGCATTGCTGCGTCAATATATTTCATACAAATTCTAGAAAAAAATCAATTTTTTAAAAATTGTTTCTATGTTTTTATTCTGCGTGAAACATACTCTATAAAATAATCCATATTTTTAACATAATTGGTCCAAATTGTGGATGGTATATATCGCCAAAATGGAAATTTTAATTCTAATATTGCAACATTTCTTAGTGCATATTTTGCAGCGTTAATAATTTTTTGTGGTTCTGAGTCTGGTGATAAATTTCGGTCGAGACATCCTAACCGTACGTCTAAGGCAACACGACCAATACCTACGGAATTTTTATAATAAAATTTTGTTTAAAAATGTTCAATAGGTATTTTAAATGATTTTCGACTTACATTCGAGAGCCCATTTATGAATTTCATTATCAAAATCTGCTGGCATTTCATCATTTGAGTCTTTAATTTCATTCATTCGTTGTATGAAATCATTTGTAACTGTTTCAATTGGTTCAATATATTTTCGTACAGTTTGCAATTGAAGTATGGGTTTTTGAACTTTCGTACGAAATATTCGCCATGGTTCTCCGTGTCTGTAAAAAAATGAAATAAAATGAAAATACTTTTTGTTTAGATGAATTAATCGTTAACTATTCTGACAATATAGGTGTTTCAGCGTATATATATAGCGTAGGGAAAAATTTTGAAATTCGGTATTTTATAAGCAAAAGTTGAAATTCTATTTAAAAATACAGCCATCACTTATAGACGTTTAACGTTGTAAACATGCACGCATTTTGATACAACTTATAAACAAACCATACGTATGTATTCAAAGTTATACGTGTCTCTGGTACTGTGGCAATGCATATAGATGTATGGTTTTTCTATATAAGTCAAGTTAAACTGCGAGCCCTTCTATAATTTAAAACATCTGGAAGTCGAATGGCACCTGCAAATAAAATTTTATTAACATGGAAAATATAACTTTGAAACACTTAAATTCATCTATATGACATCACCAGGTTTCACTAAGATTTTAGGGTATAAAACTTTTAAGGTAGTTCGTCCATAAAACGATTTTTTCAAAGGATTCTAACGAAACTTCTCTAGACATTTATTTAATTCAATACCAACAATACGAGCCTTTACCGAAAAAAATATTGACCACCCCAATTTTGAGAAAAACGGTTTTAAAGTTTTGTAATTTTAATACGGGCTCTTATGGGAAAACTATTTTTTTTGAATAAAATGAAAACGTGTCAAAGGAATTTGATAAAAATTTAATATGTTATAAAATACAAAGTTACAAACCATATTTAATAACAAATAAAAATTATTGACCACGCCGTTTTTGAAATATAATTTATAAACATCATTTCATAACGTTTTTACAACGCTTTTTCAACAATACTTTTATATTGCTGCAACATAAGCGCGCGAAAATTTATACATTACTTAATTTTTGATAAAAGAAAATTTTTTCGCTGAGATCTGTATTGTACCTGACTATCTCAGAGCAACTACGTTAAGGCGAAAAAGTTTGACGTTACTCAATATTAAATTTGTCAAGGTATCTTGAAAAACAATAAATTTCAAATAGCTTGACGTTGACTTCCTGTAAAAGTTTTATTTGATTTCTTCATTCTCGTATAATACTGTTGATTCAGTTTTTTTAGGATTGAAAATTACGCGAGGAAATTAGTAATTTGTGCACGAAGTTCGATGGAATAATTTAATGTAAATTGAATATACTGAAGTATTTAAAAAAAGTTATAAATAATCATGCAAGATAAAATTAATAGAATGTTTATTGCTGAAATAATATTTTAAAACATATTTTAGACAATTATAGAAAAATTGTTGACTCAACACCTTGTAAAAGCTAACAGCCTAACAGGTATTGTAGTAATACAAATTGTTCTGTAAGGAATATTTGGATGGATTTATATGGTGTTATGGAGGTGGGTACCTACTTTAACTAAATTAAAAATGTTAATTGAAAATTGTTGATCGTAATTACGAGTCAATTCTTTGCTTAATCAAAAGTGGGAAGAAAAATTATAAGGAAAATTGGTTTCTTTTATTTGATATTATTATTTATTTCTAAAAAGTGACATACATATTATCGGAAAAAATATTAAGTAATATAAATATCTTTTTATATCTGAATTCCTTGAAATGTAACTTTCTTTTTTCTCCTGTATATTTTTTATAAGGCACTAACAGTTTGTAATAATTAACACAGAAACTTGTCTAACATAAAATGTGTTTTGAATTTACTTAATTTTTTTGATTGTTGATACTAGTTTAATTAATAAATAAATTTTATGTCAAATGAGTGTATATGTTCGTTAAAATTAACTTACAATTAAACATTACTGACAACTGTTTGGTTGAAGCTTCAGTCACCTTCGGTCAAATATTCGACTTCGATGAGATAGAAATCGAAGATCTGGCCGAAATTGAAGATCGTTTCGATATCGCTTAATGTAATTTTATTTAAATTTATTTTACCTTAATTTACTTTTACATTTCTATAATTTTTGGCACAGTGTTACCTAAATATAGTATAATTTGAAATATCCTTCTTATTTAAATACACCTAGTTAAAACCGCAGCGTACTGAATTATATTTCAATGCGCTATTTTGTGTTTTCTACAATTTTTTCTTATTTCCCACTAAATGGTTGTTTTGTTCACTTTGAAAAGAATGTCTCTAATTTTATTTAATTATTCTAATTTTGTGGCCCAAACTTAATTTTATATTTTCATAGTCACTGCTGTATTGTTACTTATGTTACAGTTTTAAATATTCTTTCAACATAATTACAATTCTATAAAATTTCTGCTTAAAAGAATGGGTGCTGCTGCTTCAAACTAAAGCCTATATACACGATATAGCCAACAATCGGCTACGATATGGTCGATTTGCCAAGTGCATGTTGCAAACGCTTAAGCCAGGGTTGTTTACAAGCTAGTTTTTCATAACATGCGCATTAAAATGTAGGAATGTTTAATCCTATTTATTATACATATTTACTAATTATTATAAATTTGGTTTCGATTTTAACTTCGGCTATGAAATTGACCTTCAGTTGAAATTTACTGACAACAATAAGATGAGGAAAAAGTAAAATCTACTTACACTCCAACGACACCAGGTAATTCCCCGAAAAAATCTTTTCGCACTACACTTTTATAATACACTAAACATGGCATTGATGGTCTAAACGGCGTAGGTCCTTCTTGTCGATACACTTTTTCGATTTCATTGGCATCATAAACAAACAACAGATCAGGTCGTCCAATTAATCCGGACAACTTAACAATACGTCCGTAGTCATCGTAAAGCATTTGACACACATTTACAAAATCCGCAATTTGATATTGTCCAATAATTGGTAACAGTCTCCATGTATTTCCCAACAGTGGCAATGGTTTTGGCCCGGGAACACTTTCGTACGGTTTTGCGGTTAATAATTCATTTTCACTATAATTATTGATCGTTTGATTTAGCACTGTTGTAGTTGTTCGAAATCGTTTGGATTCGATGTTTTTAAAAATTTTTCGTACCAGATATAACGCACGTTTTTTATCCATTGTTCACGATAAACACTATGAAATTTTCATGTGTTTACTTATTTATTTTGTTGGCGTTGATTTGTATGTCGTATTGTTGGAATATTATTTTTATTGTTTTAAATGATCAACGTTCATATCTGAAAGTGGAGAAACACGGATATGAAGGTCAGTTCCCTCCATTAGCATTTATTGAGTTGGATCTCGTTTTGAAAATTGAATATAACCAACTGCTCGAATGGTATGCGGCTCTGACGATTATGTATATACATACATATACGTGGTTATTTTAGACGTGATTATTTTTTTTATGCGCGGTTTTACCAAACTATCAATGGAATATAATATTGTCACTTTCGTTAAATTTTATTTGTTAAAAATAATGTAGCAATTACGTGTTACGTTATTGAAAATTAAAAATGAAAGAAAGGTTTCTAGGGCTGAAGGAACATTTTTACAAGACCGAAAGAGATTCTTAAATAAATAAAAACTCAAAAAAAGAAAAAACTGATTATTCTAAATCAATTTCAAAAATTTCAAAACGATTATTTATTGTTAATCGTGTTAACGATTTATTTATTGTATTTCATTTTAACCAGTATTCCTGTTAACGATTTATTTATTGTATTTATAAAATTTCAGTTTTCTTATGCTTCCCTTGTTCGACGATTTTAACTAAACTTAAAGATAAAATCAGCTGTACCTACAATATAGAATATTGCTACCTTTATTTTGCTACTTGTTAAGTTGTTATACATAAATAATTATATCAATTTTGTTTTATTATATTAGGGTACATTCTTATTTCAGTTTAGACTTTCGGACAGGGTTGTGGAGAGAAATGGCGAACCCCGGGAATGAACCGAATTTTCTAAAAATTTCCTCCCAAAAAATAAGTGGTGAGCATATAAAGCTTAATGTTTTCCGGGCCCCTTTTTCACACTCGGGCCCCTGTAGGTTTGTAGACCCTACACTTATTGAGTAAGACGGTCCTGTTCTGCTTTAAATAATACTTTTGTCAATTTTATGTGAGTATTATAGACATATTTTGAGAGAGGAAAATGCGGGCCAAGGTTCTTCTTTTAAACTTTTTAAAAGTTATTTACTTATATGTGTGTACCACCTCTTAGATTAGTATTTATATTTAAAATAAATTAAATAAAGACTCTAAAATACAAAGACGCAAAATATTACATAATATAGAAAAATTTTTTTTACGAAAAGTTATCGAAATTTATATTATTCCTTAGTTAAAATATTTTAATATCAGTTAATGGAACTGTTAAAATATTAATAAAGTGTAATAAATAATTAAATATATTAACAACAAATTGTTATAATTACTGATTAGTATTTTGCATTTATAGTTAAGTATAATAAAATTTATCACGAAATAGAAAATTCATCACTTATAACTGAATAAATTTATTCCGTTTACTTTAAGTTAATATGTATGGATAGTTATAGCTTATCTACTAAAAGTTGTTAAATTTACAGAATAATAAAATAAGTTTGTTTATTACTTTTGAGATTACTAGAGTAGTGAAAAACTTGTGATATGAAAACTTTTTTGGTTTTGTGTCTATCTGCCGATGCCGGTCCATTTATTCGCGGTTTGATTCCTAGATAGTCTTCAACGAATTTCATCGCTATCGGGGTAACAGTGGTAGACATGGTACTATCGTGAAATCCCATTCGATCTCTTACTTACTACTAGTCCCATGTAGCTCAAAGTTTGAAAGTATTTGGGGGTTAGTCCGTATACGGTCTCATATAAATTTCAAAGTAATATTAATTACTGTACAAATGCGTAAAAGAATAAAATATGTGATGATGAGTGTATGAAATGGACTCTTCCGGTTTTCTACCGGTATACTTTAATATGAATAAGTATAAAAATAATGATGTGGATGGCGTCTGTTATAGACTAATTTTAGTTCTAGGGAACGGATTAGAGATTATTTTTATTATTATTATCATCACTTAACTAGCTAGAAAAGTTCATTAGTAGATAGTGTTTATATATGCACTTCAGAGAAATTTCATGTTTGTAAAAAAAAGTTGATCCTAGAATCAAAAAATCAGGTAATCAAGTATCTGTGTTTTCATTACAAGAACTGGTGCCGTTTTAAATCATTCCAGCTATACTTAAATCAGAAACAATTTTTTTTTAATATAAAATGAAAGTAGGTCGTACACTCTATTGTATACACCTTAGTCTATCATTAAAAAAATTGTAAAGTTAATTATACGAGTACATTAGTTATGGTATAAAACAGCGAAATTATTTTATTAGAATTTTACTGACCAAGTTTCACAACATCACAGTTTTTTTTATAAATATATGTACCTGTTCTATTGTACCTTCATAATATTTAATGTTGTAAAACAAAATCAACCAGCGTGTTTTAGATAGAGTTAATTAAATCGAACGCTCTTGTTCACAAACGTTTAGCAACGTTTTTCTGTAACGATTTATTATGTCATCGAAGATGACATATTAATATGGTTGTGTGACTGAATAATTATTGAGTTGTACATCCATATTGAATAAACGCAACAGGGTTGTAGAGTTAACAACTACAGAGTTAACAAAAAATCATAAATTAACACTCTCACTGATTGTGAGATGACCACTTAGTGTGTGTCAAAAACACGCATTTGACGAATTTTTTGCAAAGAATCTGCTTGTTCCCATTTCTGAATATTTTGAGATTTTCCCCGTTAACTTAAAATACTTTTAGTTCGCTAAACATGACTATCCTGGATTCCTATTCTATATATAGATCTTTAAAAAGTCTTTATTACAATATTTATAAATTTATTTATAAAACATTTAATTTTTAATGTGACTTAATTTGTGGAAAAAAAATAAATAAATAAAAATGAAAATCTGAAATATTTGTTAAAACTCATTTTCAGAATTTCATAGTACTACAGCGAAATTCTTATAAATTCACCATGTCTGTTATCGTCATCAGTTATCACATTAAGAATGCATTTTTTATTTTCAAATAAGCTTGTAGATAAAGATAAACAATTATATCATATTGCCCAATTTGTTGAATTTATCCACAGTATACTTGATGTCATATTATTTTACATAATTTAAATGATATTTAAATAATTTTTTCCTAATATTTATAATTTTAAATTATACGGAATTGCAAATAATAATATATACACCACGGGATTAAAGTGTTTCTTTTGATCTATCGTGCAAATTGTTACTTACCGTAAAACCGTCTAGACCCGGACACTTGCAACCTGCAACAATAACCATTTGTTCTTGACGTCATTAGAGAGAGAAAAAGATCCTCTAAACAGCTGTACTAATAAAAATTACGGATTTCAACATTTACTATATTATTTTACAGGATTACTATCCTACAGTTTTTCAAAGAAATAAAATGTGTGTCTAACTTAGACATGTAATTTTCGTCATAATTGTTATATTGTTTTAGTTTTGACATGTATGTGTTCAGAATTTTATCGCGCATCATTTAATGACCTTTGAAATTATATTCGATGTATATATAAAAAAATACATGCTATATATGTATATCCGTTTAGACCCGGACACATCAGTTTAATACACTATGGCAGCGATTCGCACCAGTTGTAACTCCTACTGTCCATACGTTAATATTCCCCCCCAGAATTACGCGGTTTGTGCCTCCTTCTGGTGTCATATCATATGTTCACTTTATAGAGAGGCATACTATGCATTGCCCTCTCTCCCTTCCCACAAAATATTTTTAAGTCTTTGACAGGTTCAAAGACATCAGACGATATAAAACACTGTCCTAACCCCGACGGGAGAGGTTAGTTTGCATGTTATTACATTATTTAAGTAAGTGTCCGCGTCAAAACCGATTTAGGGTGTAGACCCGGACACTTACTAATTATTTTTATTTTTTTTTTTTATTTTTACTTATAATGAAACAAATGGGTCAGGAAAATAACAAATAATATACACTCTTTCTAATGGTTATAATTTTATTGGTGACATCTATGACGGAAAAATGTATAAACATAAAATTAACCAAAAAAATGTAAAAAAGTGTTCGGGTATAGACGGTTTTACGGTAAGGGGTTGTTATAGACCCTCTGGCAATAAACTTCACATTCGGGATCAAAAGTCACACTTTAGTTCCTTGGTGTACAATACATTTACTATCTGGTATTCAAAAAAGCTGTTGTAGAGGAGAATATTTAAAAAAATATTGCAGTTTTTTAGCCACGAGTGTTTAAAAACTTTAAAAAAAAGATAAATATGAAAATAATTATGAAATATTACACCATGACTGTGTTTAATTAATTATTCAATATTATATCATTGAATTGATGACTGAAGAGGATATGAATAAACGAAAAATACAATAGTAATGTGCATATGCATAATATTTTATTTGATTAACTCGTCATTGAACTCAACAATAATATTTATTTAAAGAATAGTTTTACCATTTTACTTTTAAATAAGTAAGTAGGTAAGAGAATTCACATAAACTCGGATTTAAAAAAAAAAATATTAATAATAATAATAACAAACAGCAATTTTCACATAGACATTAGTAGCTATATTCGTAATTTTTTTATTTAATCACAGATTACTGGCTTTATTTTTTGGAATTTTTCCTCAAATCTACATACAGTATAACTGTTTTAATAATATGCTTTAATACCGGATGTTATATATTTTTTAATTTAATTTACAAACTCATCGATTTCAAAACTTTATCATATCTAATCGAATCAATTTTTCTAAATTCTGTTTTTAGTCAATTTTTTTTTCTTTTTTTTTTTTTGCTTCAGGTCATAGTTGTCAGTCAGGTTTGAAAAAGATTGGTTCAATCGTTTCTATAACATTGCAGAAATTCCAGGATAAAAATAAACTTTAAATTTTTTAAAACCCATTTTAAAAGGTGGTTATTTTGCGAAATTGTTCTCAACCAGTTCTAACGAACATTAGTCCAGCCGTTTCCAGAATATTTCAATATTTTCAGGATAAAAATTTGCGGATTTCGAGTGAGCTAATTTTCATCGGTCGTGTATAGCATGTCTTGCCGTGTATTTTGTGGTGACTAATGAAATTAAGCTTATTCTAAATTATGAAAGGAATTTGGCATTCTAGAAATATTTATTTGAAACTTTTTTGAGATTTTTCGTCGTGATTATTTACAAATATGGAATACCATAAAGTAATGCTCAAATCTATTAATACCGACTGTATAAATTTTTGGGACTAATTCCGATAAAATGACAATTGTAATTTAATAGAGTGTTAGCTATTTTCTTATATACATATCAACTACCATAAATATTTATTATTAAAAAAAATTCATTTTTCTGATGAGTACATTACATTTCATGCAACGTTTTTTTTTACGTATTGATGAATGATGTATGTACAGGATGTAAGTATTGTAAGAAAAATTTTATATGCTAACACCATCTATCATTCATTTAAATTAATACTAAATAAAATTTATATGTATAGGTACAATTGTTGGTACACAGTGAAATCTACATGGTAAACGGCCAAACCATAGTAGCTAACAGACGAACGTAAATAATACATTCTCCACACAAAAATATTACCAGATTCCATATTGGAGATTGCGTCGTCACAAACCAGAGGGCTCTAATACAAGAAAATTAGTTCACCTTGAATGTTAAAAAAAAATTCTTGTTTTTCACAGTATAAATTCCCAATTTATGAAGTGCACTCACATTTAAAAAACCTAGATCAAAAACAAACAGCTAGTAAACTAAAAACTGTAGGTAGTTTTAATATCTAGCGCGTGTTGATTTTTTTGAATTAGATTCCCCTTGTTTGCCACAATACAACTTTACGTAAACGTTACGTAGTTTTTTCTGATATACCGCTAATTACGTATCTATTCGTATATTGTACAAATGACCATTGCCTCTGGAACGTACATATATCTTGTTTATTCTCTTTGTAATACACGTCATGAAATTTCCTTCTCTGTTTCTTACAACTTTTCTTATCTTCTCTAATCTTTTTGATTTATGGCAATAATAGCCTTTTTGTAATAGGTAAATCTGGTTGTCTATATTGTTAAATATATCTATCCGTTTTCTTATGACGTCATAAATATTTTAAAATGTAGTTATTCACGACAAACGATTTTTAACAACTTTAATTAATTGAAAAGAAATGCATACAAGTTTTGTTGCGATAACTAAAAAAAAAGCTGAATGAACAACACACCCATTTGTATAAAAAACCATAAACAAGCTTAATTTATAAAAAAAAAAGGATGTATGTATACGATTTCTGTTACCAATTATCGTATTTACTCTTTTACTAATATAAAATTCAATTGTTCTGTTTGACAGCATTATATTGTTCCTTATTATCATTTTTAAATGATTTATTATATTTATTTTGTATTAAAAAAATATAAAAGAAGGGTATAAGAAGAAACTACAAATTTTAAATAAGAGTAAAAACAAAGTTTGAAATGTTCTATACAGAACTGTATTAATAAGTATTTGTCAGAAACCTATTACAAACCTTTATTAGGTATACGTTTCTCTTACTAAAATCCACTCTATTTTTTTTTTAATATGTGAACACGTTTTCAACCATTACGGGCATTAACGAGTGTTCGTTATGTAAATTTAATATGTAATTATCGCAATTATAAAATTGTGTTTAAAATAAAAATTTGCTCAAGAACTTGTCCTAAAATTTGTTTAATTGAATCTACCACCAGAGTGGAACAATTAATAGAAAATAACGAGAGTTTGAGATAAAGATTAGTAAGAGTGCATTTGCAGTCATCAAATTCAAGATTTGCAGCCATCAAATATACTCAATTAATAAAAGAAATTATATTTGTTTTACATAAGTAAACGTAGAACTTCGCACTCCGTTTTTCCGTACACCCTATTTTAATAATTGTCAGATTGAACAATCTATTACACACCTGGCCTCACATATAAGGTACAAAGATACTCATATGAAAAATTTTAGAACACTATTTACTTTTAAGTTTTGTAATAAAAGCAATAATAAAAATAAAAAAAAAAATTAAAGCTAGTAAGGCCTGATCCGCATTAACGTTCCGCTCTCGGTACGATATCGCTACGCTCCCGATTCGATAAAATATTCTTACACAATAAACAATGAGTGTATTGACATCATCGCTCCGAGTGTTTATTTTAATAAACACTTTTCTTAGCTACTTCATTAAATATATTAGACATCTCCTTCCAACTAATTACGAAGAAATTACTTAAACGTATGTCGTAGATAACAAAAACATGCAGGTATTATGATGTCATATAAAAAAGAATATAAATATTTAGCTGCAAGGATCTGTACCGGCACAAGATTGCCGTGAAAATGTAAATTTCTTAATTTTGTAAAGTCATACAGATTGCCGTGTGAAATATGAAAATTAAAATTATAACTATTGAATTAGTTTTCCTAGCAACTAAAATAATAAAATAAAATCAGTCTAATACTGAATTTCAAAAGAGAAACTTGTTTTTTATTTCTCAAGAAATTATTCGAAAGCAGTATTGTGATAAGTGGTGACCAACCGACGTTTACTTTGGTGAGTCGTTAACCATTTATTTTTTATATTTATTATATATTGCTTGCTTTTGAAAATATTTGTTTTCAAATAAAAACAAAAATGCCACGGACAAGTCAAAATGTTCAATTTTAAACTGCATCAGAACGGATGCTGGCGGATTCTGTAAATGAAAACCCACCGTTCGATAAAAATGATGTAGAAATTTATTATTTGTAATAAAAAAACATGTCAAATGATGAGAACAAATATTTTTAAATAATGTGCCAGCAAACGTTTTGCCGTTTTTTGTGTGCGTTGAATAAACTACCTGTTGACAACTTAAATGGAACAGCTGATGACATGCTGGATTTCTTAAAAAATTTAATCAAATTTTACAAAATATTAAAGGTCATTTAAAAGTAAATTTGGAAAATCAAATGAAAATCATAATTTCCATAGAAACAAAAATAAGAAAGGAAATTATGAGAAATAGAAAAAATTTTCAAATCAAAGGGTCATCAGAAGGTTTGTTCATACCATTTAAAGTGTGGAATGCACGCAGGAAAGTGCATTGAGCCATGCTGTTGGCAAACACTGACTAGAGAGATTTAATATGGAGTTTTTTTACGGTGCCAAAATGATCAATCGTGTTGTTGAATCGTGTGATAAATGTTGGAAAAACATATTTATTGGACACGATTTGGCACAGTTAAAACCCATAATTGAACCAGATGATAGATTTTCATCAATCCATCTGGACATAATTTGACCTATACCTTTATTCTATCAATCGTTGGTAGATTTTCAAGGTGGGTTGAAGCTATTCCTTTAAACGATAGTTACGCTTCAACTATAATTACTTATCCTTCACAAATTTTATACGGTAATCCATTAAGGTTACCATATCAATTAATATCATATTGTAACTCAAATGATAATAAATTGAGTCAATATGATTTTGCGAATGCTTTATCAAATAGCATTCAAAATACAAAATATT
Source organism: Brachynemurus nebulosus (assembly GCA_035578155.1). NCBI lineage: Eukaryota > Metazoa > Arthropoda > Insecta > Neuroptera > Myrmeleontidae > Brachynemurus > Brachynemurus nebulosus. The sequence continues at coordinate 50,404,307 of JAPWDM010000006.1, read as the reverse complement.
TCTTTAGGAAATTTTATAAAAATAAAAGTTTCGTAGATGCGAATCTATCGTCTGCCAAATTTGTATATATTAGGGACGATAGAGTTAAATCTGCACTGGCTCTTAATTATTTGGGACCCTTTGAAGTAATTGAAAGGGGATATAAATATTTTAAGCTTAAAATAAATAACAGATTGGATAATGTATCGATCGATCGATTAAAAACGGCATATGTGATTTAATTTTGTGTAATGTTTAATTACATAAAAGCTTGTAAATATTTATCTGTGCATATAAAATAAGTCTGTAAATATTTTAGTGTACATATTTTGTTGGGATTGTTTTCTGCCGTTGTTTTGTTTTGTTACAGGTTCGGATATCTACTTTCTGGAAGAATTTCTGGAAAAAGAGAAAACATCCGAACCATGGGATATATAAAGTGGGACATTTTACATACATGCATATATGTATATTAAATTTTCTATATAATTATGTACATATATTTTTTTTCATATTTAATTCAATATTTGCATGAATTGTAATTATTTAGCATTGTATTTTGGGGAGTTTTTATGTATTCAGGATACAGTTAAAGTTGTTTCCTGGAAACTTTTCTCCTCAAAAGGAAATTTTTTTTTAATTGTTGCTCGGAAAATTTATTTTTTTTGCGATGGGGGCGTATGTACCGGCACAAGATTGCCGTGAAAATGTAAATTTCTTAATTTTGTAAATTCATACAGATTGCCGTGTGAAATATGAAAATTAAAATTATAACTATTGAATTAGTGTTCCTAGCAAATAAAATAATAAAATAAAATCAGTCTAATACTGAATTTCAAAAGAGAAACTTGTTTTTTATTTCTCAAGAAATTATTCGAAAGCAGTATTTTGATAGATTTTAGGTTTCTTTACTTAAGGGTCATTATTGTAAAAATGTTCAGAAAGTAGAGGAAGACGAAAAATAGACAAGGGAAGTTATGACGTATATTCCATCCAGAATAAACAAGTAATACTAATACACCTAACTGAAAATGTATAAAATATCGTTGTAATGGTGGAAGCGATGGGAACGACAGCATTCAAAATTATAATTCGCCGGCAGCAACGAACAAAAAGTCAATTAGATTTTTACGAAATTCAATATTTTACACAATTTAATTCAAAATTCTTTTTTTAACGTAGGATTTTCTATTTAATTAAAAAGACATACATATTTTACTCGCGTTGTCTCGCGTATATAAATACCACTACACCATTTTTTTTTTACCAAGAAGCGAAATACACAGAGTACACCCGGACATATTTTAAGTTCCAAAAAACAAGATTTTGTAAATAGCTCTATTTGTTGCTGCGTAAATTATGCATGTATACTTTTAGTCTTTAACCTTTTCAAATTTAGCTGAAAGAAAATTTTAGAAAAAAAAGTGGGAATCGTTTTAGAGTAGGTACTCACTGCCATTAAAAAATACCTCCATAAAGCTAGCCGTCCCAAAATAAAATTTGCAAAATCCCAATAAACTACTAGGTGAATATAGGTGTATTTTAGGTGTAAATTAGGTATGCTAATAAAATATTGGGTGTTCTTAGCGTTTTCGAGAAATTGAGAAAAACAAACGGGACGGCTAAGTTTACGTAAACCTAGCCGTCCTATAGGTAAAATACCCCTGTCGCAGCATCTGCATAACATAGCGAATTTTCTAAGAGTAAAAGAATTTTTAAAATCGGCTGGGTAATTAGTTTTGATATTTTTGGGACTCAAGAACCCGAACGGACTTTGTGCAATTAAAGGACATTAAAATTTTATCAGTGATATAGTTTTTAAAAGGGCAATATTCGGTATTAATAAAAGATAAAATATATCTTTCAAACATTTTATTAAATTTAGTTATTAAATCAAATTTTTCATAATTCATACTATTTGCTTATTACCATTCCTGTCAAATGTATAATTTAATTTTTAAATTTATCTTACATGTCGTTCGACACGAGCGACAGGATTCACGCACGCTGTGTCGCTTAGGGCAAATATCTGTGTCATTCATATCGTATCTCCTAGGTGTGCATCAATTTCGTGTTTTCAATGCAATTTAAATGTACTCAAGCGATGCGTGTCTTGAAGCGACACATTTCTTGTGTCTCTCATGTCGTATCTCTCGTGTCGTATCTCCTAGGTGTGCAACCGCGTTAATAGAATTACTATTTTAATTAATGTCTATCACATTAATATTGTAAGAAATGATAATCTCTTATAATTGGGACAAAAATAATATTAATAAAAGTTTCAAGTATTTTATAAATGTTTTTTATTTTCAACAAAAGTGAGTAGGTACAATATAATTTATTGTGTTTTTATTATATAATTTTCTTTGATAATACCGAAAACTGCAACGTATTTATACATAATTAAGGTGTAATACTTATTTGCCAAGTGAACGAGTTGTGATTGATTTCGGATAGATGAGCTCAGGTGTTTTAGATATGAAGAGGTAAAAGAGGTGCCTCAACGAATCGTCTTTCACATTTTATTATTTCGCGGCTTCATACCGTTTTATTTAAATACTACATGAAATTTATGCTGTAACTGTGTCTTGGAAGTAACATCGATTGCCTATAAAATAAATTGATACTGAATAATTATTTAAGGAAGCTGAATAATTATTTGAAGAATTATCATGACGCTGGCCGGAAGTTTTTTTGTAGTCAAAATTTAATAACTTCAATCGATTGTAGGCCGTTTGTAGATGTTTGTAGTATATTTATTTTCGTTTGTAGCCCTTTAGTTTATTTGTAATTAACAATCAAAATTTTGTACTGAAGTTAGCCGGAAGCAATCGTGAATGTAATTTTTGTTGGTAACAATAGAAAGGTTATCGTTTGTAGTGTCTAAATATAACGGTAAAATGTTCGTAGGGTGGCCTGATAAAGCATAATTAACTAACAAGTAATTTAACAAAATTGCGCATGCGTACCATTTTAAATTTGCTCCATGTGAGTTCGTTATTTTAAATTTGACGCATGTATAGGTTTTATTGCATTATATTATTCAAAATTTAACAGACTGCGTTTATGATTACAGTAAAATTTGGTCTAAAAGTTTTTTATTTTTAATTAATTATGAAAGATAATAATAATAAACTATTAAAAAGGAAAACTTACACCTACACATTATTAAACTCATGTACTTTTATCGCAAACAGAAGAGTGCAATGGATTTTATTTCGACAATGGTTTGTAGAATATTTTTAATTTGAATTTTTCTTGGACAGCAATTAGTATTTCTTATTGGAAATCTTATATGCTTTAAGAATTCAAAATTAAAAAATATTACAAAAAGTTAACCATATGTAACAGAATAATTATGTCGTTTTATGATGAGGTTGTTATATTTTTGAAAATAAAAAATAAAACATTGAATTTTAAAAAAGTAATTTTTTATATCAATAAAACATGTTTGATAATATATAAAATAATTTTTCTTAATACACTATCAAAAATTCTTGTTTAGCAGCAATTCTTGTAGTTTCTTTTAAGCTTGTGTCAGCAATAGGTATGAATGAAAAATTCTTAAAAAAATAGCAGCTTTAAATAATAAAATTTCACTAGGATTTTTTTTTTTAAATTAAAATTTTGACAGCAGTGTCCGGCGGCATCGCCATCGACGGGCATGCGTCCCCAAAACGGGAAAATGATAAAAACGACACATAAAGACAGGAACACATAAATGCAATAGACAACGGACAAACATACACATGATAATATTCACCGATGAGCCCTGCCATCCCAGGGCTTCAAAACGAGCGGACAGTCCTTGATGGCGGTACGCTAAGTCCTAGCCAGAACGTCCGGTCACCAAGAACCGAAAACCAACGATGAAACTCCCTCCGAGGTGTAAGAGGCCCCGGAGTGGAGGAAACCGACTAGAGACACACAATAATAAAAAGAATAAAAAGTAAACATCACAGACTGCATCACAGGACTCCACTGTACTCATGGGGGCCAGGAACCACCCACCAGCACAATGGAGTAACAAACGAAAGAGGAAACAAAATATCACAGACAATCATCACAGCAACCCACTGCACTCATGGGGGGACTAAACCACCCAGTGTGCAGTGAGGATCATAACAACGCTGCCGGAGACCCACAGAGCCTCCATTAGCTGAATAACAAACAAAAACTCAACAAAAAAGGAAATAACAACAAAGAATAACAACAGATTATCACAGTCAATATATATCACAATTAACCCACTGCATTCCTGAGGGCCTAAAACCGCCCAGGACTACAGTGGGGATCACAATAACACCGCTGGAGGACTTCCATGGGCCTCCAGTAGTAGAAAAAACACAAAAAATCACAGACAGCCCGTTGCATCCCGAAAGTCCGAAATCATTCAGTGGTGCAACGGGTATACTTACAACACCTTTGGGAGCCCGAGGGCCCCCAGCGGCAAAAAACACACAATGAACAAAAACAATAGCAAACTTTGTGTTAAAATAATTTTTGTTCGTCTCATTTATTACCAAACCAGAGCCCCGTTAGTCTGCTATCAAGCTAGCAGTTACCGCCGAGCACGACGAGGACGAGGGGTTGGATTTATGCCCGGCACAAGGATTTTCAAAAATGTGCAAATTAAACAAACTTACCAGATACTGAAGCAATTCTGTAAAAAATAATTTACTTAATATGAAAATCACTTTGCTTTGTTACTTTTAAACAAATTGAAGTTTTCTTGTAACGAGCCACCTTTCGAGTAGTTAACTCAATAAGAGGTTTAACACAATTGAAAATTATTTATTATTATTATCTATCTTTCATTAATAATTTATTATTATTATCTTTCATAATCAATTAAAAATAAAAAAATTTTAGACTAAATTTTACTGTAATCATAAACGCAGTCTGTTAAATTTTGAATAATATAATGCAATAAAACCTATACATGCATCAAATTTAAAATAACGAACTCACATGGAGCAAATTTAAAATGGTACGCATAGGCAATTTTTTTAAATAACTTTTTAATTAATTATGCTTTATCAGGCGACCTGACGAACATTTTACCGTTATATTTAGACGCTACAAACGATAATATTTATATTGTTACCAAAAAAATTACATTCACGATTGCTTCCGGCTAAATAAACTAAAGGGCTACAAACGAAAATAAATATACTACAAACATCTACAAACGGCCTACAATCGATTGAAGTTATTAAATTTTGACTACAAAAAACTTCCGGCCAGCGCACAGTGGGGCCAAATACCATTAAAGGCGGCAAAAATACAAAAAATTAAATTATAACCTACAATTTATATGACCCCTTAAATCAATAGCTAAAATATTCTAGCAACGACCTCTGTAATTAACTTGGGTAAAATAACGTGGGGGGTGCAAATATATCGACTATTATTCGTTATTTCTATAAATTGACTGCTTTTTAAACGATATTATTGTATGTAAAGTAGTGATTTGCGGGATCGTTATTTAAGTTATAAAAAAATAAATTAAAATCCGTTATAATGGGCGATGTTCCCCATGGTATGTTATTTTTTTTATGTATCTTATTTGTTAAAATCAGTATTCGTATTGATACTATCAAGCTTTAATGAAACATGGTTGAATTATCTAGAAAAATTCTGTAAAAATTAATTTCTCAAAGAATTTTAGTTACGTATCCAATCGAATCCAACGGATATATTTGTGGCATTTGATAGAGTAATTAGTCTATTTTGGTATCATGATTGTAGAGTTTGCACCAAATTGCACCTTTTTTTAAAATTTGCTGATTTTATTTTCATTTTGTTTGAGCAAAAATCATCAATAAGAAGCTTAGAAAGTTCATATAAGCTCTCAGTGGTGCATAAAAATATTAAATAATTAAATAAAACACTCGAATTTATTAAATTTATGTAGGTACCGAATATTCCAGTTAAGTTAACGCTAAAATTAAGCGTATTATCGAAATTCGTCGTCAAAAATTCCATATTCCATTTAAAATTTATAAGCTGATACCACGTGGCTAGAAACCAGTAACCGGAAATGAAATCGAGTTGCATGAAAAACGTCTCAACTTAGGGTCAAACAAGATCTGCCAATTTCAAATTCATCCGACGAATGGTTTTTGATATATCACTTGAGTAACCGTTATGGGACACCCTGTACAGTGGGACACCCAGTATTTTATTAATAAATATCAATTAAAAGTAAAATATATTATTATATAACTATTCTGTAGTAGTAGTAGGAATATGGGCATTTGGAGCCCTCCATCCCTCCATCCGACTTTTTGAGCGACCTCGGCAGGTGGTAAAACTACCGAGGCGGTTCTAGAAGCCTCCGGCGGTGGGTGGAGCAAAATTTTTTTCTAGCCTAGCGGAACTTGATCCAACCTAAGAGAACCTAAGGAAATTTGGTGTAACCTAACAGATTGTTTCTAACCTAAGAATTCCCTAATAGATGGCGCAGCCACCTTCGAGCCCTGTAAATTCCCTAATAGATGACGCAGTCACCTTTGATAGCGTTGCTGGTCTGGATTCCTGTGTGTAAGTTTGAAAAATTGTCAATAGATGGTGCTGAAAATCCTTTTTGATATTTAAAAGATGGCGTAGCTAGTACCGCGAACATTGTACCTTGATTTATAATTTTATCATATTTTTATCTGAAAACAGGTTTATACAGGTTTCCTCTAACTAAAAACACATTTTTTTTTAATTTTTAATTTTTATTTTTTTTTATTAAATAAAAACACATTTTTAATTTTTTTTTTAATTTTTTTAAATTTTTCTTATTTTAATAAATTTATTTAAAAGAAATATTTTACAATAAAAATGTTTAAATGTTATTACGATAATATTTGTATATGGATATGACATTTTCCATGGCGCAAGTTGCTCCGGAATGATAGCCGCATCGAGGACTATTTATGTTGATGTTATGATTCTCAACTTAGGGCAAATTGTTATTTCTTCAAAGTTCATTATGGGCGCTGACGGTAGTAGTCGTTTCAAATAGCGTACTTTTTCTTCTCCCTTCGCATAGATGATGCGAGTTCCGTGTAGATTGTTTATTAAAATGTATTGTAGTTCCTCGTATTCAATATGTCCATCCATCCAGGCGAACCCATGATGGTTTTTCCGTAACCAGCGAGCTGTGCGTTGATCCTTTTCACTTAATCCGCAAAACGGTATTGGTGATTTGAAAATATAGTGTTGTAGTATATAATCTTCACCACAATTTTCTTCGGAAGAATCGAATTTCAACAGAGCTAATTCCTTTATGTAGAATTTCCCATTTGTTGAATTTGGAAATCCTTGGAAGTCAACAATTGCTGCGTCGGTCTTCATTGTGCGTTGTCTAGAGCGAAACTGGCTGATTTATAGTCGGATTGCGATGCTTTTATACATTTTTTGTAACAATATTCGTCAATGGATTATATTGAACCACACGGTCATGTAGTAGAAGACAGAATGCTGATGTATTCTCCGGCACCTCCTTCAACGTTTTAAATTCAATTCGAATATCCGCCGGTCAACTTTTCAATGATTCGTTATCGTGTTATTTTATTGTGTAAAATCAATTAGTTTGTCGACCCCGAGTTGGTGTAGTGGTTAGCAACTCCGCTCTTATCTGGTAGATTGTGAGTTCGAAACCAACCGGGGGAGATTCGTCATCTACATTACTACGCCGCTCATTAGTTTATCGTAGAATTGTTGGTATTTCAGATTTTTCAACGAGTTGTTTAATAATTTCCTCTCGACGCTTCGCTTTACTTAGTTCTCTTAATTCTGCGTTAGAACATTGAAGAAGATTGATGTAATGATCCGTAAATTACATACAACAGAAATATTCCGATATTTCAATATTTCGTCTATAATTGAACTTGAAAAGTCTACAAACCACCTCTTTAAATTCAATGGTGTTTGTTGAATAATTTTTTACTATTTTAATACACAAGTCGACCAATTGGTGATCTTTGATTCCTCACAGAACACTTTCTTGCATATGCACAAATTTTTAATATAATTATAAATTTTACAAGTTAAAAAAGTGATCATTGTGTACCTATTTTTGTTTAAAACTATACTTAATAAAAAAAAAAATTTTAAGAAAAAAAACCGATCTTTTGATTTACACCGATCCCCTAAAGAGAAATCAAACTAATTTTTGATATTATATCTTAAACTTGATGTATATATAAAAATTCCATTTACAATTATGGTACACCATATATACTCGTAAATTTTACAAAAATGTATCACTCTGTACATTTTTTAAATCTGTGTGCATATTCTTTGATGTTATTTAATCAGCTAAATCTTTAATCAACTAAATCAGCTAAAATTGTTACATACTTACGTTATAAATATCTAAGTGTGTATTTTTCTTTTAAATAATATATAACTTAGAAATACTCATGATTACTTTACTATAGCTGTAATCACGCAATATCATGTTATAAAATACATAAGAATTTACTCATTTAATGTAAAAATATTTGATTATCAACAATTAAATAAAAACGAATTTTTTTAAAATATATGTATATAGTAATATAATATTTCGCATATATACAGTACTCTGTTAAAAGTACGGGTTTCTACACCGTTAAAAACATATATTTTACAATATCAATATATTGTAAAAAATCATATTTCTTAATATTTTTAAAACTGAATATGTAATATCAAGAATTTAAAACAGTTTTGAAACATTAATTTCTCCTCATAATATTTTTTTTTGTCTTAAATTAATAGCACAATGTTCCATATATTTTAAGAAAATTTTTCTTTTAATATTTTATAACTTATCTAAAAAATTTATAGCTATTTTTATCAAAAAATTTATTACTTGCTATTGTTAAAAAATTAGTTAAATATATCTATAGGTATTAAATGACCCCTAGTTTTGTGAAAGACGGTAGTAATAGCAATTCATCTTAAATACGAAATTATTTTATCAATGCTAAATAAGCGTTTTTTTTTTCTCATATTATCATACTCCAATATATTGTATATTATTATAATTTATAAAAATGTGTTTTATTTATTAAAAAATTTAGCAAAATTTTAAATAATATCGCGTCAAAATAATATTCAGAAGTCAATAAAAGACAATAGCAGTAAATTTATTAAGATAACTATAAATAAATATTAATCTAATGTTGAAATATTTATTAACAAATAGTACTGCTTAGTAGAAAATTAGGTACCTATTGTTTTGTTTTCAAATTTACCTTTTTGCAATTAAAGAAAATTTTAGTAACTATCGATGCCTATATAAAACGATACCCATAAAAGACAAGCATGCTCTGATCTCAACAATTTTTTCCCATGTTAAATTTGTATGTTCTTACTTCGCTGAAACTTATTATGTTTATATATTCCCCGCAATATTTTCTACCATAAACAATAGTTATAGCAAGCTAGGTAGGTATTGAATAAGTATTTTTTGTTTGTTAATTTATTGATGATAGAGAAAAAAAATTTATGATTTTATAGACAGTGAAATACATTTAAACTATTTTTTTTGCAGTTTAATTTTGTAAAAACACCTAAAAATTATCAGTCACAGACAAATATTTCTAAGCAAACGAATTGAAAATGTAGTTTTATATCATAAGAATAAATGCTTATATATAGGGTGGACAGTAAATAACTCTCATAATTTTTAAAGAGCGGATGAAAACTTTAATTTTGGATTACGAAATTTTTTTTTTCCGGAGTTAAGCTGCATTCAATTAATTAACCCTTTCCTGCGCAGCAGTTTTACATCATTACTGTGCAAACGATACTTCAAATTAGCAAATCATTAATAACATGGGTAAATACTTATTAGCAAGAATTACATAGTTTACACATATGTTCTATCGCACCAGAATGTTAATAGGACAATGCGATTTAATTGCCTATATTCAGGAGCAAGCAAAAACATTACCTATTTTAATAGCTTAGAAAATACACATTACATTTTTTTTTTCGTTGTAAGAACAATCATTTCGGTGATCTTTTTTAACGAATTACTAAAATTGCTTAAGGACTATGGTATGTAAGAAATAACAACACTCACATAATTTTAAAATAATTAACGTACAGCTATTGGAAAAGTTACAAAGATTTTTTTAACAACTTATTAAATGTTGATAGCTTATTTTAATATCTTCTATAGGGTCGTAAGTATAACCCTAAACCCGAAATTTTTTCATTACCATCGTTGACGACTGTATTCTCGTCATCATCAGCTTCTCCTTCGCTCGCAGTATCTTCGTTGTCGCTAGCAGATGTTTTTTCACCATTTGATATATACTTTAACACTGGTTCAATAATATCATGCTTTTCCAATTCCCTGGTTATTGAGATAATCCGCTCTCCAATGTCACTTTCCTTTAAATTATTAAAATGGCTTCGTTTTTTCTCGTTTTCGATATAATCCGCAAAGCTGGGATTTATAATATGACTCCTTTCCATTAAATTACAAATAGTATTAACCATTTCTTCTCCAATTTGCGTCTGAGTCGCTAAACTTCTTAGTTCATCAACTAAATGGTTCGGGTCATCAAAATATTCTTCATCATCAACAGGTTTCGAATGGCCATTATGAAGGTTAGTATTTTCATCATCATATTTGAAACGTTTAGCTTCTCCATTTATTGAATTAGATGTTGAAGGTTGGTCCTTTTCTTCCGAATTTTTATCTTCTTGTTCTTCATCCTTTGCGCATGCGTTCTGAAGCTCTTTGACCATTAATATGTCTAGAGCAGTTTGTAAGAGACCAGCTATCTTTGGAGTAAAACTTGTTTCTTTGTAGTTATCAGGCGATGGTAAATGCTTTTGTTCATCAGATCCATTATCTTCGACATTTACCGATTGTAGAATATTATGCGAGTTTTTTAAAGCGTGGAATTTACTTCTGATTGCTTCTGCTGCAGCCATCATACTTTCATCAAAAGTATTCAAGTTTCTTTTAGATAGATCTGTATCATTTTCGTGTTGATTTTGAAATACTGGTGCTTTATCTTCCTTTTCTTCATTTCTTGCTTCAAAACTATATTCGGTTTCATTATCATCATTTTCATCATTAGATTTTGACGATTCACTTTGTCTCCTGTTCTCCGCGCTGTTCACTTGTGTCCCATTATTTACCGTGGTATATTCAAACTGATTATTTGCGATCTGGTCATTATTGTTTGTTTGATGTTCCTGAGCATGCACTCTTCTTTTCATATGACGTAAAAGAGAACTTCTCCGCGAAAATGTCTTGTCACAACGTATACAATTAAACATTTTGATAGATGTGAATAGTTCGATTTATAACATAACACTGATTAGTTTTTATATCGACATGATCTTATATAGTACAACCAGAGCAGAATTGACGTAAAGTAATGACACCAAAATGCACCAAAGGTGCACCAAATGACACCAAACTGCACCAAAATGCACCAAAGGTGCACCAAATGACACCAAACTGCACCAAAGGTGCACCAAATGACACCAAACTCCACCAAAGGTGCACCAAATGACACCAAAGGTGCACCAAATGACACCAAACTGCACCAAAGGTGCACCAAATGACACCAAACTGCACCAAATGACACCAAAATGCACCAAACGTGCACCAAATGACATCAAACTTCACCAACGGTGCACCAAAATGCACCAAAGGTGTACCAAATGACACCAAGCTGCACCAAAGGTGCACCAAATGACACCAAACTGCACCAAAGGTGCACCAAATGACACCAAACTGCACCAAATGACACCAAACTGCACCAATTGACACCAAATGACACCAAACTGCACCAAATGACACCAAAATGCACCAGTATGGTGTCATTTGGTGTCCTTTGGTGCACCTTTGGTGCATTTGGTGTCACTTGGTGCACCTTTGGTGCATTTTGGTGCACTTTTGGTGCAGTTTGGTGTCATTTGGTGCACCTTTGGTGCATTTTGGTGTCATTTGGTGCAGTTTGGTGTCATTTGGTGCACCTTTGGTGCAGTTTGGTGTCATTTGGTGCACCTTTGGTGCAGTTTGGTGTCATTTGGTGCACCTTTGGTGTCATTTGGTGCACCTTTGGTGCAGTTTGGTGTCATTTGGTGCACCTTTGGTGCAGTTTGGTGTCATTTGGTGCACCTTTGGTGCATTTTGGTGCAGTTTGGTGTCATTTGGTGCACCCTTGGTGCAGTTTGGTGTCATTTGGTGCACCTTTGGTGTCATTTGGTGCACCTTTGGTGCAGCTTGGTGTCATTTGGTACACCTTTGGTGCATTTTGGTGCACCGTTGGTGAAGTTTGATGTCATTTGGTGCACGTTTGGTGCATTTTGGTGTCATTTGGTGCAGTTTGGTGTCATTTGGTGCACCTTTGGTGCAGTTTGGTGTCATTTGGTGCACCTTTGGTGTCATTTGGTGCACCTTTGGTGCAGCTTGGTGTCATTTGGTACACCTTTGGTGCATTTTGGTGCACCGTTGGTGAAGTTTGATGTCATTTGGTGCACGTTTGGTGCATTTTGGTGTCATTTGGTGCAGTTTGGTGTCATTTGGTGCACCTTTGGTGCAGTTTGGTGTCATTTGGTGCACCTTTGGTGTCATTTGGTGCACCTTTGGTGCAGTTTGGTGTCATTTGGTGCACCTTTGGTGCAGTTTGGTGTCATTTGGTGCACCTTTGGTGCATTTTGGTGTCATTTGGTGCACCTTTGGTGCAGTTTGGTGTCATTTGGTGCACCTTTGGTGCATTTTGGTGTCATTACTTTACGTCAATTCTGCTCTGGTTGTACTATATAAGATCATGTCGATATAAAAACTAATCAGTGTTATGTTATAAATCGAACTATTCACATCTATCAAAATGTTTAATTGTATACGTTGTGACAAGACATTTTCGCGGAGAAGTTCTCTTTTACGTCATATGAAAAGAAGAGTGCATGCTCAGGAACATCAAACAAACAATAATGACCAGATCGCAAATAATCAGTTTGAATATACCACGGTAAATAATGGGACACAAGTGAACAGCGCGGAGAACAGGAGACAAAGTGAATCGTCAAAATCTAATGATGAAAATGATGATAATGAAACCGAATATAGTTTTGAAGCAAGAAATGAAGAAAAGGAAGATAAAGCACCAGTATTTCAAAATCAACACGAAAATGATACAGATCTATCTAAAAGAAACTTGAATACTTTTGATGAAAGTATGATGGCTGCAGCAGAAGCAATCAGAAGTAAATTCCACGCTTTAAAAAACTCGCATAATATTCTACAATCGGTAAATGTCGAAGATAATGGATCTGATGAACAAAAGCATTTACCATCGCCTGATAACTACAAAGAAACAAGTTTTACTCCAAAGATAGCTGGTCTCTTACAAACTGCTCTAGACATATTAATGGTCAAAGAGCTTCAGAACGCATGCGCAAAGGATGAAGAACAAGAAGATAAAAATTCGGAAGAAAAGGACCAACCTTCAACATCTAATTCAATAAATGGAGAAGCTAAACGTTTCAAATATGATGATGAAAATACTAACCTTCATAATGGCCATTCGAAACCTGTTGATGATGAAGAATATTTTGGTGACCCGAACCATTTAGTTGATGAACTAAGAAGTTTAGCGACTCAGACGCAAATTGGAGAAGAAATGGTTAATACTATATGTAATTTAATGGAAAGGAGTCATATTATAAATCCCAGCTTTGCGGATTATATCGAAAACGAGAAAAAACGAAGCCATTTTAATAATTTAAAGGAAAGTGACATTGGAGAGCGGATTATCTCAATAACCAGGGAATTGGAAAAGCATGATATTATTGAACCAGTGTTAAAGTATATATCAAATGGTGAAAAAACATCTGCTAGCGACAACGAAGATACTGCGAGCGAAGGAGAAGCTGATGATGACGAGAATACAGTCGTCAACGATGGTAATGAAAAAATTTCGGGTTTAGGGTTATACTTACGACCCTATAGAAGATATTAAAATAAGCTATCAACATTTAATAAGTTGTTAAAAAAATCTTTGTAACTTTTCCAATAGCTGTACGTTAATTATTTTAAAATTATGTGAGTGTTGTTATTTCTTACATACCATAGTCCTTAAGCAATTTTAGTAATTCGTTAAAAAAGATCACCGAAATGATTGTTCTTACAACGAAAAAAAAAATGTAATGTGTATTTTCTAAGCTATTAAAATAGGTAATGTTTTTGCTTGCTCCTGAATATAGGCAATTAAATCGCATTGTCCTATTAACATTCTGGTGCGATAGAACATATGTGTAAACTATGTAATTCTTGCTAATAAGTATTTACCCATGTTATTAATGATTTGCTAATTTGAAGTATCGTTTGCACAGTAATGATGTAAAACTGCTGCGCAGGAAAGGGTTAATTAATTGAATGCAGCTTAACTCCGGAAAAAAAAAATTTCGTAATCCAAAATTAAAGTTTTCATCCGCTCTTTAAAAATTATGAGAGTTATTTACTGTCCACCCTATATATAAGCATTTATTCTTATGATATAAAACTACATTTTCAATTCGTTTGCTTAGAAATATTTGTCTGTGACTGATAATTTTTAGGTGTTTTTACAAAATTAAACTGCAAAAAAAATAGTTTAAATGTATTTCACTGTCTATAAAATCATAAATTTTTTTTCTCTATCATCAATAAATTAACAAACAAAAAATACTTATTCAATACCTACCTAGCTTGCTATAACTATTGTTTATGGTAGAAAATATTGCGGGGAATATATAAACATAATAAGTTTCAGCGAAGTAAGAACATACAAATTTAACATGGGAAAAAATTGTTGAGATCAGAGCATGCTTGTCTTTTATGGGTATCGTTTTATATAGGCATCGATAGTTACTAAAATTTTCTTTAATTGCAAAAAGGTAAATTTGAAAACAAAACAATAGGTACCTAATTTTCTACTAAGCAGTACTATTTGTTAATAAATATTTCAACATTAGATTAATATTTATTTATAGTTATCTTAATAAATTTACTGCTATTGTCTTTTATTGACTTCTGAATATTATTTTGACGCGATATTATTTAAAATTTTGCTAAATTTTTTAATAAATAAAACACATTTTTATAAATTATAATAATATACAATATATTGGAGTATGATAATATGAGAAAAAAAAAACGCTTATTTAGCATTGATAAAATAATTTCGTATTTAAGATGAATTGCTATTACTACCGTCTTTCACAAAACTAGGGGTCATTTAATACCTATAGATATATTTAACTAATTTTTTAACAATAGCAAGTAATAAATTTTTTGATAAAAATAGCTATAAATTTTTTAGATAAGTTATAAAATATTAAAAGAAAAATTTTCTTAAAATATATGGAACATTGTGCTATTAATTTAAGACAAAAAAAAATATTATGAGGAGAAATTAATGTTTCAAAACTGTTTTAAATTCTTGATATTACATATTCAGTTTTAAAAATATTAAGAAATATGATTTTTTACAATATATTGATATTGTAAAATATATGTTTTTAACGGTGTAGAAACCCGTACTTTTAACAGAGTACTGTATATATGCGAAATATTATATTACTATATACATATATTTTAAAAAAATTCGTTTTTATTTAATTGTTGATAATCAAATATTTTTACATTAAATGAGTAAATTCTTATGTATTTTATAACATGATATTGCGTGATTACAGCTATAGTAAAGTAATCATGAGTATTTCTAAGTTATATATTATTTAAAAGAAAAATACACACTTAGATATTTATAACGTAAGTATGTAACAATTTTAGCTGATTTAGTTGATTAAAGATTTAGCTGATTAAATAACATCAAAGAATATGCACACAGATTTAAAAAATGTACAGAGTGATACATTTTTGTAAAATTTACGAGTATATATGGTGTACCATAATTGTAAATGGAATTTTTATATATACATCAAGTTTAAGATATAATATCAAAAATTAGTTTGATTTCTCTTTAGGGGATCGGTGTAAATCAAAAGATCGGTTTTTTTTCTTAAAATTTTTTTTTTTATTAAGTATAGTTTTAAACAAAAATAGGTACACAATGATCACTTTTTTAACTTGTAAAATTTATAATTATATTAAAAATTTGTGCATATGCAAGAAAGTGTTCTGTGAGGAATCAAAGATCACCAATTGGTCGACTTGTGTATTAAAATAGTAAAAAATTATTCAACAAACACCATTGAATTTATAGAGGTGGTTTGTAGACTTTTCAAGTTCAATTATAGACGAAATATTGAAATATCGGAATATTTCTGTTGTATGTAATTTACGGATCATTACATCAATCTTCTTCAATGTTCTAACGCAGAATTAAGAGAACTAAGTAAAGCGAAGCGTCGAGAGGAAATTATTAAACAACTCGTTGAAAAATCTGAAATACCAACAATTCTACGATAAACTAATGAGCGGCGTAGTAATGTAGATGACGAATCTCCCCCGGTTGGTTTCGAACTCACAATCTACCAGATAAGAGCGGAGTTGCTAACCACTACACCAACTCGGGGTCGACAAACTAATTGATTTTACACAATAAAATAACACGATAACGAATCATTGAAAAGTTGACCGGCGGATATTCGAATTGAATTTAAAACGTTGAAGGAGGTGCCGGAGAATACATCAGCATTCTGTCTTCTACTACATGACCGTGTGGTTCAATATAATCCATTGACGAATATTGTTACAAAAAATGTATAAAAGCATCGCAATCCGACTATAAATCAGCCAGTTTCGCTCTAGACAACGCACAATGAAGACCGACGCAGCAATTGTTGACTTCCAAGGATTTCCAAATTCAACAAATGGGAAATTCTACATAAAGGAATTAGCTCTGTTGAAATTCGATTCTTCCGAAGAAAATTGTGGTGAAGATTATATACTACAACACTATATTTTCAAATCACCAATACCGTTTTGCGGATTAAGTGAAAAGGATCAACGCACAGCTCGCTGGTTACGGAAAAACCATCATGGGTTCGCCTGGATGGATGGACATATTGAATACGAGGAACTACAATACATTTTAATAAACAATCTACACGGAACTCGCATCATCTATGCGAAGGGAGAAGAAAAAGTACGCTATTTGAAACGACTACTACCGTCAGCGCCCATAATGAACTTTGAAGAAATAACAATTTGCCCTAAGTTGAGAATCATAACATCAACATACACTAGTCCTCGATGCGGCTATCATTCCGGAGCAACTTGCGCCATGGAAAATGTCATATCCATATACAAATATTATCGTAATAACATTTAAACATTTTTATTGTAAAATATTTCTTTTAAATAAATTTATTAAAATAAGAAAAATTTAAAAAAATTAAAAAAAAAATTAAAAATGTGTTTTTATTTAATAAAAAAAAATAAAAATTAAAAATTAAAAAAAAATGTGTTTTTAGTTAGAGGAAACCTGTATAAACCTGTTTTCAGATAAAAATATGATAAAATTATGAATCAAGGTACAATGTTCGCGGTACTAGCTACGCCATCTTTTAAATATCAAAAAGGATTTTCAGCACCATCTATTGACAATTTTTCAAACTTACACACAGGAATCCAGACCAGCAACGCTATCAAAGGTGACTGCGTCATCTATTAGGGAATTTACAGGGCTCGAAGGTGGCTGCGCCATCTATTAGGGAATTCTTAGGTTAGAAACAATCTGTTAGGTTACACCAAATTTCCTTAGGTTCTCTTAGGTTGGATCAAGTTCCGCTAGGCTAGAAAAAAATTTTGCTCCACCCACCGCCGGAGGCTTCTAGAACCGCCTCGGTAGTTTTACCACCTGCCGAGGTCGCTCAAAAAGTCGGATGGAGGGATGGAGGGCTCCAAATGCCCATATTCCTACTACTTGTAGTCAATAAAAGGACTAAGTAAATTTTGCCAGATTTTACCTACTTTGGCCCCACTGTGCAGCGTCATGATGCCCACTTTTATTTATTCTTTTTATTTTTATTATTGCTCTTTAATGAAACGTATAGAATATCAAAATACAGCTGAACTCTTTTTTATGCGGTCCTTTTTTGTGCGATTTCTTTATGCGGTTTGTAAAAAATGGCCATTAAAATGCATAATGTGAATCAAAATCACGAGACAGTAAGAAACTTAAACAATTACTATAATAACTTTTTCTGATAAAAATACTTTTTAATGGCTTTTAAGCATTTAATCAATACATTGCATAAGAACATAAGTTATTGTATCATTTAATTTTGTTAAAGATGTATTTTTCAAAATTTTCATATTATAAAATTGAAATAAAATGTTTCTACATGTAAATTAATGATATATCTTGTTTATAGAAGCAACTTCTAAGGAAATTTCTAAGTTGTAAGCGTTTTGAGTGATGTTTTTCCGATGAAACTTTTTTTATGCGGTCTCGGGCAGCCGCACAAAAAAAGTTTTTTGTACAATCTGGATCAAACTATACTTTTTATAGGTATTTATGATATTTTTGAATATATTTTTTTATGCGATTTTTTTATGCGGTCTCTATCCGCCGCACAAAAAAGAGTTCAGCTGTATAAGAAATAAAGGTGATTATATTGTGCCGGATAATGAGATTATATTGTGCCGGATTAAATTGTGACTATAAAAAATAAAAAGAGAATACAATGTTGGGAGTGCTGGGGACAATTAAGAAAAAAGAAGAATTGTGCAAAAAAATAAATTGGAACTAAACAACAAGCTTTTTTGGCAATATAATTCAAGTGTAATTATTCCTTTAGAATTAGAGAGAGTTACTATAGTTTATGATGCCAAAGTCCAATATTATTTTGAAACAAATAGTAGGTAATATCAAATAAATAGCTGACCCAAATGAAATATGATTTAAAGGTTATAAATAAGTATTTAATCATATATTTTCAAACAGTATAAAATTTCAGTTGTATTTCTATAATACTACTGGGTGATCAATTAAAAACCTCACTATGATTTGTTCTATACACTTCAAATTTATTCTCCAAACCAGATAATTATTTATAGTATGTATATCAATTACAACCAAAAAATTAAGCTCAGAATTAACTTTTAGAAAATAACTTTAACATAGGACTAACGTTTTAGAAAACCGAATTTTTAAAAAATTTCTCCCTAAAGTGACAAGTAAAAAAACTTCCGGATTATTTTCTTTATTTCCCCCAGAGAAATATAAGCTGACGAACAAAAAAAAAAGTCAGTTTCACAGTCACTTTTTCTACTTTCACCGAACCTTATTTTCCCTTTTTAACAAAACGGCCGCGGCGCACAATTTGGAAACCCTTATATCTGTAAATTAAAACTTTCAGTCCCATGGCTTTGGCATCTGAAACCAAACAAAACATCCCCAGAGGCCGACCGCGATCAATGATTAATTGATTAGTTTGTTACGCATTATGTGTGCGATGTTCGTCATCATTCATCACACAGATGTGTTTCTACTCACACAAATACATACCAACACACACTACTCTTTTGGTTCCTATCTATAAAAATTTTTAAGATAAACAAAAATTACATAAAAAATATAATTTATATTTTTAAATAAAATTGATATGAATGTCAGTGTATATGTAGTATGTACGTATCACGTACGTATGTTTACAGTTTTACACATACATGTTGAACTGTGCTGAGTCTATTCAGTGTTTGAACCATTTTATTTTATGTATTTGTTTATATTAAGTTCTTTTTTTTAAATATTGCCGGCTTCCGGGGAAGTTTACTATGAAAGGGCCTCATAGTGTTAAACTTTTCAAGAAAAATAATATTCAGTATCATAAAAGTGTGTATCCTGAAAGTAAATTAGTTTGGTATCATTGTAACCTTAATTTGGTATTATACACTGGGCGCCAGAATTACCTGAAAGTGGAATTTCTGAAAATGGTATAGATACAAGCCGATATGTACAAACGTTGTTTAAGAAAAAATCATTTAATGTGAATAATTTTTTTGTATATTACAACGTGTATGAACATATTGAATTTTCATTTGGTTTTGAATATGAACATAACCAAATAAAATCTGTTAACAAAACCTAAAAAATTCTTTAAATAAAATTTACTTGGTAGATTTTCTGGAGAAAAAATTATTTCGTTGCTTTACTTTGTTAGTAAATTTTTTCATACTTTATTGCCAAGCATCGGCAATCTATGGGTCTATTCGTATAGGCCTGCTCGCTAGAGGCTTGCAAGCACATGCTTAAAAACGAGCACCCTTAGCTTACTACATACTAAAGTCGGTAAAATAGATATACATACACATACGCTTTTACATATATGTATAACTTATACGTGTATATTTATATTTTACCGACCTTGGTAGCAAGCTAAGTGTGCTCGTTTTTAAGCGTGTGCTTGCAAGCCGCTAGCGAGCAGGCCCATACGAATAGACCAATAGATTCGCCATCCTTGTAATAAAGTAAAACTTCACAGATTTACTAATTTGCCCCTATATCTAATACTGGTAATAAAGTAATATGAATTAAAAACTTATACCATAAAAATAATTTTAAAATAATCTTAGGACATATTCAGCGACGAGTACATATACGGGATGTCCCGGCCGGATGTATACATATGATTTACATGTTAATTTTTAACATTGAATTCCCATAAGGAAAAAGTTATGTCACAAGAGTGCTTTGGATAAGCATATTCCAATTTTTGGTAATTTTCTTTTATAAAATAATTTTTTTCCACCAAATTATCTGCACTATTTCTTCAACAGAATATTTTTTTGGTATTTTTATTATTTTAATATTTATTTTCAAGAAAATAAAAAAATGCCTTTTTGAATTTATAGCAGATAACACAAATATTTATTATGTAAAAATGTGAATTGCTTGAAAATTGCGACATTCATTTCTTTATTTTACTGCATTATTATTGTTAAAGCTATAGTAACAGTAATTATAATATTAAATTAGTATTATTAGTTTGTTTAAAGCACTTTTGTGACATAACTTTTTCCTTATGGGAATCCAATGTTAAAAATTAACATGTAAATCGTATGTATACATCCAAATGGGATACCAGGTATAACAGCCCGTCTACTCAGAATGGAACACTCAATCTCCACATTCATATTTCTGTTTAATTACCTTTGATTGTATTAATACGTGAGGATTTGCTAACGGTATTTCGTGAATTTACAAGGACGTCTTATGTACGTCTTTCATCAAACTGTTAAAGAGGATGTAGTATTTTTATAACTTACATAGTAATAATTTAAATGTGAAAATAGTAAAAAAATACCATCTGTACGTATAAAAATAAATATTGTTTGTACTTATACATCAAAAAAATATATTTTGAAAAAAAAAACGTACTTAATACATCATAGGTACTTATATCAAAATTGATACTGATTTTATATCCTATTAATCGGTAAAGGTTAAAGTTTCATGGATGACTTTAATGAAATGTTAAATGTTTCATAATGCATATAATAAATGTGCTAATATGAAGTGAATCATGAAATATTTATTTAATTCCTTTATCATTATGGATTCTGTTGTTAAAAATGTCAATGAATGTGCATTAGAGATGTTGTCGCGAGTAATTTTCCTCTCACGATCACTCACGGTCACAGTCGGTTTTAAGAGCTCACGCACAATCATGAAAATAAAAATTAAAATATTTTTGTTCACGCACGATCACGTAGTATATTTGGTCTCGTGTCACGTCACTCATGTCGTGACACGAGGCAAGCGTGACTCACGTCCTCCGCCTATATTTTCGATAATGGCGTGAATTTAGATCACTTGCATATATTTAACTATAGTCAGTCCACAGAATATGGATTTAACGGTTTAAGTAACACTGCGGCATCTGTGTTAAAAATCGGTGTAATTTTCTGTTATTAATGACACTATGTAGACTGAAATTTACGTCGTAGGAAGAGCGTCATGAGTGGCAATACTTTCTAGCAATCACGAAAATTCACTCCCATAAAACTTAACTCACGTTCACGTTTACTCACTGCAGTAACTTCAAATTTTACTCACAATCACGTCTGAGCGTCGTGAATAGCATCGTGACACGAAAAAATCACGCACGGACAACATCTCTAATGTGCATATATACTTTTTTATCCTGCACTCTTTGTGCAGAAGAAACTTTGTGCCATTAAAGATATCTTTAGTGTTTGGAAAATGTTATCAAAGTATTTTTTTAGCTCAATTCCATTTGAACTATTACCGCTTTTATAACTAGTCAAGTGGCCGAGCGTACGAAGTCATTTGTACTTGAAATTGTCGTATTTGAATAAGTCGAGAGTTCGAATATTATAGTCAAATCTGTTTCTGTTTCCATGATATTTGTACAAGACGGTGTTTCGTCTAAGGATACTTGACAAAAGAGTACGTGTCCCGCAGCGTAGCCTCCACAGAATTGATAAGAAATCTTTAAAAATAAGGGTAGAAAAAAAAACTGCGTTTTTGGCTTTTAGTTTTTTTTTTTTTCTATTCGTCAATTGTATTTTTTTGAAGATAATGGAAAAACTCCGAAAACTTCTTATCGTCTTACCAGGGGCCACTACTTGAGAAGTGCCCTGGGGTCTCCACAAAAATAAATCCGACTCTGGTTCCACTATCACTATCCTCCACTCATATCAAAATGAAATTCAATTGTTAAACTGTGTAAATAAAATACGTAAAGTAATGATGTGAGTGGTGTCTCTTATAGACGCGTCTCTGAAACGATGGATAAAGGTAATATTTTTATTATAGTTTTTACAAAAATGCTAATATAAGTACCTTTCATATTGCAACGCAATTTGATATTTCTGTAAGTATGGCGAAAGCATTGTGATCACTTTTGAAATATAAAATTTTTCCCCAAAATGAAAATTTTCACGCGCACGTTACGTTTTAGAGCTTCCTAAATAATTTTGTTTTGGTGTTTATCTGTCCGTTTGTTTGTCGTCAGATTGCACCAAGTGGTGTTATAACTTCTGAACTATTCGATTGTTTTTAATGAATTTTTCAGTAATTATGCAGTTTGGTTTCTAGATGGCCCTCTACGAATTTCATTGGAATCGAAGTAACCTTAGCGACGCCGCTATCGCGACATTCTATTAAGATACTAGATCGCAACAAGTTGCATAACTTTTAAACTATTTGATTATTTTTATGAATTTTTCAAAAATTCTGCGGTTTAATTCTTAGTTGGTCCCCTACGAATTGCATCGCAATCAGAGTAATGGTAGCCACGGCGCTACAATCATATCCCATTAAACGTCGATATCTTCTTGCTACTTCGCTCAAATTCGCCCAGTATTTGGGGATTAGTCTGTAAAATATATTTTGCAATTATTTTATAATTTAGCCTTTAAATATTTTGCGTTACAAAAAATTTTCATGAACTGTACGACGAAAATATAATTTCAGGGTATATATTTGATGGAACACTTGAAAATTTTTTACCTTAAAGTTATTCTCATTTCAAACAAAACTTTAATAATATGATAAAACACAAAAATTTAAGAAGCAGTTAAACACAAAATCACTTTAAATATTGTATATAGGTCTATTACGAGTACGAGAAAGCTGTGTGCCACAGTTCATTGACAGCGTATTTGTCTTTTGTTAGGTTGTCAAGTACAAAATCGTATCGATAAACGAGGATCAGTTTCATCAATATGTTATCGCATTTGTTTTGTATAAATCTAAATTGCAAAGGCGGTGTGTACTTTTAGAATGTAGTTTTCCCTATCGAATTTATTAAACCAATTCCTAGCTTTACGATAACTGACCGTAGAATCTCCCATTGATTTACATACATCTTTGGCCGCATCTGTTGCTGAGTATTACAGTCAGTACTGGTAAAGTAATAGCAGTCTGATATGTATTCCCAATAGATCCATTATTTCGACATGTATGTCTCCCTTGCTGAAAAAATTAGGGTAAAGTTGCCAAATGTGTACCGGCTCCTTATTTGTACCTTTTATAAAAAGAATATAAAGCAATATTACAGAGTCATCTACTTGTAAACATTTAAAAGAGTGTTCAAAGAAACTTTAATTCACAAAATGTCAGCACTGAATTCCAGTTATTATTTTTAAAAATTCAAGGTGTCAATAAACTGTGTTTTCTATGTAAAATTTTAATAATTTTTATAAGATTAATTTTAAAAAATGGTAAGTTATTTGGTGTTAGTAAGTCTTCTATAATTAAATAATATATTTAATTTATGTATTCGAGTCCATAAAACTTTTAAAAATTTGCTTTTTTGGCTTAACCTTAAATTTTAAGTATAATATGAACTGTTGCTTAATTTGTACCGCAGAGAGTATCCTAATGTGTACATGCTAAATGTTCATATATCCATACTAAAAAAAATATGAGAACCTATCGTGCTACAATTTTAGCCAGCAGCCCCTATAAAAATAAATTGGAAAATAGAAAATTAATTTCAGAGAAGAAAGCAATGAAAAAAATCATGACACTCCTCAGGAAAGAGTAACGAAGAGAAGAGTATGTGATTGAAACATATGAAACGGATTGGTATTGTAGGATATAATATTAAGTGTCACGAACTGAAGATATGATAATGTGTAAAAAATGTAAAGAATGGCAACATGAATCGTGTGCTGGTGTAAAACCTGGGGAAAAAGTATTTATTTGTGGCGAATGTCGTTGAGGTACAATTTTGGAAACTATAGGTACACATTAAGAAAACAATTTCCGCAATTATGCTTCTTGCAGCGTTTAATTTTTTATACAATTTTTTAGCTAATATTTTTAACAGGAGTTTAATTTTTGTTGAAATGTTTAGCATAATAATAAAATTTTATGGGAATACTGTTATTTTTTAATTTTATTAATAAATAGAGGTTATATATTAAAAAAATAGAAACTTATACACATTTGGCAACTTTACCCTATGTGATGTAGCAATGGCAACAGTCCATATACGAATAAAGAAATTTATAGAATTTTCAATTTTTCCCAACCCCAACTTGCCAACCTCAGTATCTGCGACTCTCGAAAATAAATTAGAGCCTGTATGAACATTCCCCCTCCCCTTCAAATCAGTGTTTTTCAACCTTTTTCATGGCGCGACCCCCTAGTATGGAAAAATATTTCGCGACCCCTACCCTCCGTTATTTCTATCTTTTATTTTTTAATGTCATAAATATCGAATCTGTTCATCATTATTGATTATTTTCATAATTAGGTATCGACCAAATACTTAATTAAGTACCTGAAACAGGCATATTTTAAAGGTAGCTACAGACTAGCCAAGTTTGGAAACCAATGTAAAAGAAAATCTATTGGAATTATCTGTTGATAGACTGCTACACTTAGAATTCAAGTCTGCCACTTTCGATACTTTTTGGTTAAAGAGAAAAGCAGAATACCCACAATTAACTATAGAAACTTTGTAGTGTTTGATCCCACTTTCCATCTCCTACCTGTGTGAGTTGACCTTTTCTTCGATGGCTAAAATAAAAGGCAAACAGAGTAATCATGTAAATTTAGAAAATGATCTAATTCTCTGCGTATCAAGAACGAATCCAAACAATATTATATTTTGAATTAAAATGGTTTTATTTTTAAAATAACTACGACTCCCTTAAAAGGGTTTCGCGAGCCCTCAGGAAGTCGCAATCCACAGGTTGAAAAACACTGCTCTAAATAAAATGTTATTTCGATAATGTAAATAATACCTTTTAATTAATTTTTTGTCTAAAATATAAAATAATCATTGATATAGAAGAATATGGATGGAGACTATTTCTTAAGAGAGGGACAAGATATAGTTTAATATGATATGTTAGAATGAATACGTAGATTCTTTTGAATGAACCACAAAAAATAAAAAACAAAAGAGTAAATATACACTATAACACGTGCAAATAAGCACTAAACATCCAGTCCTACAAAAAATTAAATTTAAAATAAAATTAGTAAACGTAATACACCGTAAATATAATATTTGGGTAAGTAAATATTGTATTGATCAATAAATGCAACCATTTCTAGGGAAAATTTGTTAATTTTTCTACATTTTTCATTTAACAAAACAGGTTTATAATAAGCGGAAAAATACCAATTTTGACATTACACAAAGTAAAGGAAATATCGAAAAAGGAATCATTCTACGTAAATAAGGAATTCGTTTTTAGTTAAAATATGTGATAATGACGACAAAAATTTTAAAAATATTGTAAAAAATAAAATTATGTAAAAATTAAAATATAGGTTAGATTGGCCTTTCATTTCAGTAGCGTCTTATATGTAAAATTAATGAGCATATAAAAATTTAACTTCAAGATTATGTATTTTGTTTGTATTTATTTATTTATTAATAAAATGATAATTTAATAACTGTATAGTTTTATTTATGTTTGTGTCTACTTTTATCAAAAAGATATGTCTTATTAGTGATGGAAAATTATAAACCAAAACGTAATCTTTTTACAAAAATTGTTATAAATTGTAAATAATCGATTAATTTGAGCAATTTTTGTTTTCAGTTTATGGTAATTTATAATATTCTTTAAGCAGCGTTAAAAAATACAATAATTTAGTAGACAATTAAGAATTCGAAAAATTAACTGATAAAATAGTCGAACAGCATTCTTAAGGAGTTGATTATTGAATTAAATAGAACAGATATTAAAAATAATTAATTAATTGTTTATGTTTTTATATAGAAATCACAACTATAAGAAAAATATACTAAATGTATTGTTTTAAAAGCAATGGCAATGTTTTAATTAAATTAAAACCGTTACTGTATATTTACAAAATGACGTCATTCATAATACGCACGTTTAATATTCAATTATGTTGATCAGTATTTTGGGAAATGCTCCTTCCTTTACAATATTATATACCTCTCCTTCTTCCATGAAAATAATAGTGATGGCCGGTGAGGACAAAAGTAGGCGTAGAAATAATACTGTAGACACATTAACAAAAATAGACAAATTACCTTTTCGATTACTTGACAAAATTTCTATCAGAGGGAAGAATGCAAACAAATAATTTATCAACAATAGTTTTGTTATTAATTGACAGAGTTAACGTAGATGTGAAACTTGATTTCATTGATGTAATTTCAAAATTTTGACTTCAGAAGGCTTTTTTTTTTAATTTGTATGCATATACAATATAAGAATACTTATTTCTCATTGTGTCAAAAACTCTCATATTATTTTACCGATTTCATCCTTTCTTTTAGGATCGAAGTCAGAAGTCAACTTTGGGCCAAGGTAAACGACTTGAAATGTTTTTTTTTCAAATGTTTAACTCTTAAATATAAATTGCAATTAGGTATATTAATATGATTCGTGATCGTAAAAATAAGTAACATATTTTTTTAAAAATGCCATGCGATTGCCATCACTAATAAATTTTTTTCGTTTCATTAATTTATTGACCACTCCAGACTATAAATATTGCCAAAGACTACCGAATTCGTTAATTTGTTTATCGGTTGTTAATTTATGTTCAATAATTAATGGCTAATTACAGGAAATATATGTAAATATTATTATAGGTAGCAAATTGTAAGTATTTTTATTTATTACAGTAATATATATATATATATATATATATATATATATATATATATATATATATATATATATATATATATACATATACAATTATTGCATCCAGCGTTGGATTTACAGTAGGGGCACTAGGAGCTAGTGCCCAGGACGGCAAAATTTGGAACCCGAGAACGTAGAGGAGTCCGTAGCTGTCAGTAAGGGGCCCGAAAAAAGATAAAAAAGCGTTTTTTGCTCGTGATTTATTTTAGGAAAGCTTTTAAAAAATGTAATTTTTTCCCAGTGTCTCGTCATTTCTCTCAACAGACGTGGCTTTAAATAATGGGGCGGCGTTTTTCACAGAGCCCTAAGGCCAACCATGTAATTCAGATAAATATTGATTCTATCTTAAGCATTGGAGATATGTCTGAAAGCCCTTCTTTAATATTGAATAGAATTACTGTATTCCGGGATCATTTTCGCCATTGGTCCACTATGTAATTCGTAAAAATATCAACACTTTTTAAAGCATTGGAGTAATGTTTAAAAGCTATTCTTTAATTTTAAATAAAATTATTGTATCCAGGAATCATTTCCTCCGTTAATTGGAATAACATTTGATCGTGTAATATGAAGTACCGTTGTCCGACCATTTTGTCGATCAGATGTCCTCACCAAGCTACCCCTAGCATTCTGTTCTTTCAAACAAAAAGGCTGTGCCGTATTGTGCTACTCGCGTATTATTATGTACTGTAAACAAAAAAGCTAAACACCAGAATTGGTTTTTAGTCGAATTTTTCAACTGAACAAATTAGACTTATACGGCCTATACAATAAGAACGGGACGAGGCGCTATCCGTTTGCGGACCCATAGAACACGATTCTGAGGAAAAAAAGTCATATATATATATATATATATATATATATATATATATATATATATATATATATATATATATATATTCTTTTTTAACAGTATCATGTCAAAATGTACTGAATGTAGTGAATATATATATATATATATATATATATATATATATATATATATATATATATATATATATATATATATATATATATATATATACCTCATTCCGATGCACAACAATACTATTAAAGTGGGGTCAAAGCGGGATCTTGTTTATGCCGTCCCTTGCACCAGTTATGATTTGGTTTATATTGGCGAGAATTCAAAGTCACTGAAACACCGTCTCAAGCAGCATAGATGGGATTTGGGTAGAGGTGAAATACGTACTGGCTTAGCATAACATGCACATAATTTCGACCATGTCTTTGATTTCAACAACACTAAGGTACTACAATATGAGAAGAACTACAAGAAAAGACTAAGTTCCGATGCACACATGCGTGTTTTTACCGCTGCGTACACGCTGCGGCGCCGCACGGCACCGCAAGTATGTGTGCATCACACAATTTAACTCAATGTCTTTATAACCGCTGCGGTAACGTGCAAAAATCGTATGTGTGCATCACATTTTGCGGTGCCGCTGCGTGCACGCAGCGGTAAAAAAACGCATGTGTGCATCGGCACTGAACCTGGAGACCCTGTGGATTTTTTCTTCAAAAAATGTTAATAATCAAGTAATCAGATAACCTGATATAAAATAAATCATTATGTCAAAACATTCAAAAAATATAAACAAACATCAGTGTACTATAAACAATATTCTTTTTGCAGCTACGTAAATTTCTTTTAAAATTTGTTTAAATTCTTTCTTAGCTATTAATTTATCGATTAAGTTTGAATCATATCCATTATTTGTTCGCTCTTATTTTTATATTATTTATTTCTTTTTCAAATTATTGTCGTTAATTTTATTTTTTATTTAATAGTATTTTTGTTATTTATTTAGCGAATTTCCATTCTGGAAATTCAGCTATTACAGCAGCTTTTATGGTAAGACCTAAGTCCGGGACCATGTATTTATATGTGTACACGATAACTCTCGAACGAAACGTTTAATGTTTATGTTGTCAAATGGATATATCGTTGCCGTTACTTCAAAACGTCGTATGTCAAAAAAGGCATTTGTCAGAAATTAAAAAAAGCTGTTTTATTTTTTACGCTGCAATTCCTTTTGGTTGCTTTGTCTATTGAATTATCAGAGATTTTTTGTGATGTGTTATTAGTGTTATTTATTTTTTATTAAAGTACCTGTATTTTTAAAGCACCGTACGACATATGACGCATTGCTAAATAAAAATGGCGATATACGAAATATTTTCAAGTGCGGATTCTCTGTTTCACTGTAGTCCTAGACATTGGAATTTTGGCTATTATATAGAAAAGATGAATTTGGTTACTCATTGTTAACAGAAAATGACATATTTTTGACATACGACATATTGAAGTAACGGCGACGATATGCTACACTATATGAGATTCGTTAAGGTCCTGAGGATCCGAAAGCGCCAAAAATTAACTACTGAACTGATTTTGAAAGTTGTTTCACTGTTTGAAAGCTAAACTATTTTAAATGGATACAGGTGTTAGATGAGATCCGCCAGTGCCCAATATTTGGAAATTCGCTATGCTATGGAGATGCTGCGACAGGGGTATTTTTTTTATGTCTTCTTTTAATATATTTTTCATTGATTCTTTAGCTAAATTATCATTAGAATTAACGACAATAATTTAATACTTACCAAAGCAGATAATAGTATATTATTTAACGAGCTAGTAATGATAGCTATTACTCACGAAGACAAAATTGCGACACAAGCCGAGCTTGCGAGGAGAGTGTCGTAATGCATCTGAGTGAGCAATAGCCATTGCAAGCGAGTAGAATACGATATTTTTTCTACGACTTTTTTCCTTTTTGATTTAAATAAAATTGAATATAAATTTTAAATCAAATTTTTAATTTATTTCTAATTTCAAATGTTTGTATAATCTGTTAAAACGATCAAAACAAAATATACACAACTTTGTTTACTTGCGCGTTACTACGCATCATATATTAAATTAAAACTCGATACATACATTAGTCAAAAGCAACCGCAAAGCCATTGAATAATGGTTAATACTGTGATTTCATTGGTCAGAAAGGTAATGGCCGTTCCTCCACACTAGCGTGGGCCGAAAAAAGTCGATTTCATCGGATCAAAAACATGTATGTCGTAAAAGTTGTGTAGTAGGCATAGTATGAACATAATAAAATATTAGGCCTGAGAGATAATATCTTTAGACTGCGCAAACAGCTTAAAGTTTATTTTTTTGGCGAAAAAACTGCATTTTTGGGCAATTTTTTAAATATATTTAATTTTGTTGGATCGTAAACATGTATGTCTCAAAAGTTCCAGTATAGGTCCATAATGAATACCGTAAAATATTAGCCTTGAGCGATATTGCTTTTAGACTGCGCAATCAGCTTAAAAATTCAGTTTTTTGTTGAAAAATTCGTATTTCTTTTCAAATATTTTAAATATTAGGTCAAAGTCATAATTAGCTCGTATAGTCGGGGTAATGGTCTGGGACATGTTAAAAGGTTCTATAACCGCCTCAGAATATCCTAAAGTTGTAATTCAGCACACATTTTGACGGCCCAAAAGCTGTAAATTTTGCAGTTTTTGAGCAAAATTTACATTTTTGTCAACACGAAAATACCTATTAGACGTCTAGTAACACCAGTATCATTTCGGGGGTGTCACCAATTATCGAAGATGGAGAAATTGAATACGTTCTTAAACAAAATAATTTAAAAGTGGTTTCCCCCATAACAGCATTGAAAGCATCCATTGAAAATAACGATGATTACGCTCACATCCTAAGTTTTCGAAGGCAAGTACATATAGCGGAAGTTGAAAAATTGAATATTCCTCAGTCCTTGCTTATCGATCATGAAGGAGACACCCACCAAATATACCTTGAAAAATATACTATACGCTGTTTTAAATGTCACAAAGAAAGGCCACTTAGCCCGGCAATGTGCTAACTTAGTATTACCACAGGTTAACAAAGACACTGAAATCCTTGATGTGACAAACACGAATAAAAGAACAGCATCTTCCACTTCCGAACTATCACAAATTGAGAAAGAAGTCGTTGAAATAAATACAAAACCAGCAACAAACATCACAGAAACCACTCTTAACTAGACAGACCTTAACTAGAGAAACTCTTAACTAGACAGAATAGTCAGCAACGATAACAAAACGACCGATAAACCAAAAACTCATAAAAAACAACTCAAGAAAAAAAGAAAATTAATTTCATCCCAACCAGAAAAAACAACTTAAGAGCTCCTGAAACCTTTAGACACAATAATGAACAAAAATCCTACACAGTATGCTATTACTTTCAAGGACCTAAACAATTTAATTCGTGAATTGAAATACAGCTCTCGGCAAATCCCTGTTATGTCGTCATATACACCCGATTCAGAAAAACTAAAGAAAACATTATTTGATCTGTACCCTCACCTGACCGAAAGAAGTATAAAAGCAAGATTCACACATATACAGAAAAAAAAATAAGAAATGGACTTGGAAGGTATCGGCGATAGCAATCTTGAAACATCAAATGAAGCTGACATTAATTTGCATTAAGTAATTAAGTAATTTTCTCTATTAGCTTTCGATTTAAAATATAAAACAAAAAATACACCAAATACATGAAAATACTTGAAAACTAACCTCAATCGTTCAACTTGCAAGTTATGAGCATATTTGTTTTGCGTAAATTTTGAAAACGCCCGTTATGCGTAGTTACGTCTGTTTGCTCTGTATTGTTTTGGAAGATTAGAAAAATATGTAAATCAACAAAAAAAATACATGAGATTGCTGAAATAACGAAGACGAAAGCGAATTAAGCGATTTTTTTTTTAAAAAAAAAAAAAGAATTTTAACCAAAATAATTATAATATATTTTGCAATTACTTTCGATAATTTTATAAATTAGTAAACATTACTGAAAATCAAAGTTACTTGATCTCCTACGCAGAAATGATAGTCAGAAAGTTGAGGGTTTATTCAATTAATTAATTAGACTTTAATTAAATAATTAGACTTATAAAGTTGATATTTTGATCCAAAACTATCTACATACTTATTTAATTCTCATCCGAAAACCTCTGAGTTGTTTAACTGTAAATATTGAATTTCTTCACTTACGCTTGCACAATTATGAATTTAATATTATTAACTAATTAATATAGATGCTAGTTTTAACATTACTAATACAATAGATAATAAGAGAGTAAATTATTCTAACAAAATAATGTAATAATAATTTTTGGTAAGTATAATATTTCAATAACATTTTTTTAATTTTGAGTGTTATTATGTCACGATTCATTAATTAATATTTATGTATCTGAAATGTTTTACAATTTCAGTGCTCTGTAATTTTAACATCATTATAGTTTAAGATATGCAAATTTAATTAAATGTATTAGGTATATTATTACATTTTAAATACACATAGATATATACAAGGTGATGTATTATTTTATTAATTAAGGAATTAATATCGTTAGTGATGTTAAGATGAATTTTTATGCGTATCTGCTACTTGATAATTTAAATATCGGTTAGTGTTGTTTAAGTATTTATCAAGGCCGAACAAGAAAGGTGCTGTAGATTAAATTAAAGGTGTTTTGTGGCTATCGTCTTTTTCATTAAAGCCGTAGGGTTCAAATATATTTAAAAAAGTAAAGTTGATATTTTTATAAAAGAAATTGAACATAAATATTATATATACCCCAAAATTTTTCCAGTATGTCACAATCAGATCCATGGAAATTGAGATAAAATTACGAAATAAAACTTAGTCCGTATAACATTTTTCAGTAGTTTCTGTTATTTTTGAGTTGTTTTTCCAACCAGTTTTCCAAACTGTGTAGTGCGGTGCCTCGGGACGCCCCAGTAGCGTCGGGACTCGCTTTCTAAAAAGAGGGAAGATAATGTTAATTAAATTTTCTTTTTCTTTTTCAGCTCGTCAATAACATATTTTTGAAAGAAGA
Organism: Brachynemurus nebulosus; assembly: GCA_035578155.1. NCBI lineage: Eukaryota > Metazoa > Arthropoda > Insecta > Neuroptera > Myrmeleontidae > Brachynemurus > Brachynemurus nebulosus. The sequence continues at coordinate 50,370,824 of JAPWDM010000006.1, read as the reverse complement.
AACTCAAAAATTCGGTTAGGGGGGGGGGGCGTTGGATATGATTTGTACCTTAAGGGCGCCGCGAGTCTAAAAAGTTTGAGAGACCTTGATGTAAGTGATCCGGGGACAATGTTTTGGGTTTCTTTTGGTTCTTCACTAATGCTCTTTTCATTTTTGAAATTATTGCTCTAGGGTTAACTCAAAGTATAACGAATGAGATTTTTATGATTGAAACCGAAAAGTGACACCAAAACTAATAAATTTCAGTATTAGATCCATAGAAAATAATTGAAATTATTTTTAACACAAAAAAATTAATACTAATCCATATGACCTCATCAAGTTTATTAATTTATTTTGTATCAAAAAAATTATAATTGGAGTGAAAAGGTATTACCTAATATTTTCGTCTAATAATAGATTTTCGCTTTTGAGACAATTAATGTTGTAGGGTTGATAATACTCTAGTTCTATAGTACCTATAGATCATATTTTTAAGGAATTTCTTAACTTTATTTCTAGTTTCTATGACAGAAACTAATTTTTTTTTTAATTGTAAAAACTTTGGATAATGAGAAATAATTTTGGTAACACCTAGTTAACAAAAACAAAATTTAGTCTCTGTGACTAGGAGGTCTCCTTTTTATGCTTTTTTAATTGCGATGGCGGCGCCTCGAAGTTTTTTGTCATTTTTGATTCACTTACTTTCGAAAAATTGACTGTTGAATCTTCTCATTCGGCTTAATGAACCAAATAAGGAATCCTGTAGGGTTAACTGCTAATTCTGTAGGTGAACTTAAATAAAATGACGCTGATTTTCGATGGAAAAGCTATATTTTCTCTAATTGTTAATAAACTTATTTTAATGGACTGTAAATTACTGATCACTAAGTTACTTATAAACCAAAGGAAAACACTTAACTAAACTTATAGTCACTAATTATTGTCTCTTAATTGATTAATAAAAATACTAAATTGTGGCACTGATGTGTATTTGTATAATCACTGGACTTATGTGTCCCCTGAACACCATTGTTATGGACTGATGTGGCCTATGCACAGAATTGTTATCGACTTGTTGTGGACTGATGTGTCCTGTGTTGAACTGTGTCCTTTTCTTGACATTTCTGATTACTGACTAAAATAATACCACCCTCACACAAGGATGATCTGATGATAGTTCAGTACTCTTATCCCCATATACAACTGACCTAGTTGCGGGTACAGTACTGAACATTGCCTAAAAATTGTTTCTACACTATAAGTCAAATTGAAAAATTCCCTCAAAATTACTAAATATTTCCAACCGACTCATATAAAATAATGACGTCATAAAGTACTCAGCCATTTTTATGCCACAAAATCCAAACTTTAGGCTCAAACTTTAGCTAACTACGGATTTTACGTTGTCTCTTTCCATTTTCAACAAACGTTGTAGGATTAACTTCCAGTTTAGTTTTAAAGTGCTAGCCGTATTTCTAGACGACCAGTAATTTTCAATCAAGAGTACTATGTTTCAGTAGAATTTCACGCTTCTAGACTCAATGGTTTTCTATATAAATTTTCATCCCCTATTTTAACCCCTTAGAGGGAGTAAAATTCTCAAAATCCACTCTTGGTGCTTGCTTGCATTACTGAAGCAACCTTTGTACAAAGTTTTACGTTTCTAAACCCTGCGGTTTCATCCCCTGTTTTACACCCTTAGTGCATTTTTTACAAAAATTCTCCCTCTTAATACTCATCTACATTACTAAGGGACCCCTGTGGCCCTGTGCAAAATTTTACCTTTCATAAATTTTCATCCTCTGCTTTATACCCTTAGGGGATGAATTTCCAAAAATCTTTTGTTGGTGCTCCCCTATCTTACATAAAAAACTCGTCTGCAAAATTTCACGTTTCAAGACCCAATGGTTTGTTATATAAACTTTTCATCCCCTATTTAGGGGATAAATTTTGAAATTTTATGTAGCCTATAGCACTCTTGAGATTAAGGCGAATTCAGCGACACCTTCTTTACCAAAATCTGTCAAGCCGTTTAGGCTATAGCTGCGCCACAGAAACAAACATAATCAGAGGATACACACATACTCTCGAAACACATTACCCTCCTTCTGATGCAATCGGGTGAAAATGATATAATTTGGTTTTAAGTCTATATTCCAGATTTTTGCCTTGTACAGATGTCTCCAACATCATTTCTTTTTTAAATCTACCTTAAGGGAAGACAATCTTTTGTATAAGATTAAGTATTGCTATAAGACATACAATAAAGAGTAATTTTTATCTTCATCTTTTAGTTCCGTTAAGAAACCCTTATTTTCTCGTAAATACTGTTGCAAAAAATATATTTGTTTATAATAGTATAGTAAGTATGTATATCAAGGGATTAAAGTGTCACGTTTAGTCGTGACTGTGGAATATGTTGCCAAAGGGCCTGTAAAGCACCGAATACAACTATATATATGAAGGATCAAAAGAAATATTTTAGTCCTGTGGTGTACATATTAATTTTTGCAATTTCGAATAATTTATAATTATATGAATTAATATTACATCAAGTATACTTTGAATAAATTAATCAAATTGAACGATACAATATAACTGTTTCTCTTTATCAATTTATTATTATTTTAAATAAGTAATTCATTACCTAGCAAACCCATCTGGTTTAAGCAGTAATATACATGGATTCGTAACTATGGTTCTTTTTTGAAGCAAGTAGGTACACTACCGCTCAAAAGTATTTGGCCATTTTTATAATTCTTTATATCATAAGACATAAACAATACATCTATTAAAACCATTTCATTAGTGTCGTTGTTTGTATTTATATTTATAAAGACGGGATGTATATAAGTTCAAATAATTGCTAATAAATAATTAAAATTACTACGAAATCGTTTCATTTATTCAAACTTTTAAAAAATGTCTTTTTTGTGAGTGGCTAAATACTTTTAAGAGGTAGTGTACATTGTATACCACTGTGAACTCGGACAACAAACAATCCAATAATAAACAGTAAATTGATAAGAGTGTGACAACAACACCCTATAGTGTAGTGTACCTTTTTTTTTATCCCTGGTTCAAAGCCATTCCTTTAACAAATATAACTTGTCATTTATTAGATACAGACAAAGTATAGTAGAGGAATTCAAGTGAGTAAATGACTGCTATCATCTTTATCTGTAATTGACAATTATCTGTAAATAACAATTTAACTTTTTAAACGAATCTCTATGTAGTCGCGTAAATAAAGGTTTTTCCTCGGAAGTCCTCAGAAACAGCTCCGATTTTGATGATTTTTTTTTTAACTTTTTGCTTTTTTTATATTATTTAAAATCAGAAACCTTTCAGAGGGGGGAAATAATTATTTATATTGTTTAAGGGGGACCATTAGTGTATGACCGCCTGAAAAAAGGCGGTTAAAGAAACTACGGTATGGAATGTTTTAATATTTTAAGGATATATTTGCTGATATATAGTAAATTCATGATAAAATTTTTGGACCAAAAAATTGAAAATTCAGTGAGTTATTCGCGATTTCCCAAGTGCCTGAAATCAAAAAAACCAAAAAGCCTATTACATTAGAAGGTGTTGCCCGTGCCATGAACGACCAGCCGTGTATTTTCTGCTGGCATGACGGTTTGTTGCCTATTATATTAGTAATAACCAGCGAAAATTTTAACCAGATCTTATGCGTCGTTTTCGGGCAATTAACGGCAAAAAATTATATTGTTGAACAAAAGGGCATGTAATACTTGATTCGAGGTCAATTTCCGCGAAAACGACCAGCCGTGTATTTTCTGCTGGCATGGCGGCTTGTTACCTATTATATTAGTAATAACCAGCGAAAATTTTAACCAGATCTTATGCGTCGTTTTCGGGCAATTGCCAGCAAAAAATTTTATTGTTGAACAAAAGCGCATATAATACTTGATTCGAGGTCAATTTTCGGGAAAATGACCAGCCCCGTATTTTCTCCTGGCATGGCGATTTGTTGCTTATTGTATTAGTAATAACCAGCGAAAACTTTAACCAGATCCTATGTGTCGTTTTCGGGCAATTAACGGCAAAAAATTATATTGTTGAATAAAAGCGCATGTAATACTTGATAAAAAAAATTAAAAAAATAAAAAAATAAAAATAAAACAAAAAATTAAAAATAATATAAATAAATAAATAAAAAATAAATTAAAAATAATATATTTGAAAATTAATTTTATTTCATAGAAGAATGATCAAGTTTATTACAAATAATAGTTTTAATCTTTCGTTATGTAACAAAAAAAATTTCTTACATAAAAAGAATATATATTTTTTAAACAATATAATATATAAATAATTATTTCCACCCTCTGAAAGGTTTTTGATTTTAAATAATATAAAAAAAAACAAAAATTTAAAAAAAAAATCATCAAAATCGGAGCTGTTTCCGAGGACTTCCGAGGAAAATCCTTTATTGACGCGACTATCGCTATCACTGCAGCAGTAGCGGAACTTTTTTTGGAGCCTTGGGAAAATTTTATAATGAATTTATTATATATCAGCGAATATATCCTTAAAATATTAAAACATTTCATACAGTAATTTCCTTTAAAAAAATTCCCAAAAATTACCTTTTGTCATACACGGTCATACACATACACGGTCATACACTAGTGGTCCCCCTTAAACAATATAAATAATTATTTCCCCCTCTGAAAGGTTTCTGATTTTAAATAACATAGAAAACAAAAATTAAAAAAAAAAAAATCATCAAAATCGGAGCTGTTTCTGAGGACTTCCGAAGATTGCCTTTTTTATGTATTCATTGACGCGACTAATGGGTTTAAGTTAAAATTCGTTTACTGGTTAATCAATCACTATAAATTATGCTTGCTGGTTTACTTAAAAACGGAAACAAGAATATTTTTAGTCTCTTGGGACTAAAAGTGACACTTTACTCCTTATTATGAGAGACTAAAGTATGTATTTTATTCCAGGGAGTGCGAAGAATTATCCAGAGTTAATCACATACTCAATGAACCAGTGCGAAAGATTATGGACGCAGTGGCGTAGCGTAGTGGGGCGGTAGGGGCGGCAATTTTTAGGGGGCGGTAAAATTTAACAATAAATAATAAAAATATTTTGTAAATATTTGAACCATTTTATATTTTTATCGCAACTACAAATTCGGACCGATTGAAAGGAGCACGAAATTTTTCATTACTAATTTTGTGGCGAAGTCGGGGAATCCCTTTTCTTTGAATGATATTTGGTAGCGACTGGCAACAACGTCTATACTTGTGGGAATTCCCCGTTTATGACTAATAATCAGCGAGAATGACTTCTGTTACATATATTATTAAGTTCAATATAGTTTATTACACGTACGGGGAAGTCCCTTTAAGGTACGGGGAATTACGTGATGCTTTGACAAAGTTTGACATTTCAAAGAAAGTTTTATTGATGGATCCTCAACTGTTCATTTCACATTGTCTCGTATCTTAATTATGTTACGCTTTCCAAATTGTGATTTTTGTGTAAATAAGTAGGTGTAGTGGTTGTGAAATTATTCAACAACTTTGTGAAAAATTGAATTTTTCCGCTACGTGTACCTAACATTCAACTGTGTGAGTATTAAATATTATATTTATGTAATTGTATGTTGGACTGTCTGATGTGTTGTTCAAACTTTAATTTATTAAAATAAAAAAAACCGCCCAAGTGCGAGTTTTACACTCGCGTACCCAGGGTTTCGTACAAATATTTACAGTAATATTTAAATTGCGAGATTTTACAACATAAATAGTCACATCTGATCGAGTTGACCTAAAAGTCTGATTTTTCATATTTTAAAGGGATCTAGACCGGAAACACTGATATAAATTTCACTTTAATATGTGTAAAGTACTCGTTCCTATGAAAAAAGGTCTTGACAGACAGACAGACAGGCGGACAATGAGATGATATAATAAAAGTATAAAGATAGATAAAGGTTCCATTTTTTCGTTTTGCGGTCCCAAACCCTAAGAACGGAAAATTAGATAGAATCATTGTAGAAATTCGTGAGCGTTTTCAACAGCTACAGAATTTAACGGATAAGTTTGCTTATCTAACGCCGGCTATGTTATTAGATCCAGACAACACTAAATGTAATCTAGACTACGCATCTGACGAAATTTACGAGCAGGATTTCAAGCTGGAACGACTTCGACTGCGGACTTTCGTTGCTGCTATAGGCAACGAAAATAAATTGATTAATGCCGACTCACTTGAATTATTTAAATTTATTGTTAAATCCAAGCTGGAAGTTACTCTGCCCAATATTTTAATAATGTTGCGAATATTTTTCACAGTTGCCATAAGCAATGCCCTGTGAGAGAAATTTTTCAAAGCTGAAATTGATTAAAAATTATTTAAAATCGACACTGAGTACTCTAAGACTAATTATTTTGGCTATCTCGTCTATTGAGCAAGAGGTGTGTGATGCCATAGACATTGATGGTCCAATAAAAGACTTTGCTCTTAAAAAAAGTAGCCGTATAAATTTTTAATTAAAGACGGAAGTTTTGTTTTTAATTCTAACAAATACTTAATACCTATATTACTTTTCAATAAAAATAAAAATATTACATTATAGTGTCGTTCTAGTTCTAATTAAAAATTGATTTGCGTTTTATATTCAATTCGCTAATTATTTAATCTTGTCGATCGTCAAGGTGTAGTTTTAAGTGACAGGTACCTAAGTTATATCAATGTATGGTTCATTTCAGTTAAACTTAACCAAGCTTCGTCACTTTGAATTTAAATAATTTTCGTTTTCTTGGCTTGATCTCTTTTATTATTGCATTTACGTAAATTTTAAATTTGCAGTTTGTTTCTAGAAAAGAATAAAAGATTGATTTGTTTCGAATATAAGAATTATTTAATTATTTAACGAAAACTCATGATCAATTGTATCTGAAATGAGGTATATCTAAGTGGTTGAAGTATAAGAATTTTTGTATTAATAAACGTGATTGTAAAACTTGGATAAATTTTTTATTTAAAATCTAATCTGTATAATGCAAAATAATGATGACTATTCTTGCCGAAAAGTTCTCTATAATTAATGTATGTAATGTATAGTATACATTAAATTGAAATACCTAAATAAGAGGGCGGCAAAATTTTCTTCCGCTCCGGGCAGCCGACACCCACGCTACACCACTGTATTGACGTGATATTATTGACGTGATCTTATTGACGTGATCCAAAAGGAGCAGCTAATTTGGTTCGGTCACGTCAATCGCATGGTAGATAAACGACTTCCACGGAAAGTTTTCCAATGAAAACTAACGGAACATCGCAAACGGGACAGGCCTAAAAGAGCTGGCATGGTGGAATTATCGAAGCCAGGGAAAACAAACGATTAAGAGTGGATCAGTACTACGATAGGGCAGCGTAGTTTTTGGGAGCGGGGAGGCGACAATCACTAAAATAGAACTGGGTTAGAATATTTATCAACACAAAAAATAATTCGAATATCGCTATATATTCTAGAAAAAAGAAGTAAATAAACATCGTGATTGAGATACAAAAGGAAACTAATTTTTTTGCCAGAAAAAAACTCAAATACTCGATTCCGGGTATCCGATGTGCTGTCCCAAAAATTTATCCTAGTGTTTTGGTATTTTTTACGTTTTCTCCAAAATTTCGTAAAAATCTGATGTTAAATTCGAGAATATTATCTGACATTTATACCAAAACAAAATTCTGTCACAGTTCCGAGCGTAAACCTCACCACACTATCCGCTGTAATAGCTGATTTTTTCGTAAGCATATTCGTTAATAATAACAAATAAAGTTATTAATGTGTGATTTTCTGAACAAATTTTTGCACAGCATCCCCATGCATACTCCCATCGTATCGCATGTGAGTAATGTGAAAGAAGTGTTGAAGATGTTTCTTCTTCTTTGAATGCATATACATTCAAAATTTACATATATAGCTACAGATATATAAATACTTTCACTCTCTTTTCATTATTTAATTATTACATATAATCCCGCGGTTGTATCATCTTTACAGACAATACCTTTAGAGTTAAAATTTTATACACCCGATTAGCTCAAACTGAATGAACGGTTCAACAAAATTTGGTTGAATCCTTCGTTGCCTTTTTTCATCGATTTCATTCGGGACGGGAATTTTTGTTCCGTAATTTAGAAGGTTTTTTTTTAATTTTTTTTATTTTGATCGTGAACTGTGTGAAAAGTGATTTTAATTTTTTTTTTTTCATTTTATTTCTAAAAACTTTTAGAGTTTGAGTGGATTCTACTTGATCGTTTGGAAATACAAATGAGAAATTTTGTAGGATCATAATGATTCGTCCTTCTAGTATAAAGTTGATACTAATTTTTCAGGTAAGTCTTTAAAGAAAAGATAAATTTTTTTGGTTTTTCAATATTTTTACTCTTAAGAACTTAACTGTAATTTATAATTTTGAATTTCCAATAAACTTAATAAGTTTAATTAATATTTTGGTTCATAAATACCGTTAGGTGAATTATTATTGAAACCCAAAGTGGTAGCTAGAATTTTAAAAGTTAGCAACATTATTAATGTAATAATTCGAATTTTATCGAATAATTTTGTTGGGATTTAGGACTTTACGTACCAGTTTTATGTTTATATTTTTCCTTAAAAGTTATTTTTCGTATGTCGACACAAAAACAGTTTTACTGTTTTGATAGGTTTCATTACCGAGGCACGTAATCGAGGCAATGAAATGTTAGCCTCGGCAGTAAAACTGTTTCTTTTTGTCTTGTTAAATAAAATACTATTATTTAATTAACGCATATCTATACTGTTTGAATGATTGAACGTATTTTTAATAAATGTATCCAACCGCGTTGGATAAATCGCGTCAAAAGAATTAATTCTATTAAATCACAGTTTACACCATGATAATTTAAATTTGATACCCATTTTTTTTTACTGTATTAATATTTTATTTTAAATACATACACTCTCAAAACGATTTCTTTGTTCGAAGACTAACTATTTCCTTAAATTTTTTTCAAAGAAATATTTCTTTCAATAAAAAAAATTTATTAAAAAAAAAGTAATCTTTAATTTTTGAACAAAGAAATTATTTTGGGAGTATAAAATACGTTTTTGCGACTCCGAGACTAAAGGACATGATTTAGTCCCTCATAATAAGGAGTAAAGTGCCACTTTTAGACCCAAAAAACTAAAAAATTATTTTGCTCCCGCTTTTAAACCAATCAGCAAGCACAATTCACAGAAATTTAACTTAAATAGCGTTGCTAGGTAATTGAAAATAATAAACAAATTTAAACTTGTAAATAAAGACAAACAGTTATATTGTGTTGTACAATTCGATTGATTTATCGAAAGTATACCTACTTGATGGAATATTATTATACATATAGAATTTGAATGACATTTAAATAGTTTTTTATTTTTATAATTTTAAATTATCCAGAATTGCAAAAAATAGTATATGCACCGCACGACTAGAGTGTTTTTTTATCCCTCGTGTGATTTGTTGTCCTCGGGCCTTTACAGACCCTCCGGCAACAAACGTCACACTGGAGATTAAAACTCACACTTTAGTCCCTTGGTGTATAACATACTATTCTACAATTCCTAGACTAAAATACATTATTTAATCCGTCATAGTAGGGTATAAAGTGTCACTTTTAGTTCCAAGGGACTAAAAATACTTTTGCTCTCGCTTTTAAACCAGTCAACAAGCAGAATTTATAAAGTAACATCCATCAGCAAGGGAAATTTAGCGTAAACAGTGTTACTAGGTAATTTAAAATTATAAACAAAAGCAAACTTGTTGACAAAGACAAATATTTATGTTGTATTGTACAATTTCATTGATTTATCCAAAGTATACTTGATGTACCTAATATTGTCTCATTCAATTTGAATAACAAATTATTTTTTCTACAATCTTAGTGGAAAGAAAGCTTTTGCGCTCTGTGAAGAGAGCGCAAAATGTCTATTTGTCGAAGACTCTCGTTGCCGAGCAACAAACTACTACTTTGCGCTTTAAAGCGGAAAAGTAATACTTTGTCGCTCGCTCAACGTATATTTAGTTACAAATCGGGTAGGCGTTGTTTATATTTTCTATGGTAACAAATAAATAAACACATTCTAAAATTATTATGTTTATTGTAATCAAGTGAAATATTAATTTTATTAAATTTCAAAATAACTGCAAAATATTAATTAAAAATAATAAATAATTAGAATAAAAAATTTTAAAAAATATGTACATATATGATGGAAATATGTAATAGTGACAGTGATTTCTCAGTGAGAAAACCACTATTTTGCGCTCTTAATACACAAATAACTATTGTTCTTAATTTTTATAGTATTAAATTATAAAAATTAAGAACTAAAATTACAAAAAATAATATATACACCGTAGGACTAAAGTGTTTTTTAATTCCTCATGTGAATTATTGCCCTCGGTTCTTTACAGGCCTGCTGGCAACAAACTTCACACTCAGGATTAAAAGTTACACTTTAGTCTAGGGGTGGCGGGCCATGATCTTGCGGGCCATTTTGGAAGAGTATTATAACTCCGCGGACCGCATATAAAATTATGTGTTCCCACATATTATTTTTTTTTTAATACATTAGTTTTCACAAGCTTGATCATTATAAAATAAATATATTTTGTATAATTTTGATAAATCTCGCGGGCTAAAAAAAGTTCAAGGTGGGCCGCGGGTTGGCCACCCCTGCTTTAGTCCGTTGGTAATTGGTATATATTATACTATTAGTTATAAAAATCAAACACTTAAATGGTCGGTACTTTACTGCATGTTTTAAAAATTCCGGTTTAGTCTCTTTTATTTTAAAATTACATTGGTATATTCATTTATATGTTAATATGTACATAGTTAAACTCTTTTGGATTGAAAAATTAAAATTTTTAAATAACACAGTTTATCGTTTGTTCATAAAGTTGATTTACTACACAAAATTAAATTAATATATGGGTAAGTTTTATGAAACGTAGAAAATTATAGTGTTGCCATGGACATAAATGTTAATCGAGAATAAATATTGTACTTTTTAATGTGTGTAAATATTAACTGAATAATGTAACTTTTTACATTTTGAAATTAAGAGTTATTAAATTTCATTTATTTAAACTATAGGATCAGTATAATTATATTTAGTCGGCGGATCTCCTAAATTTGTCCTTCAATTGTAATATATCGCAAAATTTAGTTATTGGATAAATTTACTAACGGTATGCGTAAGGCCAAGTTTATATTCATAGCGGCCCCTAGGCCTCTGCAATAAGTCTTGGGCGCCTGTTTTTTAAATTAATTGTGCTTCCATGTTTACCAAGGTAGCGCAAACTTTTAATCACTTTTGAGAGGTGGAAAAGTTTGGTTTTCAAAAATCAAAATTTCCACCCATGTTTAACCTTTCGCACCGTTTTCGAGATATTTACGTAATCAAAGTTTTTAATAACGTAAAGCATTATTTATAAACAAACATAATAAAAAACAGGTAGGTACATTTTATAATAGACCAACTTCAGAGCTTACCTATTAATACTCAGTTCCATTCTATTTTAATTGCAATGAACACACATTACAAACATTTTACTTACAAATGTATATGAAATGAAATCCCGTCTTTTGTAGTTTCGCACAACACGATTTGAAAGAACACGGAACCAATTAATCATGTTCTTCGGGAGATTGTTCTATTATAAAAGAAAGATCTCGAGGATATCGTAATTATTTTCGTTGAACTCAGTGGTCCCTACAATTTCCGGGGCCTCTAGGCAATCGCCTATTTTTCCTATTTAGAAATCCGGGCCCGGGTACACGCGAAATTGTAGTTTAACTTACTTAATTGGATACATTTTTCGTTTTTCGCGAATTGTTTTATCATTAAATGGTACCGAATGACTAACAATTACGAAAATTAAAGACGGATAATTATTTATTATCGTATTTTAATATTTTTTTTTAATTATAGGTATACGTAGAATTATACTTTTTAAATGTGAAATTAAAATCGTGTGCTTTTGTTGCATAACATTTTTTGAGTTACGGACCAAAGTCACAAATAAATATTGAATATTAATATAATAATAGAAATATTGTAGGTCAACAAGCACATTATGAAAATCCAGTTTTACCGTATTTGATTAAAATTTAATAAAATAATTATTATAGAAATAATTTCCAACTCATTCTTATTTAAAATATTAAAAATATAACTGTGGTAATAGTGGAAAGTTTCCTCATCTGTGACCAGTCTTGACTTAAATATTTACCTAAGTATTATTGAAAAGCGCTAAATGTCAAATTTTTGACGTTGTGTTTAAAAAAAAAAATGGATTTTACATTCAGTTTTATTGCTTGCATCGAGCAACGTCGAAAGAATGAATCTCATTTATATGCATTACATATTGTTAAGGCAGAACTGCTCGGTTTTACGGTTCCGTAGTCAGTCCATCTGTCGGTGCATTTTCATCACCTATGAAGATGAAATTTTGCATGTACATGCCATAAGTAGAAATTTCAATTAATACCTAGGCAGTAAAAATAATTTTTCTCTATTGTTGGGGATGAAAATTTTTTGCCACGTATCGTTTCATGTGAGGAATCGTTAGAAATGTCTCGAAAAATGAAGTTGAGTAAAATTCGCCTAGTGGGCGACGGACCACTCAAAGTGTTCTGTCGGCATTTCAAAGGAAATTATAATAATTAAAAATCAATATATTTTAATATCCTACATGTTATCTCGAAAATTGTGAAAAACCCTCGTCAGTGACTACGGAACCCTGAATGAACGTGTGTCCAACACGCACTTTACCAATCTTTTCAAATAATTTTTTTGACAATTTGAATTTACTTATATATTTTATTGTCAATGTATCATATTTTGATTTTTAGATAATGATTAATGAGTAACTGATTGATGAATACTTATTTAGATATTTTTTTTTATTTTCTTAGTTTGTAATAAGATTTTCTCTTTTTTGTATTAAATATATTAATATATTCGGTTGCCTGGTTGTTTTGTGTAGGTAATGAGCATTTGTAATTTTATATTTATTTATTTTCACACTGAATTAATGAATCGGTAATTTGATATGTCTATGATTGTCCGACCAGACAAGCAAACTGCTCTAGTAGTTCATCTACTAAGTTTATACAGGGTGGTCCAGAATTATGTACCGTAATTGCTGGAGCTGATAGTCTGTTCAAAAATAATGGTACCTTTTCATCTATACTTTTTTCCAAAACTTAATAATAAGGGAGATAAAGCAGAGGGATAAAATGTAGAGGGGTGGAACGAAACTGACCTTTTTTTTAAATTTTTTAAGCGCTTTTGATTACTGGATTCATATTCTAGGAGCGCGTATGAACATTAAGATAATTAAATTTATGGTATCGATTATTCGATCACTTATGATAAGGGGATAATTTGGAAATAGATACTTCTACTTTAAATTACTCGAAAACGATAATATTTATCGAAATGTAACAAGTATTTTTTGCGTCAAATTGTCTCAGGAATTATATTGTCAGGGATTTTGTTTAAATAATTGCAAATTAAAGATGAAAAGATGTGATAACTCACACCTACAACCCAAAACCACCCCTTAGTCATGAGTGGTGGAATAAGTGTTCACAGAAATTTAATCCTTCTAACGCAAAATAAGTACCCCTAAAATATCAGTCCGTTATTCAAAGGCGTTTGGGAAATATTTAAGAAATAATCGTTTTCGTTTCACCCCTTTACAGAGTTGTATCTCCCTTATTTTTGAGGTTTGAAAAAAAGTGTACATGAAAAGGTACCATTATTTTTGAACGTACTACGGGCCCTACCAATTACGGTACATAATTCTGGACCACCTTGTATATCAAAGAAACTAACAGGTATTTAAAGCAACACCAAATAATTTAGTGTTTAGTAGACAAATCAATAAAGGACCACATAGATGGTGGAGGCGCCGTAAAAACTCAAGACAGAGTGTCCTGCCTAGTGGATCGATACTTAAGTATTAGAGCTTGATGATAATTAGTGATGCCGGATGATTAACCGATTAATCGATTTAGTCAACTAATTGTGTTTAAATTTAGTCTTTTTTTAGTTGAATGTTTTACCCTCGACTAAATGACTAAAATGACTAACTTTTTTTAAATGACTATAACTGATTAATTTAATATTAATATATTTGAGCGTTACTTTATGGTATTCCGTATTTGTAAATAATAAGAAAAAAATATTTTACTTCGCAAAATACCACTTTTATTTTTGAAACTGTGACAGTATTGTTTCGAACGGTCATTTCATTTTCAAACAGAATAAAAATTACATTCGATAAATGCCTTATATACTAATTTCATTTATCTATACTTATGAAAGGGGGGTAGGTGATATGGAAGTGGAAGGGGTAAGGGTAGTAGGAGAATCCGAAAATCAAGAAAACAAGATTACATACATGTGACAAAAGGCAAAACGTGACAAAAGATTGAAACTTAAAATTAGCAAACAACAATATTAAAGCAAATACAGTATTCAAAATACAAAATTCAAAAGAAAACATCATTTTTGAAAAAGTTCCATAAATTACTCTCTTTATAAATTCTACTAGCAATTTAATCGATTAATTGACTATTGTAGGCTCGATATTTTCGACTAATGACTAATTTTGTCTAAAAAAAGCAACTCTAGTCGATTAATTGGCTAATTATTCCCCGGCTTGACGACGATAATTGATATCTTTGATCAGTTTCACTTGTAAATGTAACTTTTCATTTTCAAAAACCATTTCAAATTGGCAAGAGAAAAATGTTTTATTTACTTTATGTGTATATATGTGAATAACTACGAATCTTCAGATTAATGGTTGAATGAGTAGCACTGACACACAGACCCCCTGAGAACATTTAATGAATAATTTATAACTTTTTAGTTAAATGTTTAACCTTGGATTATACAATTAACTGTTAAAATATACACATTTATATATGTGTATATTTGGTATATATGAGAAAATGCGTTTACTACCAAAAATGTATAAAAAATATTTATGTATCTAATATTACACTCCGTCGTGATTTAGTAGTTACGTTTAGCGCAGAGTTGTAATAGATAGTTGTTGTGAATATTTAATTATTATGAAATAATGTCCATCAAAACGTTAAAATAAGTATAGTAATGAAATAATGTAGTCAGGGCCGTCTTTATCGGGGGTGCAAGAGATGCGTGGCATCCGGGCGTAGGGTCGTAGGGGGCGCAAGCCAATCGTCTTATACCTACACGTACCATGCATAGTCTACTAATTTTGAAAATTACTTAACAAACATTCATTATAACTACAAAAATATAGGCAGCAATATTGTTTACAAAATATATACCTGATGCAGCTTTCAGCACATTCACCTTGCTCAGTTGTGACTTTCGATGTGCAAGCCAAATTAGACCTTATTAGATCTTATTACTACCGAGGAGACTATCATATCAAAAGGAGAGGTTAAAATGATCGATCTTGTAAAAAAATATTTATGCGTATACTGCACAGACAGTGCATTTGAACAATTGCTACTTGATTGAACATTAATTGCTGAAAATTTAGAATGTGAACCTGAATTCACTGAAACTGCTCATCCATGCCCCCGAAAAAGACATTTTTGTTGCGAAGCTGCAGATAAGCCCATATTAGACCCAAGAACAAAATTCGAATTTTTATTTTTTGCTACTAGACCCGGCGATTTTACAATTAAAAGAAAGATTTGATTTATTAATAGAACACAACAATAAGTTTTCATTTTGCAAAACATTGAAAGTTGGAGGACACTAAAGAGAGATAAATAAAGTATAATGTCTCAAGCTATAACAAAAGTTAACGCATGAAAATAGGTCGAATATTGATGGGAAAGATATATTTATTGAGTTAGAATTGCTGCCCTTATTTTTAGCGAATTTCCAGAATTGAATTCAGCTATTACAGCCACTATAATTGCGGGACTTGATCCCGGGACTACGACAGAAGTTTTTTGACGTCCTTAGAAACCGAAAATCATATTCAATAAGATTTATATATATATATATATATATATATATATATATATATATATATATATATATATATATATATACATATATATGCATATATATATATATATATACATACATATATATGCATATATATATATATATATATATATATATATATATATATATATATATGTATACATGTGTGTGTTTGTGTGTCCGCATGATAACTCTCGAACGAAAGGTCCTACTTTTACGAAATTTGGTGAAAATATGTAGTCCCAAACCGTTGGATAAGTTCCTTAGCCAGACACGTCCGACGCCCGGAACATGGTTTTTGGGGCACTTTTCGTGAAAAAAAATTAGTGTTTTACCAAAATTTCCAATTATTCAAAAATTTTTGCAAAGTTTTACACCATTAAAAAGAGGTGGAAAAATCACATAAAAAAGGTCTTTAAACTATTACTCTATTAATAAAAATACTTTTTACGATCAACCATGACCTAAGATAGATTTGCAAATTTGGCAATAATAAGCATCGAATAGAAAGTAAATTTCAAAACAAATGATAGCATTAAAAACTTAAAAGCCAGAAAAACTAAATTTGATGTTTCAAAATATACCTAATTGTAGAGTAAGAAATAAAAAAAAAGAAGTGGCAAGTATTAAATAAAAAATGTTTTGTTAGCAAGAGGGGCGCAGGCTGATTTTCGCACCCCGGCGCCCAATATGGTTAAGACGGCTCTGAATACAATATTAATACTGATAGGATAATTCGAATTAGAAATAATTGATAATCCAGTTTTTAAAACACCTGGTGATATCCGATTATGGAAATAATTCGAATTGTATAATCCAGTTACAGTAATGTGATACAGAAGAAACTGTATAATATGCAAAAAAAGTATGAATGCATCTTTTTTAAACTGATATGGCTGTGTGTGAGATGAGGGACAAAAATATTTAACCTCTTAACATATGACACTATTAACATATGACATCATAACAATTATGTATACAGGGTGTCAGAGAAGTAAGGGGTGACTCATAGCACTCTGTAGACACTAAAACCGCAGGAATTTTTTCGGAATTAACAGTCGCGTCACTCCTCAAAAGGATAAGAGTTATTTCCTTTACACCGTGTATATAATATATACACACATACATACATATCTATATATATATATATATATATATATATATATATATATATATATATATATATATATATATATATATATATATATATATGTATGTGTGTGTGTATATATATTATATACAGGGTGTAAAGGAAATAACTCTTATCCTTTTGAGGGGTGACGCGATTGTTAATTCCGAAAAACTTCCTGCGGTTTTAATGTCTACAGGGTGCTATGGGTCACCCCTCAAAACATTAACACTTATTTCTCTGACACCCTGTATAGCATCTACAAAATACAGTCAAACTGAGTATAAATTATATACAACGACTGTACTAGAAAAAGATAGATTTGAATAACGTGATCAATTAATTATATGTATTGTTATTGTCCCAACTGCAACTACATACATATACAAAATATGGAAGTGGAGAAACACATTTTCATATTATTAATTACTAGTAAATAATTCGTATTACATATGTACCTAATTCGAATTAACATTCGATTTTTCAAATTACTCATAATTCAAGAATTCGATTACTAAAGAAATACAATTATGCCCATCATTAAGTAACTTAAGAATAACGACGATAATTTTCGATAGCTTATTTGACATGTAAAAAACTTTGATGATTTGAACTTCTAACGTAACTGCGAAAGGCAAGAGGGTAGAAACTTAATTTTTTAATTATATGTTAATTAACTGTTAATTAACTCTTTTGAATTATAATTTCTTTAAATGAGAAATGTGTAAAATTTTGTAAAACGTCACTATCAACGAGGATATTCTAAACTTGCCGAAAACAAGCCTGTGGAGGAAGTTTTCACTCGTGTCTCGTCCCGAGGGTTTTTGGTCATTTTCAACAACAGCGCTCAATGAGAATTATTGCTGGTAGTGTAGAGTAGGCTTAACAAATAGAAAAATTCCATTATCATTACGTGTGATCATGTCATTAAGCGACTTGGAAGTAATTTTTCATAATTATCCGTTAAAAAAACTAATCTTTTGTCTCCATAAAGCTAGCCGTTAAACTACTAGATAAAAAATAGGTGTATTTTATGTGAAAATTAGGTGTTCTTACCGTTTTCGAGAAAACGTGGAAAACAAAAGGGGCGGCTAGGTTTACGTAAATGTCCCATAGGTAAAAAAGAGTGTTTTCGTTAATTTAAAGTATGGAGAATTAGGTATAAATTAGGTGTTTTCCGACCATGCTGACAAAAATTTTGTAAAATGACAATTTTAAGAAAAATCTTAAATAATATATTTAACACCGGGCTTCCACTGTTTGTTGAATATGGCCGCTATTACATTGTCATAAATATATGTCAAAAATCTTTGATCAAATCTATGATCAAATTTTAAGGAGTATCTTTAACTATGGTTACAGAAATATTATACAATATTATAAAAGTTGACTTATTACACTATAATATTTCTTTGATTAAATAAAACTTTGACATATATCTATGACAGTGTAATAGCGGCCTGTTACATATTTTTCTATGTAACTGAACAGAAAAATGTCAAAAAATTTTTAACGTTCCCAGCGCCCTCACCAGCACTAATAATAATGATGTTATGAAGGTGATAAGTTTTTATAAATTTAGATTACCATGCAATTATAAATCGTAAATATTCAACTGAAGCTTTAACTAATATTTTTTAACGAATGAGTGTAAAAAACTCGAAAAAAATAATTCGTTTTCCTTCATGCCGCTCCCGTTATTTGTTAGGTTAATGCACATTATACCATATAGTTGTATAGAAAAATACATATTTAACATCTTATAACATTCCTAGGGGTCCATAAAGTTTTGGGATTTTGCAAATTTATTTTTTTGGGACGGCCAGCTTTATGGAAGTTAATCTGTTAAACTCTGGCCTTCTAAAATTTAGTACTGAGCAGAGAAATGTTCAAATGACCGAGTCAGTGGGTTTATTAAACTGAAAACATATCTGAAATAGTTAAAAATGACATTCTACAAGAACAGACCAATTTTTAAAAAAAGTCGTGATTATTCTTCTCAAGTTCGAATGCGAATTGTCATATTTATGTAAATTGCACAATCAGAATTGTAATGCAGTGTATTCAGTGATTCAATAAATAATGTTAATATTCAACTGTCATACCAATACAATTGTTTTTAACCAACAGTTACAGTAAATGTTAAGACGATACCATACGATACAGTATGTAGTACGATCAAAATATGCTGATAGCGAAAAGATTTAATGTTAATATTTCATTTGCCAAGTCATTGTAACATCCTTGACATTTATTACTGCGGCGTAAAGAAATAGTAGGTTATGTTATATTTGAAGAAATTTAACTCCTAGCATTGCGATCGCATCGCTTCGATCAGTAATTATTGCTAGTCATGAAATAAAAAAAATTTGATTCGGAAAAAAATTGCAGTTACTTAAATTAATATTTAAATTAATGGTTGGTGATAATTTGATGGTCAACGAGTTCATTATATTATTGGTATTTAATACAGGTGATGAAAATGTAAATCTATGTCTGAAAACTAATTTCTTTTGAAATATGGTCGTTTATTAACTCTAATTGTTCGTTGTTGGTCAGTAGCGTAACTACCCTGCAGTAAGTGGAACAATCAATCCATGGTGCAAGACAAAAATGGAAGCAACAGGGAAAAGCAAAAAACGCAAAAATTTAAACGAATTTTAAACGAAGCGGGATTAGCGACCCTATCCAACTCGAGCCACAATTTCTTATTATACAATACTGCCGTGTCATACGAATGTCATGTATCTTAGGATACGATAATTACGCGTAATAACGTTTAAAGGATTCTACTCAATCCCTAGTATATATACCGACAATAAAATTAATCAATTTGTTAATAGTAATATGGATAATAATTAATCTATATTGTATTTTTATTTTAATTTTTATTTTGATTGTATCACATTCCTTATTTGCTATATTTTCAAATTATATACTTTTACATTATTAAATCAATGCTGCAACGTCGAATCAATAACGCATAATAAAAATCAATTATCTCAGATATTTAATAATGTCTAAGATAGTTAAGATCATCTGATATTTTATTCAAATCAAGTTTTCTCAAAACTATCATTTTTTGAGATACGTTAGATTGGTGTGATACGGCAGAATATGCCTTTACTCTTTTACTTGTACAACTGCAGGAATATCCTTTTCTAAACAGAAAATTATCAAAAATTACTTAAGAAGTACAATATTTCAGAGTCGCTGAAAATAACATTAGCTGACATAATTTCATGGTTTACTACTGGAAAATAAGAAGGTTTTTTTTTAGGACATATACATGAAAATGATTCTATGCGCGAAAATAATATGTAGAAATAACGAATTTGCTTTACATAATATTTAAAAATAAAGATATGAACTAAATTGCTTGCAACTATATGAATGCTTCAGCTTTTATTACAATTTTACTTCTCCTGTGACCTAGAAAACTCTTAGATTTTTGAGCGACAATCACTGGGATCGTTTAAGTAATAAAAAAAGTTTTTATGGGTAATGGCGGAGTGATTTGTGTAGTTGTATGTAAGGGGGCAGGTTAATCCAATTTTTTTTTTATTTACTTTTAAAGTGCATCGACAATAATAGTCATTAGCACTTGTACAATATTATTACATTGTATATGATTAAGTAATGTTTGTTATTTGTTGTAATTAAATTTAACGTACAGTATGTTCTAAGTAATCCAAATTTGCTTTAAGCCACAATAAATTGAGTTATATGTCACTGCTGGTAGTCAATGTTTCAGCTTGAAAGACTAACTCACCAGTAAGACATCCACCTTTTGTTTACATTTCTTTATGGAAAAAGATTATAAAATAAATAAATGAAGAACGGAATCAAAAATGAAATACGTGTAAAATGTTTGTGTAACACCCTATTTTTTTTCTTTCTCTATATAGATTTTACTTTCCAGTGTATTAAATCTGATGACAATCTCTGTAAATATTAACTAACAATCGTCGGTAGAACAATAAATAAGAATCTTCAGTGAAGTCTTCTACCACACCTTATATATTTATTTTATTTATTACAGGTATTTATGTTATACCTGTGTGATGTAACAGTCCTGATTTTAATTTCAATTTTTTTAAAATTATATGGTAACTTTTTCTTAGTATCATCAAACCTAACAACGTCGCCGTTGCCTATTGAAAGTAACCTTTTATGTGAAACAAATTAAAATTTCATGGCTCATGATGTTTGTAGCCGTTTTTTTTTACTGACAGAGCCATTTCTAATAAGTTAGTAGTATTATATAAATTTTCTGTTTTCAATTTCTTCAAATTAAATAATATCAATATTACCAATCATAATATTAATATTATCATAATACCAGTGATTATTGTTACTAAAAAAATTGTAACAG
The DNA here is from genome assembly GCA_035578155.1 of Brachynemurus nebulosus. Taxonomy (NCBI): domain Eukaryota; kingdom Metazoa; phylum Arthropoda; class Insecta; order Neuroptera; family Myrmeleontidae; genus Brachynemurus; species Brachynemurus nebulosus. The sequence continues at coordinate 50,349,254 of JAPWDM010000006.1, read as the reverse complement.
ACATCTTCAGGTATGAAAGTTTAGTTTTTTCACATAAAATGTGGTTTGGCAAAGTTAACTTCAATAGGTAAATTTGCCAGATTTGACAGTATTTTAAAGCATGATTTTGTCCGTTCATAAATAAATAAGTTCAACGCGTTAAGCAAAAGGAAATCTAGATTTTAATGTACATTGTTTCAAGTTGCGTAATAATTGTGAGAACTGTGATTTATTAACAGCAATTAAACCAAAAAAAGTAGATACACATAATGTTTTAAAATGGTAGTATACTTATTATTATTAGGTACCGCTAAATAAATATGCTAAAAAAATTCTTTTTTTTAATAAATTAAAGAAAAAATCTTAAAACTTGGGCATCGTAGACCTTGACATTTAGTTCTTTTTTTATTATATTTATTAAGTATGTATTTAAAGAAACATATAATATACACTTATAAAATAATAGTTTCCCTATATAGGTACTTTCTATTATTAACTATCTGTTTTTATGTATAAACTCATCGGCTTTTTATCTAGATTTCACGTTTGTAGTGTTCCGTATCAAACCTAGCAAAATGGAACACTTACGAAATCACTTCGGTATTCCGACGTAAAAATTTGATAGAATGTGACATATGTTAAAGATTATATGTTTTTAGTCAACAGAAACATTCTGTACAGCTCAGCAACATAATCCAAAATGAAATTTTACCAATTAAAAAGTCAATTTTTTGAGGATAATACAAAAATACAAAACCCAATTCTCGATTTCTGTAAGTTGAGTTTAGGTCATGAATAATTGTGTATTTTTCAATAACCTTTTGAAACAGCAATAATTTCATGAGTAAGTACATGCGACAAAATTAAATTCATTATAACGAACACGTATAAAATGTATTGTCTTTATGATAATTAGTTGCAATACAAAAACAATATACAAAATTACAAAAAAAAAAAAAAAATTATAAATTTACATAGGTACATACATATTACCATAATTTTTCTTCAAAATTTCTTTTTTCAGTATGTAAGTAAGTATTTTTCTTACATATTTCAAAAACTACAATATTGTTGCACAAGAGTATTTTGTCAATTATATTTTGTAGAATAATTTCAATTCGTTAACATAAATGAAATTGTCTAGTTAACGCCTATCTTATTTCTTTTTACATCGGTAATAAAAAAAAAGTAATTATTTATCAAAAGATTACTACATACTTGTTTACTATTTTACATTATTGATTGTACATATAATATTGTAATACGTGTATAAAAGGTAACAATAAATAAGAGATTGATGACAAGTCATGTTCAACAAAGGTATGTATTTATTTTATTGATGCCTTCAAGTCGTCGAGATAATTGAAAAGAAAATGGCAAGTGGAATAGATAAATCGATAATTTTTATCTTACGTACAGTTACGTACAATCGAAACAAAATTATCTAGGCACTATTAGGTACATAATTTGGAAAAGTAAACATTTATAAATCTAGTAGATAGCAACTTTTATTTTTTAACACTTTAAATGATTATAATAAATATAATAATAATGTGGTTTAACGTCCGTTTTTGAGACCATTTAGTCTATAACAGACGCCACCCACATCATTATTTGTATACTTTCTTTTATTCGTTACAAATTGTATTCGTTGCATTATACATTTATGATGTGGGTGGAGGACAAGGAAAGTGGTATGAGGGCTAGGAGTTGGTAGGTATGCGTCTGCAGCCGACTTGCAGGAACTATGCCGATATTTATATGGAATTGTGAAAGGAAACTGCAGAAAACTTTTACAAGCATAGCGGGCCGCGAGATTCGAACCCCCGACCTACCAGTCGGGAAGTGCTAGTGCACAAGCACGCTCGGCCACTCCGCTGGTTCTTTAAATGATTAAGACGAGTTAACTCGTCCTGCAATATGGCGACACAAAATGCTGTGATATGTAGGTATATATTCACTGGTTAAGGTGCCGCCATCTGTAATAGATTTTCCGAAATACGGTTTAATTCTAAATAATTTTATCACATAGTTTAGTATAATTTATATTTTGTAAATTCCTAGGGTTCATTTTTTTGATGTTGGGATCTTTAATTTCTTTTCTTTTTCTTTTTTTGTAACCTTATCTATTGTAGGGGACGGACGGGCAAGAAGGATATGCTAATTTGATCTCTAAAAAAAAGTATGAGATTACAACAAAATTATTTATTAATCTCAAATAACAAGTCTTCAGTTACTTAAGATTAATAAAGTAGACAGAAAATTAACAAAAATTCTTATCTTACCACATTAAAAATCACTTGAAAAAAAAGTTGCAATTATTCTTTTTGCCCTATTAGGGCGGGTAAAATGAATATCTTGGACAGGCAAAATTAATACTAATGAAAATAAATAAATTAATCGTCGCAATTATTGCAAAAGGACGACGACGACGATCGCAAAAGGACGATCGACCAGTGTAAAAAAACACGCTTCATGGGTCCATTCCTGGCAAAAATTATACTGCATCCAGTCTTCTATTGCAGATTTTCTTTGATTGACTCTATCTTTTTTAAGCGAATTTTCTTTTCTTTTTCATTGGAAGGTCCGGGATTATTTAAAACAATTTTCCTTTTGACTAGGAAAGCTTTATTTTATTATTCATTTTGCCTGACTCCATTTTGCCCGCCAAGCACATTTTTAACTAACTTAACCCACAATTACAAACTAATAGAATCAAACAAAATACGAGCACGAATTTGTTGCTTGTAATGATCATACAAATTACAGAAATCATTAAAAATAAATAATTACAATATGCAAAGAAATAATTCGTAAATTACTTACCTCTATTTATTGATTTTTTCTCGTCAAAACTACACACGCAAATAAACTACAGTGCCTCCTTTTGACAAATGATCCCATTAAGTGCAAAGTAAAGAAGCAGATGACATTGGATCTGAGTCAATCACATCTAACTAGCTCAATTAGGCTATTATTCTTTTTGTCAAACCTCTTCGTCTTGCCCGCACGTCCCCTACTTATCACTGGCAGTAAAAAGTCCGGCATTTTGAGACAAAAAAATTTTCCATATGGTTTGTTTAAAAGGGTTAAACCAGAAAATCCTAGAAAATTATTTAGGGAAAGATAGACAGTAATACCTACTAATCTACTATAATTTTATGGAAGTGTATGAGAACGACAAAAAATATCACAAGGGGAAATGTGTGCCCAAATTGTTCAAATATTCATATTTAACAACCGTGTTAATGGTGGTAGCGCTTGGTAGCGATATACAACATGTAGCTTAAAGAGCTGAGAATTCTTGTTACAGTTATAACTTTTGTTGTCGTTGTTTTAGTTTTTATTTTATCAAAACATTTGTTCCCAAATAATATGAGAATTTATTTCGATGACGTCATCAAGTAAATATACCAAAAAATACTAATAACGTGCTTTTTTAGCGGAATAAAAAATTTCTAATTGACGTGACAATATAGTTCTAAATTGAATTGGGTCATTTAGGTTATTGAATAGGAAAAGTCATCGTTATTTTAAATAAAGAGGATTAACAAATTTTTTGAATTTAACATGTAATTGCAACAATTATGACAAAATTCGTTTAATATTCGCTAAATTTCTTTAATATTTTCAACATTCTTAATATTTTTATCTTACCTTCATTGTTTGCTTAAAAATGAAACTGCTTGCAAACCTTAAAAATTATATTTTATCGTTTACATGATTGCCAAAAGAATGACTGATTCTACCATAATTTCTAAACTTCTTAGTCAATTTAGGTGTGCGTGTTAAGACTCTTACATTAATCCGAGTAACTAAAACTAGGTGAGAAAACCAGCGTTTTCTGTAAATAGTATAAAAAATAACTAAACCAGATATTTATCCCTTACAGATCAGTTCCTTTGAATTTTTACAATTTTCTTATTAATTTGACATTAATAATGATCCAGAAAAGACACAATAATTTTATTTTCATTTTTTGAAGGGGGTTTGAAGTAGGGGGGGGGGGGAGTAGTGTTATAATTGTGCAGTTTAAGCAGGATTCAGTTTCTGCAGTAGTTTACAACTGCACTAACTGGGTCCTAATCTACATACTTTAACACAATTAAACACAAATTTGTAGAATAATTCAATAAAAACTGAGATTAAAACAAATAAAAACAGTAGCTACCCTCAACACAACAATGACAGAACACATATTCATCGACAATTACCTAGTAACAGAAAACAGTGAGGCCAATTAACGCGCGCTAAAAACTCCAACAAAAATTAAAGTAGTAGTTTAGAACTGTCACAATCATGTGAGGCTAGTCTGACCTCTTCCACGCACTTTCTTCCCATTGAAATAGCATGGAAAACGAAGTGTAACAATTGTAACACCTTGATTTGTTTGTAAGGGTTATGTACGGTATTGTTAGAATTCTTACGTTACTCCGGGTAACGAAGTAGTTTTCGATTAAAAAGTAGTTTCAATTCTTTGTTTTCCCTTATTGTTCTAAAGTGTGTTACATTTTCAAAAGGAATTTCGATAATTCTAACAACAGAAATCGGATATTTACATGGAAATTATAAAAGTTATAACAACTGATTAGCAAAAGATCATTTTGGTATTTATTTTTAATCACAATCGTGTTGTGTGTTTAGCTACTTGTGTTTGGTACTGTACCTATATATTTAATTATTGTTGTAACTTACCCATAAGTAACTATGGGCACATGTATATATGTTTACGTATATATTATTATACCTATTTCATGTTATTTATATTTATTGTTTAATTTATTATTTAATAATGTATTACAATAATAAGATATAATTAATAAATTGTTCGGCAAAATTGTTACTTTTGTAAACAAAACCCTATAAATATTTATATGTCGTGAAAGCGTTATGTAATTAGATTTGGAATAACTAAATGAAGAAATAGTTTTGTTTAATTTTAATAGTAATTTGAATAATTAACAGAATATATATTACTTTTCACTTGAACTAAGTCAAAAACATAGATTTATAAATATTTTTAAGACAGTTGGCACATTAGAGCATTCTAGAGATTAAACAATGGTCTCTGGATGGTACCTATTACACAAAATGTCAAAATTTAAACCAATTCTGACGCACAATTTCTGAAATAAAAATTTTATAACTCTTTTTTAGTACGTAGCATTAATGAGGTTACTCCCAAAACATTTTAATGACTAATTCATTCTATTTCATTTTCCGAAAAAATTAAATGTTCACTGGTCAATATTCACCACTCTTGAGGAAAATACCTCTCGGTTAGAGAGGTGTAGGGAAACAAATTATCATATAACCTCATATTAACATTATCATGTAACCTCATAGTAACATTGATAACTTCCTATATTTTATTCCAAAAGCTGTGAAAAACTACTGAGAAGTCTTGACTTAATGCATGTCGAAGAATTATTTACGAATTTTTTTGATATAATATATTTAATAATTTTACATATTTGAAAATTTAACATTTTTGAAATTTTTAATATAATTACTATTGGCGACGCAAAGATTCTCACTCGCGCCTCTGGTGGTAAAATTAGAACTAGCATCAAGTAAAAATATACGTATACGATTAATGGATGATATAAAATCTAGTGAACCGAGCATAATTTGTATAGTACCTTTTTCTATCGACAATTAAACGTATACAAAAATTTTTACTTGATACAGTTTCTAATTTAAAAAACCAGGAGCGCTCGCGTAATCTTTGCGTTGCCAATAGGTACGCATCTAATTACAAATTAAATACAAACATAATTGTTTATAGCTACTACCATTTTAACAATAATTAATTATATAATTAGTAAATTAGTATAATTGTATAAGTTAATTAACAATTAGTAATTTTTATTTTATTAAATCATAAGCGTATAATTTTATGTTTGTTAAATAAATAAACTTTACCTAGAATAAACTAGCATCTTGATAATTTTTTCAATCGTATAAATTAATAAAATTAAATTAAATTAAATAAAACTTGTGTACGAAGAATTGAAATTGTTAGACAAATTATCAGATTTATTTATGACATATTTTATTAATTTTTTTTAAAAAAATTGTAATCCTTATCAATTTATTTAATTAACAATCAAAAATTTGAACTCGTTTTTTAAATAAATTAAATAATTTTGTATTCTAATACGTACGATTCCTCATATTTATGGACTGATAAACCATAAGTTCAATTCCCGCGGCCAACTATGTTTGTGAAGGCTTTCTACAATTCAATGCTCTGAAAATGTCAGTATCTAGATAAAAAAAAGACTCGTCAAAATGAAGTTGCACACGAAGTTACAGAGCAATGCTAATAAACTTTGTAAAAAGCCCCCGTCCTCCGGACTAGGTATTCGTCAGAAGATGACAGCAGACATACTCCTACAAAATCCTACTCCTTCGTATCATTTACTTTATCTTCCACTCACAACATAAAGTGATAATAATTGTTATACCTATGTAATGGTATAAATCAAAAAAATGGTTGGCGTTATAAACAAGTTATTTGAAAAATTTTTAAAAGTTACGCCTCAGTATTTTTTTGTTATTAAATATTGTAGGACAGGAATGGCGAACCTTTTTTCCCTCTGCGTACTAGTGATGTCGGACCGAGAAGCAGTTAATCAACTAGTCGGCTAAAAATTTTTTTTGCCGATAAAATTAGTCATTAGTCGAAAATATCGAGCACTGAGTAGTCGACTAATCGACTAAATTTTTAGTCGAATTCCTGGTAAGGTAACCTTTGTAACTCTCAAAAACGAGGTTTTCTTTTGAATTTAATTATGGACTTTTAATATTTTTCTGTTAAGAAAAAGAAAGATATGAAATATCATAATATATTAATCACATAAAATTGAAAAATCATATAGGTAAATAATTTTTTAGTTTCCATTTTTTGAAGTCCAATAAATACAGAAAAATTATTAAATTAATCGTTTTTTTAGTCATTTAAAAAAATTAATCATTTTAATCATTTAATCGAAGGTAAAATAGTCGACTAAAATATGACTAAATGTAAACCAAATTAATCGACTAAACCGACTAATGAATTAATTATTTGACATCACTACAGCGTACCATTTCAGCTTATTGTTAAAAAAAAAATTTCAGGATTTTTTTCAGAATTATCAGAACTTACGTTCAGTCTTATACACTCAAATGTCAGCAAACATGTTAAGTTTTAACATCGGCCACCTTCATAATTTTTACCATTATTTCACGCAAATCGAATCAAATGCAATCAAATCATAAAAAAGTTAAATCAATGCTTAATAAAATATGGTATAATATAAACATCATTAATAAAGATTAAATTTTTTGTTAAAAATAATTACCTCATAATAATTATAAATAGCAAATTAATAAATGATGCTTTAATTAGATCCATAATTCTGCAGTTATATACAATCGTCATACAATAATCATTATCATGTAATATTGTATGTAATAATTGTATTCCCAACAAATGGTAAATATCATCGTATGTATTTGTCTTAATGAATTTTTTTTATTGAAAGGTTACAGTTTGTTCACCTGCACCTGCACAACAGAATATTATGTAGATAGAAAGGTGAAAACTGATTGTATGTACTTGACGATGATGTTAGCTATATTTATCTGATGCTTATATTTACAATTCGAATGAATGTTTGGTTGATATTAAGTATGTTGAATACTGACTGAATACCGCTTCTTTACTGAATTTAATTCGTTTGTAGGGTTCCGTAATCACAATCAGGGAACTTTTATAGTTTCGTCAAATCTGTCAAATCTGTCAAATCCGTTCGTCCCTCCGGCACAAAAATTGCCGTGAAAATTAAAACTTCCTAATTTCGGAAATTTTTGCCATGCAAAATATAAAAATTAAAATTATTGCTATCGATTTAGTTTTCCTAGCAATTTAAAATAATAGTAGTACGGTGCAGTTATTCAAAAAAACGGCCTAACCTCAACATCCAAAGTAACATTTTCATTCCAACTCCAAATTGTTCTATACAGTCCATATATTGTTTGGCAAAAAGTTACACCATTTTGAGCGTCGGGTTTTGGGGGGCAGAAGTAGGCAAATTAACGGATTCCATCAGTTTTTTCTTAAATATTTCAGAAATTATGGGGTTTAGCGTAAAAAGTGTCATATACAAAAATAATCTACATTAAATTGCGAACAAAAATGGTCCTGTGCATAATCTTGCTAAAGTGAACAGTTTCAGTGTTACGAAGGGTGTAAAAGTATCAATTTTTAGTATTTTTAGCCACTGCTGCACCTATCACCGGGTGCAGCAGTGGCTGAATAAGAAAAGAATCCGCTCGAGTGGGGGTGAAAGAAGATTGACGAACACCTGAGACCAATTACAACAGCGCGTCCTGCAGCTCCCGAGGAATTACTTTCCCTCATAGTGTGCGCTTGTAAAGACGTATGCGTCCGTAACTGCGAATGCAGAAAGAGTGGTCTAAACTGCTCAAGCATATACGGTAATTGCTCAGACCTAGGATGTGATAACAGGAATACGAACATCATAGACGAAGATTTATAAGAGGAGGTTGTTATATTTGAAGAGGAGTAATCTCAATTTCCTTTTACAAAACACAATCCTGTATAAAAAAAATTACTTTCCTTAGGGATAATGTGTCATATTTTTTCCAAAAAATCTAAAAATTGCTACTTTTACACCCTCCATAACTCTGGAACTCTTCACTTCAGCAAGATTATGCACAGGACTATTTTTGTTCGCAATTTAATGTAGATTATTTTTGTATAGGCACTTTTTGCGCTAAGCTGCATAGTTTTCGAAATATTTTAAAAAAATTGACGAAAACCGTTAATTTGCCTACTTCTACCCTCCTGCCTCCCAAACCCGACGCTCAAAATGGTGTAACTTTTTACCAAACAATATGTGGACTGTATAGAACAATTTGGAGTTGGAGTGAAACTGTTACTTTGGATGTTGAGGTTTGGGTCTAACTGCACTGTACTATAAAATAAAAGGAGTTAAATACTACAATTTAAACAAGACAGTTGTGTTTTTATTTCACTGGTGTTTACTTGAGTTTTCGTTAATGATAGAAGACCCAAGATAAGCCGGAACGAGAAGGCGACATACCCCTCATAACTCTCACATCTTTGGATCTGTGATGGTAAAATTTTGCACGCACCTCCAGGTGGGGTTGAAACCCAGAATCTCTTGATAACTGGTTAGGTGTTTTTACCACTAAGCTACCCAATCCTTGATCCACTTGTACCATAGTGAGTCGTGTGTTAAAGTTCAGTTTAGCTGGACATTGTAACTAATTATATGAATATAAATGTATGTCTAAATACGAACAAAGGTTCGCCATACGTTGATAAATAATTTTCACAGGCACATTGGCAATTCTGACATTAAAATAATTGCTTCTCGAAACCAAGAGAGTAAAAAATTGGTGATTGATACTTTGTCAAACTGGAGTGCTCTCGCACATATAGTGTAGTGGTAAAAATTTGGCCGACTATCAAGGGATGCTGAGTTTGAGTTTCAGCTGATCCAGTTTGACAATTTCTCAATCGCTAAGAGGCTAAATACTAAAAAAATCAAAATTTTGTAATCATGTGAATTTCATTAAAAAGTGGGGGTGAAACCCCACTTTTTTTCATGCACCGCTTCATGTGAAATATTGTTAAGAAAAGTTCGAAAACTGAAGTTGGAATTCGTTTTAAGCTCTGCTTTTCATTTTTAAGCTCCGTTTACCACTGAGCTTTGAAGTGAAGTTTTTGTTATTTTCACCGTATATAACTTTGCAAACTGTGGGTCTAAAAATTTGAAAGAAACAGAACTATTAGAACTTTGTTACGTTAAGGTCACATTAGAAGCGGGTACGTAACACAAATCACTCGTGCATCGTGTTCACGTTCGTCAAATCAAAACAAACCATGCCATTAAGCGAATATATGGTTACAACATTAGAAACTAGTTATTCTTGTGTGCACTTAATCGGACAGATTAATGGAAAGTGACAAGGAAAATATTCTCATATTCTGTAAATTTGGATTAGTATTGTCTCAAATATCTTGTATCGGTAGCATTGAGAATTGTAGAGAGTCAAATTATCACGTAATTAGCTCTCATAGTGACACATTAAATAAATGAGTACACATGTGTAAGTAACCTGGCAGAATATATTTATCTATCGTTACGGTAAACCCGGTAAACCTTTAAAAATATATCAAGTTTCGGAAAGCATCTAGCTGCTGACGACGTAGCTCTGATTTGATACGTGTCCAACACACACTTGGCAAACTTTTTGATGATGATGGCAGCCAATGCAATTTGAATAGTTTGTATAGAGTGATTGACTTTTAATGCTGTCTGGAATTTGGTGAAAATTAATTGACAAAATATTATTAACTCCAACATAATTATATTGTAACTTGCCAATAACTTCAACTTAAAGTTTTGTTAACAAACATTTAAAGTTTTGATTACTTTGTCTAATTTCACTATTAAAATTAGACGAAGTAATCAAAAGTTTAAATATTTTTTAATATATTTGAGATGAAAATTCACAAAGTAAATCTTTCAACAGTGAATTATTTTAATTGTTGTATCTTTGAGAGTAAAATGCTATTCGCATTAAAGTGTAACCACAATGTTACACAATGTTCATATTAAAGCGTAAGTACCTAAGTAATGAGCAGTATTTAACTAGAATACCTAAGTAGAACAAAAAAGTGAAATACCAGGCTATTTATTGTAGGTAATTTTCTTATGAGTTTTAGTTATTATTCACCACTAATTTCTCTGGGATATAACAACGATGATAACGTATAACGTTCGCATATATTTATATAATAAAGCCGGTTCTACACGATGCTACGAACACCTTCCAACATTGGACGTTCGATGGTTCATCGCATCGTGTGGCTGTTGTTCGAACCAGAGAACAAAGAGAACGAACATTACTATGTCTATACTAGGGAAACGACCGTAACCACAAAGGATAGAAAATAAACCCCCACTATGTTATATAGTGCACGCGGAGTTGTGTGTGTTAGTCCGTTGGATGTTGTGGGTATTAGTGTCTTGCATACATACATACATAATATGCACGTGGTGGTGGAACGTATGATGTACGTATACCACGTACATATACCGTGTTAATACGAGAGGTAACAATATAACAACAATTGAAACATACCCATTGAGTGCTGGCGAATGAATGAGGACTAACCAGCCTAAGATGCACATAAAAGCACATAAGTGATTGCAGAAAAGAGATAGATGTGTTCGTTCTATTTGTTCTGTGGTTCGAACCTACGAGTGTCCAATGTCGAGCGTCAAACATTCGCATTTGGCCATGTCCCGCTCGATGTCGGTATTCTTGCACCGAGTCAAAGGGATGCTTCGAACGTTTGAAGGTCAATGTTGGTTGCGTTGGTTGGTTCGACTCAGCAGCTGCACGACTCGTTCATGTGAAGAGAGACAACATCAGTGTATAACATTAGAGATAACATCAGACAGATAACAGCCTCGTCCACTGAATAAACGTTTGTACCACCACATCATCATTCGTATTGGATCAAACATTCGATTCACCGTGTAGCAGATACATTCGTCGCACCAACTATTGAACTTAATTGCCTCAAACGTTCGATCGAACGTTGGAAGGAACGTTCGTAGTATCGTGTAGAACCGGCTTAACTGAATTAACTTTCCTACGTCAACACCGTTATTTCTATTTTACGTATTGTACAACATAGCTACAGTTGACATTTTTAAAATTGGTATTTTCCAAATAATAAAAACTAAAGTATCATTACGGTTAAATTGTTAAAGTTTTTATGGTAGATAACCGTTAAAGTGGCTAGTGCGCTAGGGATTAAGAAAATATATTTCTTTTTTTTTCTTAAATATAAAAAAAATTATATTCAGTTCTGAAAACTCATTTTATAATTTAAAGAAAAATTATAATAAAATAATAATTTTCAACTAAATGAATTATACTTACAATTACACAGTGAAAAAATTTGTGTTAAAATTAACACATTTCACATGTCCAGAACGGTCCACTCAATTTTTTGTGTTATTTTAACACAAAGCATATGTGTCAAATCTTTACACAAGATTTGTGTCAATGATTTAACACACAACAGGACATACATTTTGTGTTAATTTACCACAATTATGTGTAAAATTAACTAATTTAAAATGTAAAAGTTTACTCAGTAAATGTGTTGGTATATTATTTTTTTAGGTTAGTATATATTTTTTTTATTTACTTATTATATAAATGAAAGAAAATAGTAAAAAATAATTTTTCAGTGCTTAAACTTTTTTATTTAATATTTCTACACAGTTGTGCTGTGATGAAAATAATGTTGAAGCAATGACCAAAAATTGTGAAGATCGTTGTCAAACTGAACGTGGATGGCAAAATGGAACGACTACTCTTCCTTCTTTACCTGATCTTTGCCCTTTGGATGTGTTCTGGAACGCTGAATATTCGATAATTTTTTAATTAATTGAAGTAAATTCTGCAAACAAAGAAAAAAATTCAATCTATAATATTTTTAATTAACTTACTAATATTTAATATCTAAATAATTAAAACCAATTTAACCTTAGGAATACATTTTTGATTTTGAAATATTCCGTCTGCTTCTATACATAGATATGTTTCTGTTGAACGCACGTCGCACAATGTGCAATATGTACTCCAATGATTATGGCAATGATACTACCGATGGTATCAGTTACCACTACCCCCGCTCTTATAACTAAAGCAATAGATGCGAGTGAAACCAGTTTTTTGGTGTTGTAAATACACAAATAAGTGTATTTATAACACTCTTTCACACTTTACATAAACATTGTGTTATTTGTGTGTTGTTTAAAACAGATTAACATTTTAATTCTGTTAAATCAAAATTTTTGTTAATATTTTCATTTAACACAAACACTAAATGTTACATTAACACAGGATTGGGTTACTTATTTAACACAAAAATTTTAACCACTAGTTTTTTTTTTACGCAGAACACAAATTTTTTCACTGTGTGGTATGGATCACATAAATTTCGATAATATGTATATGCCTTAGCTTTTAAAATTAAATTATTGGGATAATGAACGTCAGAATTTGTTTGATCTCATTCTTTAAATGTTCCTAAAGGGTTAAAACTTTTGAAAATAAATTTTCTATCATTTAATCGTTAGCATAAGGTATTTGTATATTCTAATGAATTTTTATATGATTGGTGTTTATTGGGAATATTATAGACAGATGCGAGTTCAAAAAGAAATTTTAAAAAATGTTATCTCAGAAACTATACCTCAGAACTGGTTTACATTTTGATGTTTTATGTAGTAAATACGAGATACCTCAGTCGCAGTATCCTACATAACATTGCGAATTTCTGGTTAAAAAAAAATTATTTTTTGGAAAACACCATTACATTTGATAAAGGTTCAAAAACGTATTTTATGTAATTTTTTCTGCTCTTCGCCATAGTGCGAAAAAAATTCGAAAAACTTTAGTAAAAATTGATTTGAGTTTCCGGGGATCGGATGTGCCTTGCTGAATAATTTATCCAAGATTTTGGGACTTCAAACGCCTTTGCCAAATTTCGTAAAAATGAGATGTTTCGCTTGAGAATTTTAAAGGACTGTAATAGTTAAATTTTCCATTCGGAAATTCGCTAAAAATAACATATTGAAAAAACACTCTTAAATCTTTCGAATACTCTAATGCACCAGTCGCGTTAAATTAAATTTTTATTAAAATGATATACCCTATTCATTCAAACATTATAACTAAAATCGCCGGTATATTTTCACAACAAAATTCAATGACAAATGAACAAAAAGGTGGGAAAGCTATTGTTGATATGACGTCATTGTATGGATTAATTGTTTGCGTTACCTGCATGGTATCTCTGCTAACACGTACATAAAATTTATATTCTTAAATAGGTAGTAAAAATTAGCATTAAATACTTAGCTGAGCAAACAGTTTAAAAAATTTGAAAATTTTGTTGGTATTATACATAGAGAATTTTCGAAATTATAGGAAGGAAAACTTGGGGAATTATGTCTAAAATCGAGATACAGTGAAGGGTATTAACATTAAGATTTACTAGTTGACTAGTAGCTGTATCTTAGCCAATTTCGCAACATATTTTTTTTTTATAATTATTATTATTCACGTTTTACACAAATTCATAAAAATATCTACACGTATAGGTAATAATAATACGTCATAAAATGTTTTTATTCATGTCTAATTGTTAAAAAAAAGTTATTTGTACGTCTTCATAAATTTTTGCAAATAAACGTTAATAACTAGATGTACATAAGTGATGGATGACACCAAAATTTCATAATGAAATATTCATTGAAAATAAATTTTGTAGTAGATTACAATATTTTTTTATTATTATTATTTCAAACATATCTACATAATATTGTACGCCTACGAACTTATCTGTAAAGTTCAAAAGAAACAAATTTTGCCGATTAAATAATAAAGTAAGTGTTACGTAATATATATATTATAAAAACGGATTACATATGATCCATAAAAATTTCAAGAATGTATTACATAATGTTGTAAATTACGGTAAGTAGGGGAAGGTAGGGCAATGTGGCCACCCTCAGGTTTGAATTGATATATTTTTTAAACGGTTTTAATTAATTGATATTTCTTGATATAATACAATTGCAAATTTAATAAAGTCTTTATTTTATAATATACATACGGTTTACATATTCACAGTAATCAAAAATTATCAATTATTTCGTAAGTGACAAAATGACCACATTACCCACCTTGGGTAGGAAAAGTGGCATAGTATTATTAATATTAAAAGTTAACATAGATTAAAACTGACTTTTTAATTTTTAGATGAAATTACAACTTTTAATCAAAAATATTACAATTTGCTACTAGTTAGCAATCATAAAAACAATTTTTAATTATCCAAAGTACTCAGACGGTAACTATTTATTTTTAAAACAAAACTCACAAGTAAAATTGCCATCTTCCTCATTGCAACTAGAGCAGACTTCATAGACACATCTTTTGCATATCGTACACCGTACTCACAATCATCCATCTTCTGCTATTGATTCCGGCCACAATTCTGGTACCACCACTAGATCCACTGGGCCACTTTACCTTTATACATAGTGGGCCACATTACCCGAAACTAAGTAAAATAGGAAAACTGAAATAAGTTCCGCCCCAACGTATGATTCATAATTGTTTATTATAAAATTAATTACTTCACAACTACAACAAACACAGGGAATATTCACAAAAACCAAGTATTCATAATACAATATTTGTAAGTACTTACCTTAGATCAGAGGGCACAAGAAACACTTTTTTTAATTAAAATTTTCTAAGTAACACCTAACGAGTTGATATGCACCGTGACACTATGTAAACTGTCAATCTATAATTTAAACTAAATAACAAGAGATGACAGCTATTAGTTCATTTGCAAACTAGTGGTGACCACTTTACCTGCCTGGGCCACTATAGCGAGCCTTCCCTTACCTATGTGAGGGATTGTGAGATATTACCATTTTAGAAAATGATTTTCTGGTTTAAATGTTGATCTTATAAGAAAAGATTCTAAACTGTCAATTCGCAATTTTAATGGAACTTCATATATGTGTAGTACAAGCAAAAATGATGGACCCGTATTTTGTTATCATCCACCATCGTCATTTAGCGGGTGAAATCACCCCTCAAAAGTTTGGGTAAAATTTCAGTGTTGCTTGATTACTTGAAAACTACAGTAGATAAAAAAAATTTAATTGTCAAAACACTTTACTTTTAGAGAGCTTTCTACTTATGTATATATAAAGCGAGGGTCGAACCTGCTGGAGGGAATGTTTAGGTAATATTGGGAGTAAATTTTGAAATAGGGTGGACATGTTTTGGTATATTAAAATTTGAATAGCGTATATGAAAACTACATGAAAAATACTAGTTACCTGCTTTTATTCAAAGTTATAATTGAAGTCTAAAATACAAAAACTGGACGGTTAATTTGAGGTGTAAATCCTAAATTTTGCTCACAATCAGCAAAATAATAATTTTTCATAAAGTTTCCAATAAGTGAATTGTCTTGTAATTAATAATTGACCAAAATACATGAATAACTTTTAATAAAGTTTCAATATCTAGGTAAGTACTACTTTTATAAATTTACAGATGATACTGTGTAATTTAACATTATTCTAAGAATTTTGAACACTTTTGAGACAAATGTAGTTTTTTTGGGCAATTGAAGATTGTATCGTTGTTATGTTTTGTCGTTCAAAAATTAGTGTACATTTTTATGTACATTTTTTTTTCAGAATTTGTTAATAATGGTACCATTTTATATATAAGAGGTGGAATGGAAAGGGTGAAACAAAAACAGCCTTTTTTTAAAATATTTTCCAGATACTGTTGAAAAAAATACAGGTCCGTTATTTTTGCTGGTACTACACGTATACGAAGTTTCTTCAAAATTGCGAATTGACAGTTTAGAAATTACAATATTCAAATACAGTCAGAAGAGTGTTATTTGTTATGAACTTGAACAAATGATGCTTGGAACTTTAATAACCTGGTGGCACTATGGAGTTCAACTATAGCGCTCATGATGAACAAATGTATATCAAATTTATTGGTACACTGTTTGCATAATATTTTTTTTTTCTTTTAAATGAGTAAGTATTCTTTGTAGCTTATACCTGTGCTTAGCTTTTTCAGAGCTAGTACTTATATAATGTCTATTTGCTAGTTCTTGGAAAATAATAAAAATTTTCATTTGAACAAGGTTTGCAACCTTACTGTTAAACGTCACTTTTTATTACAATTTTTAATAAAATATCATAATAATTACGATTTTCACGACTTTTCCATTTTTTAATATACATATTTTTCATTCACTTATAACAGTAAAGCGTCCCGAATACCTGATCTCTTGACATAAATGGCTATAGTTTTGGCTTGCAGCGAATGAAAAATATTTGAATTCGATTTTACAAAAATAACGACTTATTCCCTTTTGTCGGACCACTAAGGTTTTTTAATTTCTATTTTTAAGACATAAAATCGAACAATTGGTTAAATTTTTCTTCAAAATTACTAAAAAAAATTTCGGTAATTTATTAAACAGCAACGCATCTTTAAATTACATATTAATAAAATTGTATATTCATGCTTCTCCATTAGGCCACATTATTTTTTAATATTATTAGTCGAATTTTCTCCGAAAAATTAGACTTATACAGTCTATACGATAAGAGCTGCGAGAGGCGAGACCAGGGGCGCTATCCGTTTTCGGACCCGTAGAATACGATTATGTAAAAAAAAAAGATGTCTGATATATATATATATATATATATATTTTCCCGCAACCTTTTAATATGTATAGGGCCCCCCTATGGAAGTTAAGAGATGAAATTTGGTAAGTGGGGCTTATTCCGATGCACAACAATACTATCAAAGTGGGGTCAAATTTTGGGCAAATTTTTTTTCGGACCCGACCTTTAAGGGGGTGGTGGGGGGCGGAAAAGCAATAAAACTTTTCCAAACCGGTTTTAAATAATGTTTCGGTCAATTATCTAAAACATATCCAAAATTCAGCTTCCTAGAATGATATGGTGGGAGTAGAGGGGGGAAAAACGATTTTCGCTGGATCTAACAGGCCCCCAGCCCCTCAGAATTAACGTAGAGGGTTGAAATTTGGTGTGTTGATAAAGTTCGTACCTAGGTTGTGCTTTTTGGAGGTTTTAATATTTTACCTCCACCCACCTCATTTTTAAGCTACAATTTCATGCATTTTCGACGTTTTCGAAGTTTGTACCACTCGCACAGGTCACCCGAATAAACCTAGAGGGCTGAAATTTTGTATTCGGATTGAGTTAGTATCAAGGGGGTGCCTTTTGGGGGTCTCGACTTTTAACCCCTACCCCCACCATTTTTATACCCAAAAGAACATGATTTTTCTTGTTTTTTAACAGTTTCGTTCGGGTCAAAATCTCCCCAAATAAACCTAGAGGGCTGAAATTTGGTGTACAGGTTAAGCTAATAGCCAGACACTGTTTTTTGGAGGTTTCAACTTTTAACCCTTACCCCCACGATTTTGACGCCAATATTTCCTTAATTTTTTTGCTTGTTTTCTAACACGTCTAGAGACTCCATAAGGAAACCTAGAGGGCTGAAATTTTGTACGTATATTCAGTTAGTATCCAGCTAGTACCTTGTAGGGAGTCCGCATCACTTTTCCCCCCACTTCTCCCATTTTTACATCGGAATTGAATGCTATTGTTAAATGTGTTTTAAAAGCATTATGTTTATTCTAAATACAAGTAGGCGAATAGTAATTTTAAAAAATTTAAAAAAAAGTGAACTTACTTTTATGACAAATGAAATACATACATATTAAGTAATTTAAAAATGTTATTAAAGTCACTGTTTATTTATAAATTAGGAATTTTGAATTTTTAGTATTTATAAAATAGAAATTTTGGATTTTTTTGGAAAGAAAAAATATCTTTATAAAGGCCTTCCAGTTTACTATTTAAGGTCCTTTTTTAATATTTAAAACTAAAACATAAAGGCAATTAGCGGATAAACATTGGCAGGAATGTCCTCGTACGAATTGTGTTGGCTTTTTTTCTGCTACCTGTTTTCGGCACAAAATTGAAATTTACTGAGATACAGCCCTTAAATACTTAAAACCTTTTTTTAAAGCCTCGATCAGCCGAACACTCATCACCAGTTTTGAAACCAACAAAATGACAATTCGGTTGTAGACTTTCAATCACATTTCGCTTGTAGACATTCAATACCGAAGATGAAGGGGAAAATTCGACTACCGTGATGGGGCTCCGCTGCTCACGGCGTTTTTTACGTAAATAATTAATTAACACTTATTGATTGGAAATTTACATAATTACTCGTGCATCTGTTACTCATTTTATAAATTTACGATTCAATAAATTTTATTGATAATAGTTGGGGGTTTACTGTATTTTCAATTTTATCAGTCATAAAACGACCTAAAGACCTACTCGTGTACGTGTATGAACATATGTACATGTGTATAGGTATACATGTAATTAAATGATCTCTTATATAAGAGAACATTTTCAAAAAATATTACATAAAATAATAACAAACGTACATACAAAAGTAATGAAAAATTTATTTTAAAGTGTAAAAACGTAAATTTTATTCAATCTCACGATGCATCATTAGTGAAAGTACTTGATTTTTTGCGTTTCTAAGTACATTTATAGTCAAAGAACAATGTATAAACATGTACTTAAATGTTTAATCATTAGTTTTAACACTTATCAAAACAGTAAAATGTTTGTTCCGCCTATGTTGCATTTAAACTTACATTTATGGATGGTTTCCGAGATACTAGTATTGAGGAGTTGAGCGGAAAAAGGGCATAAGTCAACTTACAGCCTTTTTAGCGCATTTCCAAATGGTAAATTTAATCATTGCAGGCACTGTCTAACGGTTTTAGTATGGCTGTTGTTGTTAAGAATGGTTTAGATTTGGTAGTAGGTTCGATTATTTATGATTAAAAACTTGTTACTTATAGTTGAATATAAACGAAAGTCCATTGTTATAAGTAATATCATTGTTATTCGACGACCTCCACCGTTAGAATAATAATGTATCCCTGTTAATAGTTCGAATTCAGGGTTAAATCAGGTAAAACAGTGAAATAAAACTCCAAACACTTTAACAATACGAAATAGAATATAATTTACTAAAATCTGTTAAGTAACAATGTGGTATTACATTGTTACTTAAGGTAAATAATCAACGTTAAGTTGAATTAGGATTCACAACAATAAGTCGAAGTTGAGTTCTTTCCTCACTCCAAACTCAATCCCAATTGACCTTTTTCTCCCGACAACCGATAATATAAAATATACAAGCCATATCACCCCACTCCTCCCTTCGAACCACGAAGACTCATCCTATTCCAGACGGTGTCGTCGTTGCGGTTCCGAACTACGCTGTTTACAATCTGTTACCGGGAGTGTAGTGAAGATGGCATTGGACATAGTTTGTGACATAACCAAAACATGTTATGTAAACGTCATTACACATGTGTAGTGCTGATTGTCTAAAAACTCAAGTTAATGCATCTCGGTTACAAATATCATGGTAAGACTTGAATCCCCGCCTATGATAGGAATTTGTTTTGTATGTGTGTGTGCGTCTGTGTGTAAATTTGGTGAAAATATTTGAAGTCCCAAGTTCTTGGAGGAATTCTACAGCCAGACACGTCCGATGCTCAAAATTTAGAAAAAATAAGTTTTTTGTCAAAATTTGCCAAAATTCAAAAGTTTTCCATTATGTTATTTCAACCATTTTAAACCATTATGCTTGTAAATAAATTTTCGATAAAAAATTACTTTTAACCGAAATTCATTATGTTATGAAGGATGCTGATATATCATCGCGTATGTATAATATTTGTGTTAGTGTTCCGAAGAAAGACCTTGATGAAACTCTTATAACTTTAGAAATTTTGCATGTACATTCTAGAGGTATAAATCTTAATTAATAAATAGTACAAAAAAAATTAGTAATTGGAAGATGAAGATGAAAATTGGATATCGTTAGAAAGGGTTGTTAAAGTGAAGTTGAGATTTCTTTTACTATTTTGCATTTTTTAGCTTCCTTTTCGAAATATTGAATTCAAAAATGAGAATGCTATTAATGTTAATAGTCAGTCAATCAGATTGTATTTTTAATTTTTTTTTAAATAAAAATTTACATTAATTGTAAATACTTTTTAAAATTTTAGTAAATTTTTGAAATATGTAAAAATAAACAGAAATTCATCATTTTATAAAAAATTTTTCAATTTTCAAGAAATGAGTTAATTATACATATGTAATTACTTAACAATTATAGCAATCAAAAACAAACAATATTATAGAAAAAAAGTCACCAAGCATGTGCTAGAGAATTCACGGCTCCTGTTCAGTAAAGCTTTTTCATGTTTTATTAACAGCTTTGTCAATAAAATATGAGGCATTTAGACCCATTTTTTATCATTAATCTAAAAGTATATGAGGCTCGACAAGAGCCTCAGTTTAACTCATTCATAGCAGCTATAGTATATTATCTTTGTATAGTTCAATATTTAATACCCCTGTCGCAGCATCTGCATAACATAGCGAATTTCCAAATCTTGGGCATTGGCGGATCTCATCTTAGACCTGTACCTATTTAAAATAGTTTAGCTTTCTAAGAGTAAAAGAATTTTTAAAATCGGCTGGGTAATTAGTTTTGGTATTTTTGGGGACCCAAGAACCCGAATGAATTTTGTGCAGCATAGTTGTATCCATCTAAAATAATTTAGTTCTCTAGCAGTGAGAAATTTTTTAGCATCGGTTCGATAGCTTATTACTGGCGTTTTCGGATCTGCAAGATCCCGGTGGACCTCATTAAAAAATCAGCTCGACCGTATATTCTAGGCGGACTTTATGTAATATATATATATATATATATATATATATATATATATATATATATATATATATATATATATATATATATATATATATATATTCAAAACCCGTTGTGTAGCATTCTACGCCGCAGGACAGTTGTGGATCTCAGATAACACAACCTGTACCTATCTAAAATAGTTTACCTCGGTAATAGTAAAAAAGTTTCAAAATCGGTCAGTTATTTTATTTTTGACACTTTTAGGTCCTACTGACACTGTCAGACCTTACATAACGTAATCTATATGTATCTAAAATAGCTTAGCTCCCCAACAGTGAAAAAATTTTCAAAATCGGTCGGTTAGTTAATTTTGACACTTTTGGATCGGATGGACCCTGGCAGACTTTACATAACGTAATTTATATTTATCTAAAATAGTTTAGCTCTGTAAGAGTGAAAAAAGTTTCAAAATCGGTCGGTTAGTTTATTTTTACCACTTTTGGGTCCCATGGACCCTGGCGGACCCTAAATAACGTAATGTATGTCTATCTAAAATAGCTTAGTTCACCAACAGTGAAAAAATTTTCAAAATCGGTCGGTTAGTTTATTTTTGGCACTTTTGGATCCCATGGACCCTGGCAGACCTTACATAACGTAATCTATATTTATCTAAAATAGTTTAGCTCTGTAACAGTGAAAAAATTTTCAAAATCGGTCGGTTAGTTTATTTTTGACACTTTTGGATCCCATGGACCCTGGCAGACCTTACATAACGTAATCTATATTTATCTAAAATAGTTTAGCTCTGTAACAGTGAAAAAATTTTCAAAATCGGTCAGTTAGTTTATTTTTGACACTTTTGGGTTCTATGGACCTTGGTGGACCTTACATAACGTAATTTATATTTATCTAAAATAGTTTAGCTCTGTAGCAGTGAAAAAATTTTCAAAATCGGTCAGTTAGTTTATTTTTGACACTTCTGGATACTATGGACCCTGGCAGACCTTACATAACGGAATCTATATTTATCTAAAACAGTTTAGCTCTGTAACAGTGAAAAAATTTTCAAAATCGATCAGGCAGTTTATTTTTGATACTTTTGGGTCCTATGGACCCAGGCGGACCTTACATAACGTAATCGATATTTATCTAAAATAGTTTAGCTCTGTAACAGTGAAAAAATTTTCAAAATCGGTCTGTTAGTTTATTTTTGACACTTTTGGGTCCTGTCGACCCTGGCGGACCTTACATAATGTATTCTAAATCTATCTAAAATAGTTTAGCTCTGTAACAGTGAAGATTTTTTTAAAATTGGTCGTTTAGTTTATTTTTTACAATTATGGGATCAGTAAATCCTGGCGAAACTCATACAAGTCTAGTACTCTAACAGTAAGAAAAGGGTCCTAAGGATCTCATATAACTTATGGCAGTCCGTAAGCTTCTTGCGGACATCATTTAATTAATTAATTCAAATACTTTAACTTACTAACTGTGAAAAATTTTTTAAAATCGATTGGTTAATTAATTTCTGGCCTTTTTAGGTCCCGAAAACCTTGACCTCACATAAAATACCTTAAATCCATTTGAAATGGTTTAATTTTTTAACATTATTAATTAATTATTAGTGAAAAAATTTTCAAAATCGATTCAAAATATTTTTCCGTGCATACATATGTACATTATACATATTTTGTTTTGTTTCATATATTTAATAATATTATATCATAACATAATCTTCAATTTCTTGTTTACTTAAAAATTCAATAAAAAAAAAAAAATTCTTCATTACATTAGCTTAGAAAATCTGTTTAATTTACATTAGTTGTAAGTGTTTAATTTAGATAGAACCATGCTAATTATAATGCAATAAATGAGAAACAAAACTCTATACATGTATGTGTGTTATAACACATGTATGTGAATATACTTCACTTGTTCTCACAAAATTCTTTAATAAAAAAGTGAAATATTTTTATACTTCATAAAGAACTGAGATAGAAATATAAATTACTTATTACAATGACAAAGAGAACAAAATAAGCCAATAGTGAAAATTACGATTTTCTCGAAAACTACTTAACATAGAAAGAAAATTATAAGAATATTTTCTTCATAATTTTTTTTTTCCTTTTCAACGATGTAAAAATCGAACTGTCTTATGATAGGATCGAATGATAAAAAATGGCCAGAAAACCTACTTCTGGGCATCCGACGTGTCTGGCTAACGAACTTAGCCAAGCCAATTCAGAATCCAGTCCGCACACAAAATTTCATAAGCGTTAGACGTTTCGTTCGAGAGTTATCGTGGGAACACATAAATATATATATAAATTTTAGTGAATATCATTTTCGTATTCTAGGGACCTCAAAACAGATTTCTGCCATAGTCCCGGACTCAGATTGCGTCATGAGACCTACTGTAATAGCTGAATTTCGAGTTTTCGAAATTCGCTAATAAGGTTTAAAAACGAACAGATGGTTAAAAGGATCTCATCTTCATCTTAAAGGATATTTCTAACAACATCTCGCACAATAGTGTACGTCAAAAATTGGTTCTGGAGTTATATATACGAAAAATTTACGCGTAATTATTATAACACTGTCTTGGTTTGGTCGGCTAAAAAACAACCATTAAACTACAAAGTCTACTTATGTAATAGACCAACTACATTCTCGCGAAGTTGACGAGTACGAGAGTGTAGATTATAGATTCCCAACCTTTTCTGGATCATCGCCCCCTTTAGTAAAAAACAGAAATTTCAACGCCCCCTAGTCCGTAACCATATAGTTAATTTTATATATAAAATATTAAAATATTGTTGCATTTTATCTGTACCTACTTTATCTGTTTATTGTATAAGCAGAAATATATTTATTGATCAAAGCTTGTACTTACAAAATATTTTATTATATTAAGGTGAGGTTTACTTGAGCATCTTTAAAAAAATCCATTTTTTTTTTTTTTTGCAGAAATTGATAGCCAGTTATGTGTAGAATATGTTCCCAAAGTGATTTTGCTGAAAGTAATTTAAAGGGAAGTTTACTTGAGATTCGATCAAAAAATCGATTTTTTTTTTTGCAGAAATTGATAGTAAATTATGTGTAGAATATTCTCAAAGTGACTTTGTTGAAAGTAATTTAAAAAAAAAAGAAAGACTATTACAGATTAACCGAAACGAGTTTTCTATAAAAAAAAAACCAAAACACGTAATTCACGTGGTAATGAGTATTAAATACGAAATTTTAAAAATACGGTTCTTAATTATAATATCTCGGAATCACATTTTTGGAACTGGTGACCACAGTAACTCAAAATCTATCCGATGGATCCTTTTTTTATTCTTTTTTCTTTATTTTAAAGATAATTCAATTCTCCGGTACCTATACCTAAGTTCGATACACTTTCAATATTTTTTTTTAGCGAATTTCCAGAATGGAATTCAGCTATTACAGCTACTGTCATGACGCGACTTAAGCCCGGGACTATGGCAGAAATTTGTTTCGAGGTCCCTAGAAACCGAAAATAATATTCACCACCATATATATATATATATATATATATATATATATATATATATATATATATATATATATATGTCCGCGCGATAACTATCGAACGAAGTATTCAATTTTTACGAAATTTGATGAAAACATTGGAAGTCCCAAACCCTTGGATGAGTTCGTCAGCCGGACACGTCGGATGCCAGGAACATGGTTTTTGTTCTTGCAAAAAATTGGTTTTTTCCACAAAGTTTCTACTTATTCGAAAATTTTAGTGAAATTTTTTTACACCATTTAAAAGAGGAGAAAAAACTACATAAAAAAGGTCTTTAAACAATTATTCTATGTCAACTAGTTTCCGAGGAAATTTAATTTTTATAAGCGGTAATTCGCTATGTTATACAGGATGCTGCGACAGGGGTATATATTATAATTATATGAACGTAGAGTAGGTACTCATACATACTTGTATGTTGTACAACAGTATAGCTTGTAGAGTCATATACATATGTAAAATATAAACTCGGCAGAAGTTTATGTTTAAAAAAAGAATTTTATTTCACAAAATACAAATTTTTACAAGAATACAATTTTTTACAATATAATTTGTAATAAAATAATTTACTTTATCACCGCCGCGGTATTCAAGTTAACCATCTGGTATGTAGTTGACTTCGGTAAGACGGATGGTGAGCAACTGCTGTTTGGCCCATTTGTATCGTGACTTATATACGGTTGAATTTCCTGTTACTTTCTGGAATGACATTGGTCGTGTGTCCTGCGGATATACTTAATGAATATAGGTCAGAAGTTGGACTTTCCTTTCACTTGAAATTATACTTGTTGTTTGTCACGTATGCTAATGTTGAATTTAGTGTAATGTGAGGATATTGTTAAATGGCTATATTGTAGTTCATAACTCTTCCCTCCCTAAGATGGAAGTTCAATTTTGAAGGGGAATTGAACGACTGACGACCTGTCGATTGGTGGTGCCGTAGGTGCCATCATGTATTGGACTGATTCTTGTGTTGTTTTTGCTCTCTTGCATCTTCTGCATGTAACGTAACTCGTACCGATTACTATTAAGATTCCAATGGTGATGACTGTGACGGTCATGTGGGTGTAATGTTGATATTTGATAAATTGAATGGTATCCGTATTTTCTAGATGTTTCAGCTGTAACAGATCTAAGTTTATATCTTTAGAAATGTCAGTAATATTAACAGTGTTATATAATATTTGTTCCAAAACTATGTTGTTGATGGTATTGTCTAGAGTCCCATAAGTTATTTGGTTGATCGTTACATAACATTGGTCTACGATGATATGTAGTTTTCCAATGAAGTTGGTAATGTTCTTTCCGCAGTTGTTCGTGATGTCGATTGAATGATTAGTTATGACGATTATGTGGTTGTCTTCTATTTCTTCTATGAATTCTTCTCCTATTGTGCGATGTAGCGTACATTGTGCTGGTTTATTTTCCAATATCTTTATTTCGCATCGGTTAGCTTCCTTTGGTGTTAATATTACAGGTGGGCAGATAAAATCCTGTTCTATCTTATTGCAAGTCTTTTCTAGGAATTGGTAATGGGTTTTGTTATGCAGGATTATATTGGTTTTTGGTTTTATAATTTGATGGTTTTCAGGGATGGGTCTTATTTTGATAGTGTTAAAAATATTATTCCTGAACTGTGGAATCATTACAGCGAATATGATATTGGTTCCGTTGTAGTAGGCTTTTAGGTTGAGTAGTTCATACAAGTGTTCATCACTAATAATGTTGATACTACTTTTCAAATTTTCATAAACTAACTTTAATTCATTCTTTGTAAGGATATGCCTAGATATCACATTTAACTTAGCTAGTTCTATCGATAATATAATGTCGTTAACGTGCTGGTTTAAGTATTGAAGTTGTGATTGTAAGGAAAAATAGTATTGTGACTGAAACAGTTGTTGTTCTATTTGGGGATATGTTTTCATAGCATTGGCTAAAATTTTAAGTTTAGCTTGTTCAGTATTTATAAAATCCGTGATGTTATTAAATCGCTCGATCATCTGTGTGTTTAATCTGTGTTGTTGGTCTATTCTGTCCTTTAGTAACAAACTATTATCTTTGAGGGTTTCTATTTGTTTGTTGATTTCTATCGCGTCGTTGTTGTCCATATTGCCAGATATTGCTTTTATTACGGTCCCTAATGCGTTTATCAAACCTCTTTTACTTCTAATTGTCCTCGGTTCTAAGTTTTCTAAGTTTCGCTCTATTTTGTTGTATAAATCCTTTAGATTTTTCGTATTGTAAAATAATGTTGCGTTAAGACTAGTATTATAAATGTTATCTCTTAAGTACCCTAATGTGTCTCTAATGTTAGTTATGTTAATTATATGTATTAGATTATTATAATGGGAAACTACTCTAGTTGTACCTAAATTAAGTGCGATAAGTCCTTTTGTGTGCGATATGTCGTGGTATTCTATTCTTTGCGCGTTCGTCATTGTTAAGAACCTGTAACAACATTACTTTCTTTTAGGTTTTATTTTGACTTTGTGATATTTGTAATTCTTTGTTTTAAAGGTTAATTTATTGTCGTCAGTTACTTTTTTTGCATTGTACGGAGGTAATAATTTCGTGTTACGTTGTATATTTTTAACATAAACTGTGTCTCCTATGTTTAGTTGTGGTGGATCGTTTCGTTTATTGTTGTTTTTGGCTAACGTTTGTTTTTGTTTTTTATGTGCAGTGTGTATTCTATTAGCAGTTTTTACTTGGGGATTTAGTTTAATAGTAGGGGTCAGTATGTCTCCATTTTTTATTAAAGTGGATACTTCAATCATGTTTTGTTTCTGTGATTCTAATGTAAAAACTATCGGTGTCATGCACGATTTGTAATATAGTCGGTTAATAGCTCGCCCGAATTGTATTGTATGATTATTGTAATTTATTTTTGTTTTCAATTGTCTCAATGTTTGGTTTCCTATGATGCCATCGAAATAATAATGAAATTTAAATACGAGAAATTCTAATGGCTCTGTGTTATCTAATTCGTTTAAGTATGAGATGCGTATTTTATTATTAATTTTGTGTGTTTTGAGTGCCGTTTTTACTTCTACGTCTGTCGGGATTAAAGTTAGATTTTCAACATGCTTTGGGTCTATAAAATTATTGTCAGCTCCTGTATCTATTAAGAATTTTAGTCTCTGTGGTCCGTTTTTTATTATTATGTATGGTAACGTCCCGTTCTTGGTCTGTTGTAAATTTAATTCTACGTATCCGGCAGATTCGTAGTTTATGTTGTTTAGGTCAGTTTGGTCGAATTCCACTGATTTGGGTTCTTCGTTGAATTGATATTCTAACGGATTTGTTGATTCTATTTCTGTTTCTGTTGGTTCGTAATAGTATTTCTGTTTGAACAATTCTTTTGAAATTACCCTGGGTGGTTCCGTTTGTCTAAATGGATGGTTATTATTATTGATTCGTCTAGTATTACCTGACGTTGTATCCATAGGTTCGGGGGTAAACCTATTAGGTTGTGTTTGTTGTTGCGGACGGACTGGACTTTGCTGTATTGTATGGTAATTTTGTTGAGGTCGATTTTGATTAAAATTATTGTAAACTCTTTGATTTTGGGGTACATATTCTAAACAAGGATGGTTTCCGAATACGTTTTGAACAGGTTGTATATTCGTATTAAAATGTTGTCTTGGTGTATGTGGAATTTGTGGTTGTGTAGGTGTGTATACGTGACGAATAATTTGTTTCGGTGGTGTGTTAGTGTCTTCTGGTTGCGGCCTAACGTTTCCGTATTGAGTTTGTTTGTAATAAACGTTTAATTCCCTCTGTACACATTGCCATGCTTCTCCAAGTGTCTTAGGCTGGAAAGCACGAACAATGTTTCCTATATTCCTATTAAGTCCTGTTAGAAAACAATCTAGTGCTGCTTGATTATAAAGTTCTATTTTGACTTTCTTAACAGTCTCGTCAGTATTCGTTAGAGAAATATTATTTATAAGTTGGGCTAATACTTCATTAACTCTACTAAAGAATAATTCAACCGATTGATTTCCTTGAGTTAGCGAGTATAAATCCCGAGCCAAACTATATTCATCTCTCTTATCTGCATAATGCCCTATTAAAATTTCTTTGATGCTATCCCAATTTCTCACTCTACCATACTGATTTAGTACGTCATTTGCTGGACCTATTATTTTTTTTCTAATTTCGTTACTATAAAGGTTTTTTAAATTATCGTCAACTAAACTAAATAATAGACCAACAGCCATATCAACGCTATCGATAAAATTAAACAAATTACTTCTATTGCCGTCATAAGGAATAATTGTTTTAATAATATCAGGGATTTGAAAGTTTTTTAATAAAGTTTCTACTGCGTTAGCTGATTGATCGATAGATACTAGTCTAGGTTGTGCCATATTTTCTAAATTTTCACTTAAATTGTTTGATTCAGTATTATTAATAATTTCAATATTATTAGCGAAGTCACAACTACTTGATGTACTTGAATCTGAATTAAACGATAAACCGTCGTTTTTCTTCAGGAATTTAATACTTTTAGCAGTGGGGTAAGGTTTAGGCATCGGAAATCATGCAATAATATAGGAAAGTAAAGACTTACAACAATAGAACTGATGATTTCCACATATCCAGTTGAACCAGCGTACGTGCAGTTCTAGACGTTGACTGAGCGAAGTCGACCTTCTTCACGATAAACCGTCGTGAATTGATGTATCGCCACTACTTCTCGATAAGCCGTCGAGAATGTCGTTGTCCGGGAATATGTTGCTCCAAACCACTGTTGGTGTTCCAGTCGAGTTGTATATTTTATTTGTTTGGTTTGTAGGTTCGGCTCCAAAGTCTTAAAAGACACTCGTAGTTTAACTGTCGCGTTAACTTTACGATGAGCGCTTAGATAGTGGAGGTTTACGAAATTTTCCTGCACTATCCTACCGGCTGCGCCAAATATAAACTCGGCAGAAGTTTATGTTTAAAAAAAGAATTTTATTTCACAAAATACAAATTTTTACAAGAATACAATTTTTTACAATATAATTTGTAATAAAATAATTTACTTTATCACCGCCGCGGTATTCAAGTTAACCATCTGGTATGTAGTTGACTTCGGTAAGACGGATGGTGAGCAACTGCTGTTTGGCCCATTTGTATCGTGACTTATATACGGTTGAATTTCCTGTTACTTTCTGGAATGACATTGGTCGTGTGTCCTGCGGATATACTTAATGAATATAGGTCAGAAGTTGGACTTTCCTTTCACTTGAAATTATACTTGTTGTTTGTCACGTATGCTAATGTTGAATTTAGTGTAATGTGAGGATATTGTTAAATGGCTATATTGTAGTTCATAACTTGTATATGTTTTGTATGTTATTTATATGCCTTTTGTTTAGGGTTCCGAAGAAAGTCCTATTTTTTTAGAGCTCCGAAAAAAATCTCCCGGGACTCTAACTTTGTTTTGAGGTCCCTAGAAACCGAAAATAATATTCACTAAAATTTATATATTTATATTTAGTCCCACACCGTTGGACAAGTTCGTTAGCCAGCCATGGCGGATGCGTGGAATATGGTTTTTTTTGTCATTTTTCGCGAAAGAGATTAGTTTTTTGCCAAAATTGTCTCAAGTTAAAAAATTTTTGCAACATTTATTTACATCATTAGAAAGAGGAGGAAAAATCACAGAAAAACGGATATTTATAAACTGAAATTCGCTATGTTATGCAGGATGCTGTGACAGGGGTATTTTAATTTACTTTAAAGAGCGAAAAATAAGACAAAAATCGTAATCAAAAGTTCACACATCCGCCATTTTTTTTTTCAGCAATTTATTGATATTATAAGTATAGGTGCCGGTACTGTTCATTTATTTTATAAATCTTTTTTGTTTTTGGATTTCAATGGTTTATTACCGGCGCTATGATGTGAACCAACAAGGCATCGGATTTTCTATAAATTGACTATCTATAAATTCTATAAATTCACTATCTATAAATTGAACAATTTTTTATATTTTTCCTTGAAAAATTTTTTTTTGTATAGTTTAATACTTAATAAATATGTGTACAAAATTTGATATTTACTTCCGTTCTTGAGAAAAAAATTCCAGAAAAATACATAATTTTTAAGGACTCCTAAGTAAACCTCCCCTTAAGGAGAGTTTCACTAAAAAAAACTAAATCTATATTTTTTCTTCATAATTATGTTCCTTAAGGTGCTAAAAATATTTTCCTAAAATTTTATTTAAAAAAACGGAAAATCAAAATGTTATGGGCATTTTAGTGCACGTACTTTACTATAATTCAATTTAAAAACCAAAAAGCTTTAAATGCTTTTTTCTCGAAAATACGTTTTGCGACATGGTTTCTCATGTGTATTAAAAAATATTTGAGATATTGATGTAAATCAAAGTGCATATTATTCCTCGATACCGTCATTTTGGCAAAACTGGGATCTTTTAGTTCCGTAATATATTTTCAAAATGGCGGCTATTTATAGTCGAGAAGAAGCGGTGATTTTTGAAAATTTATTTTTAAAATTGGATTTTTCAGTGGTTTTCTATTATTTTCTTAGATTCTAGTTAATGCGTAACTTTATATTTTCAGAAATTTTTTTTTTTTTTTATTTTGGTTCACTGGGGAATTTAGAACGCGAGGAACCATTAAGGTGGAAAAATCTCGCAGTGTCGACTTCGAAGCCATTTATATCCTGCTCATTTTTGAATTTAAAAAAAAAAAAAATTTTTTGTTATCTCAAGACATGTAGAAACAATGTTGTATATTTAGTTTTTTAATAAAATATTTTTTCGTATAAAAAAATAAAAAAGGGTCGATTTTTGACGTTTTTTGGCGAATCTCCTCTTAACAAACTAAATATTAAATATATTATATTAATTTAATTTAATTATTTGACCACCCGTCTTGACCTCAGCGCCCCTTATATCCCTCTGTATCCGCTACCGCCCCCATGGAAGGCTCCAGCGCCCGCGGGGGTCGGTATCGCCCTCGTTGGGAATCTATAGTGTAGACGGTCACCTCGTTGTGCCTCGTGGTGGGTGTTATAATGTTATCCATATGCCTCGGCCTGCTTCAGCCAACCTCGCCTCGGTCAACTTCGCGAAATATGGTTGCTTCTTAAGGAATATATTCTTTAAATGTTGGTATAACAAATTACCTACAGTACAACCTCTGATTAAAGACACCTCTCTTAACCGCACCCCTCCTATAGCCGGACACATTGTTTATGACGGTGACGTGCTATACTAAAACCACTGCATTCTGCACCCTCTTAAGCGGACCCTCTATTATCCGGACGGGGGCACAATATTTTTTGACGAAGACATATTGGGTAATGTGAATAATGAATACTTTTTACTTTAAAGTAAATACTAGTCCAGTAAAGTAAATACTAGTTAAGTATTTACTTCAAATTATGAGAATAATATTGCACTAAACCTTATAAGTAAACACTGGCCCCCATAAGTATTTATGTGTAGTGTACTTACAGTATACTTACAGTATAAGTATTCCTTTTACTTCACTTTGAGTATTTACTACCAGTGTATACATGTAAACAATCATTAACGGTTAATTTCAAAAATATTCTTTGTTCAGTTCGATTCAGTTCGTGTTCTGGAATAAATTAATATGTCTAGTAATGATGAAGAAACGCAATTTACTTCTGTGTCAGAAGAATCTACAATTACTGATTCGAGATTAATTTTTGTTAACACCTTAAGAAATAATACGGCTGCCCTGAACAGGTCATTATCGTCCAAGATAACTGCAGCAAAAGAAAAAGCTTGGACCAATATCCAAAATGACTACGAACAATTGGTAGGAAAAAAGACCAGTGTGGAAAAATTAAAAAAAATGCTTAATAACATAAAAACGGATATTAAAAAAAAAAAGAAAACCGACAAAAATAAAACTGGAAATAAAATTTGCGCTGGATCAATTAGTAGTTTTACATTGACTCCCCTGAAATTATGAATTCTTTAATTTCTGATGATGATACATATATTTACATTCTGTTTTTTGTGCACATTATGTTTTATAAATATTAGCGAATTTCCAAAACTGGAAATTCAGCTTTTACGCCAGGTGTCATGCTGCGACCTAAGCCCGGGACCATATCAGAAATATGTTTTGAGGTCCCTAGAATACGAAAATGATATTCACTAAAATTTATATATATATATATATATATATATATATATATATATATATATATATATATATATATATATATATATATATGTATCCGCGCGATAACTCTCGAACGAAACGTTTAATGCTTATGAAATTTTGTGTGCGAATTCGATTTTCCAAATCGTTGGATGAGTTCGTTAGCCAGACACGTCGGATGCCCAGAAGTAGGTTTTCCGGGCGTTTTTTGTCAACCAAATGAGTTTTTTGCCAGAATTAAGCAATTTTTCAAAATTTTTTTTACACCAAGCCATAGTAAAAGGTAAAATGCATAAAAAATGTTTTTATACCGTTGCTCTAAATTATTTACTTTTCGAGAAAAACTAGGAAATATGTCGTTCTTCATTTCACTCGCACTCGCATTCTTTTTTTTCTGTCTCATTTTTTGCGAGCTAAATTCGAAAAAAACCGCTTTATAAGTAGCGTGTCATGATTTTTTTAATCCAATTTAACGATTCGGCTATATTCTATTTCTCTGTCAGTTAAATGTTTTTATAATGTATCTCTGTTCCATTTTTTTTGACGAAAAAACTCCCGACGATATCTGTTATGTGATATGATCAGAATTTAGATTATGTTTACACCTTCCTAAAATTAATAAGAGTTTGCTTCAATCGTATAAAAATTACGTTAAATCATATTCAAACAATAATATTTTTACGTAATTTTCTATCCAATTGACAATACAGTTATGATTAGAATTGTATAATCAGAGTATTCTAGTATTAAATAATTTTTGCACATTCAATTTTTTTTTTTAACAAAGAAAAATTGTTTAAATTTTGACACATTCTTTTATGAAATTTCGATTAAAAAAATATTAAAAAATTTTAAAGTGAATCATTTAAAAAGAGTTAAAAATAAATTAAAAAGGAAACATTTCTCTATTTTAACATATTTGTAAAGAAAATTTTACAGTTTACTTACAGTTTTTTGAAAAAATGTAATAACATTTTTACATACAATAAAGATTATATTTGAACGGTAGGAAATCCACAATTTTTTTTTTTATTTCTTTAATTAATTATTAAATTTGGTTTTAGAAGAAAATCTTCGTCTAATTCGCTCCAAGCCGAAAGTATAGCCACTAATAAGGACATTCCACTGTTAAAATAAATAGAAAATATATTGAAATTTATTTAATGAAAGCCATTCATACACATTTTTAAAATATCCTTTTGAATTATATAACAAATAAAATCTGTGTAAAAAGATCTAATTGACGTGTTTTTTCTCAATTTTCTAATATTAAGTAAGGCTTGTTAGTTAGGGAGTGATTGTGTCAAATTTTTAATGTAAATATGGTAATTTTAACCCTCTTTAAAAGAACATTTCGATTTTAACAATAAAAAAATTTTAAAAAGTGTTTTCGTTTTTCCCGGATTACCAAAAACTATTCATAGGCATATCTGTGACTAAAGTTGCCTCCCTTTCTTAAGAAAATAAAGTATTTTTAAAATTTTGTGCAAAAAAATAAAACACAATTAACGAAAAAAAAGTACGCGTTCCCATATTTTTAAGATTTTGTAGTACAAGAAAATCCTTATAAATTCATCATATCTGTTATTGCATTTACTAGCTTTTACGCAATTTAATAAACAGTATCGTTTTAATTTTTTAAACTCATTTAAGACATTTATTGTTAGTGAGACATATTTGAATTATTTTCCTAACTAATAAATTAAATTCTGTAGACTGATGTTTTTGTAGATAAAAAAAATTCTAGGTAACGTCTGTATTAGACAAAAGTCTGAAAAATGGACGTAGAATCTCACTGTTATTAATTATTATGTCTTAGTCTTTTGAAAAATTATTTTTTGAACTAAAATAAGAATAGGAGGAATATAAACTTAGGGGTAAACGACAGGGGTATATAAACTTTATTTTAGATTCTACGTTTATTTTTACAGAAAATCATCAAGTACCTATTATTTCTTTTTTGAATGTATAAATACAAAAAGTTCGAAATTATTTTATATTAGAATTTCAATTTTGGTCGACCCTACGGGTTGTCTACATTTACTCTTTTCTCGTCTCTTTTGACCCCAATTTTTCATAGAGAAGAAATTATACGATTTTTGTTAATTTTTCAAAAACCACCGATATTTTTAATTTTTTTTTTGGATACTGCTGATAAAGTGACCATCTTCGCGTAAATTTTTAATATATTAAAGATTAGGTACTCATAAAATAAATAAAAAAAATACGGTGTGAAGTCTGAATGCGTACCTATTCATCCTTATCTACAGTAGCACATTTTTTATTGACAGAAATATTAGAAACGCAGGAAAAGAGACCAGGAATCAACATAGAAGTGGATTATGGTACGATATATTTTCTGAAAAAAGTGCTTAGGACCAAAGTTATAGAGTTCTAAGTGATGCACTTGATGATGACTTTGAAGATGACCTTGAGGTCAATTTCCAAAGTCATTTGAAAATCATTTAATATTTTTCAAAAGGAGTAGTTTACTTTTCATCCCTAAATGGTTCAAAGTATATTCGAACGAATTTCACATGCAAGATAGAAAATAAGTGATCAAGAAGTAATTTTGAAAAATAATTGCTCAATCGCAATCGGAAAAATAATAGTTAATCATATGTTCAATTGAATTCCTAATATGATAACTATAGAGTAGCAATAAAAATTTTAAAAAATTTTGAAAATTTCTAATATAACATAAAGTTAATGTTTAACTTACAATTGGAGTGATATTAAATCTTTTCTTAACTTTACTTCTAAAATTACTTACAAAAATGTTTTCTTCTAATTTTTTCTATAAATTTGCGCCTATTAGCGAATTTCGAAAACTCGAAATTCAGCTATTACAGTAGGTGTCATGACGCAATCTGAGTCCGGGACTATGGCAGAAATCTGTTTTGAGGTCACTAGAATACGAAAATGATATTCACTAAAATTTATATATATATATATATATATATATATATATATATATATATATATATATATATATATATATATATATATACAGAGTGATCCAGAATGCACTGTAAAGGCTGGAGCTGATAGTATGTTCAAAAATAATGGCACCTTTTCATCTACACTTTTTTCCAAAACTCAATAATAAGGGAGATAAAGCAGAGGGGTAAAATGTAGGGGGGTGAAACGAAACTGACTTCTTTTTTTTTAAATTTTTTAGGCACTTTTGATTACTGGATTCATATTCTAGGGGCGCGTATGAACATTAAGATAATTAAATTGATGGTATCGATTATTCGATCACTTATGATTAGGGGATAATTTGGAAATAGATACTTCTACTTTAAATTACTCGAAAACGGTAATATTTATCGACATGTAACAAGTATACCTTTTTTGCGTGAAATTGCCTGAGGAATTATATTATCATGGATTATGTTTAAATAATTGCAAATTAAAAAAGAAAAGACGTGATAACTCACACCTACCACCCAAAACCACCCCTTATTCATGAGTGGCGGAATAAGTGTTGACATAAATTTAATCTTTCTAACGCAAAATTAGTACCCCTAAAATATCAATCCGTTATTGAAAAGCGTTTGGAAAATATTTAAGAAATAATGGTTTTTGTTTCACCCTTTACAGAGTTGTATCTCCCTTATTATTGGGTTTTGAAAAAAAGTATACATGAAAATTTACCATTATTTTTGAACGTACTACGAGCTCTACCAATTACGGTACATAATTCTGGACCACCTTGTATATATATATATATATATATATATATATATATATATATATTTATGTGTTCCCACGATAACTCTCGAACGAAACGTCTAACGCTTATGAAATTTTGTGTGCGGACTGGATTCTGAATTGGCTTGGCTAAGTTCGTTAGCCAGACACGTCGGATGCCCAGAAGTAGGCTTTCTGGCCATTTTTTATCATTCGATCCCATCATAAGGCAGTTCGATTTTTACATCATTGAAAAGGAAAAAAAAATTATGAAGAAAATATTCTTATAATTTTCTTTCTATTTTAAGTATTTTTCGAGAAAATGTAAATTTTCACTTTTATTCTTTCTTTGTTAGTCTAATAAGTAATTTATATTTATATCTCAGTTCTTTATGAAGTATAAAAATATTTCACTTTTTTATTAAAGAATTTTGTGAGAACAAGTGAAGACTATTCACATATATGTGTTATAACACACATACATGTATAGAGTTTTGTTTCTCATTTATTGCATTATAATTAGCATGGTTCTATCTCATGTTAAAAAATGTAAATTAAACAGATTTTCTAAGCTAATGTAATGAAGAATTTTTTTTTTTTTTTTATTGAATTTTTAAGTAAACAAGAAATTGAAGATTATGTTATGATATAAATATTATTAAATATGAAACAAAACAAAATATGTACAATGTACATATGTATGTACGGAAAAATATTTTGAATCGATTTTGAAAATTTTTTCACTAATAATTAATAATGTTAAAAAATTAAACCATTTCAAATGGATTTAAGGTATTTTATGTGAGGTCAAGGTTTTCGGGTCCTAAAAAGGCCAGAAATTAATTAACCAATCGATTTTAAAAATTTTTTCACAGTTAGTAAGTTAAAGTATTTGAATTAATTAATTAAATGATGTCCGCAAGAAGCTTACGGACTGCCATAAGTTATATGAGATCCTTAGAACCCTTTTCTTACTGTTAGAGTACTAGACTTGTATGAGTTTCGCCAGAATTTACTGATCCCATAATTGTAAAAAATAAACTAAACGACCAATTTTAAAAATTTCTTCACTGTTACAGAGCTAAACTATTTTAGATAGATTTAGAATACATTATGTAAGGTCCGCCAGGGTCCACAGGACCCAAAAGTGTCAAAAATAAACTAACTGACCGATTTTGAAAATTTTTTCACTGTTACAGAGCTAAACTATTTTAGATAAATATCGATTACGTTATGTAAGGTCCGCCTGGGTCCATAGGACCCAAAAGTGTCAAAAATAAACTGCCTGATCGATTTTGAAAATTTTTTCACTGTTACAGAGCTAAACTGTTTTAGGTAAATATAGATTCCGTTATGTAAGGTCTGCCAGGGTCCATAGGATCCAGAAGTGTCAAAAATAAACTAACTGACCGATTTTGAAAATTTTTTCACTGTTACAGAGCTAAACTATTTTAGATAAATATAAATTACGTTATGTAAGGTCCACCAAGGTCTATAGAACCCAAAAGTGTCAAAAATAAACTAACTGACCGATTTTGAAAATTTTTTCACTGTTACAGAGCTAAACTATTTTAGATAAATATAGATTACGTTATGTAAGGTCTGCCAGGGTCCATGGGATCCAAAAGTGTCAAAAATAAACTAACCGACCGATTTTGAAAATTTTTTCACTGTTGGGGAACTAAGCTATTTTAGATAGATATACATTACGTTATTTAGGGTCCGCCAGGGTCCATGGGACCCAAAAGTGGTAAAAATAAACTAACCGACCGATTTTGAAAATTTTTTCACTGTTACAGAGCTAAACTATTTTAGATAAATATAGATTACGTTATGTAAAGTCTGCCAGGGTCCATCGGATCCAAAAGTGTCAAAAATAAACTAACCGACCGATTTTGAAAATTTTTTCACTGTTGGGGAGCTAAGCTATTTTAGATACATATAGATTACGTTATGTAAGGTCTGACAGTGTCAGTAGGACCTAAAAGTGTCAAAAATAAAATAACTGACCGATTTTGAAACTTTTTTACTTTTACTTTTTTACTATTACCGAGGTAAACTATTTTAGATAGGTACAGGTTGTGTTATCTGAGATCCACAACTGTCCTGCGGATGCAAATGCGGCGTAGAATGCTACACAACGGGTTTTGAATATATATATATATATATATATATATATATATATATATATATATATATATATATATATATATATATATATACATATATATATATATAGATATAGATATATATATATATATATATATATATATATATATATATGTATATATATATATATATATATATATATATATATATATATTACATAAAGTCCGCCTAGAATATACGGTCGAGCTGATTTTTTAATGAGGTCCACCGGGATCTTGCAGATCCGAAAACGCCAGTAATAAGCTATCGAACCGATGCTAAAAAATTTCTCACTGCTAGAGAACTAAATTATTTAAGATGGATACAACTATGCTGCACAAAATTCGTTCGGGTTCTTGGGTCCCCAAAAATACCAAAACTAATTACTCAGCCGATTTTAAAAATTCTTTTACTCTTAGAAAGCTAAACTATTTTAAATAGGTACAGGTCTTAGATGAGATCCGCCAGTGCACAAGATTTGGAAATTCGCTATGTTATGCAGACGCTGCGACAGGGGTATTATTAACTTTCGGCAAAAAATTATTACAAAGGTATTCAATTGATTCTTTTTCGAAACGTAAAAGTTCTTTGTATTTACTAGGACTAATAGTGCGCCTTTCCCTATATTTTTTGGGACTACGCACCCTCATAAACACAGCCATGATATCAAATAATCAATTTTTAATTTTAAAAAAAATATAGGTATGACATTTAAGGTTGGTTTAAAGGTACTTTGAAAATCAAGCAGTATTTACTTATAAGTATAAGTAAATGCTGCCTTTTATTCGCACATTTTTCAGTAATTACTTATACCGATCAGTATTAAAATTTGCGTATAGTTCTCAGTAAATACTTATCAATAAAAGTAAATACTTAAAAAGCAAAAAGTAAATAAAATATACTTAAATTTTATTCTCATATTTATAAGCAAATACTTAAAAAATAGTAAGTAAAAGTAATTACTTATTTTTATTCACATTAGCCTTATTTAGTACATCATTACCTCTATTAACCGGACGTGAATACCTCTAGTGCGTATGTATACCTATAAGGATTAGGTATATAATTATTATGTTTTAACTTGTTAACAATGGTTCTAGTGTGACGATGCGCATTTGTAGACGTTATATTATTTTGGTATAAGTACCTAAATTCGTTCATAAAATTTATTTGAATTAAAAACTTTAAAAAAATTTTGAATTGAATAATTAGTTATGAATACTACATTATTTAATGCTATTATTTACTCTGCCCCACCTGTGCTAACCGGATAAATTTTTGCGTGACACTGCTGTCCGGTTAACAGACGTTCTACTATATTACGTACCGCAAAGGACCATAAAACAAATATGAAATGAGTTTCAAGTAAACAAATTTTCTTTAATTAGATATACCTATACTAGATAATAGATATCAAATTACAAAAGGTGAAAATCATTATTATATTAACTATTTTGATTGGTCTACAATTGAAATGCAATAAATCATTCAATGTGCTATAGATATTTTACAAAAAAATCTATTTACACATTTGAGTAACCGTCAATTATTTATAAGTATTCCTTCGGGCGAGCATTAAAAAACATGATCAATAAATCGACTTGAAATTATTCTTCGTTTATATTCGTGTTTAAAAAATGTACAATTTGACATACATTTAGCTATTTAATAAAAATAAAAGCGTGTTATATTGTTTATTTGTAAATTATAGTAAAATTCTTTTAAAAAAATGTTAATAACTCCATCATTAAAAAAAGCAAATAGCTCTTTCAATCTCATAATAGTCATAATACTTCGCTAAAGTTTTAAGAGTGCTTGCTAAAGTTTGTTTGAAATATATATATATATAGAGAAGACGTAAACAAAAATACGCTGCCAATGGGTTTGTGGCACATTACTTTCTCATAATATATTTTTATATAATCTTTGAAGTAATTCTATGCCTAAACTGGCTCTTATCTTAAATTTCGTGCCTTATCGTATTACTAAAGTGATGTTTGAAACAAGAAATACTTACGACATAAAATTTCTAGGTTTTCTATCAAATATGTACCCTGAAATTCTATTTTCGTCGTACAGTTCATGATAATTTGTTGCATTTCAGGATATTAATTATATCCGAACCAATACTTTTTGCCCCCTAGGCACCGTGAAAAATGCCGCCCCCATCTTTACTCAAAAACAAGAAAATCTTAACTTTTCCTACTTTTTTTCGACTTTCCTTTAAAATAATAACTGACGATCCGATAATCCGGCCTGATTTTAGGTTCTTCTTGGGGCACCTTCTTGGGGCAATAGTATTTGAACAGGATTTCAGTACATTACATTAGTGGCACTGACGGATTTTGACCACACGTTTATTTATCATAAATTTGGTATTCCGAAATTTTGTACAAAATCAGTTACTTTAAAAGAGCCACAATAAAATAACTATATCTATATTTTAGTATCACGAGATCTTTCCGTAGGTACCCATATTGCTAATTTTAGGAACATTTCTGTTTAAGGAGAACAATTTTAAACTCGCGAAGAGTTCTGATCTCTGAAAACGTTTTGGAGTCTCAATGATATCTAAGCAAAATTTGGTTAAGATTAGTCCGACCGTTTATTTTGGGTATTTTTAGGGTCTCCAACTCCCTACTTTGCATTATTGTATGTACAGTAACCAGGGGCGCAACAACTACATATCTGTAGAGCGGGTCCAACAAAAATTTAAATAACCCAATTTTTTTTGATAACGCAATTCTCCGATAACAATGGAAAATGTTATCGAAAAAGTCGTCTTCGAAAATTCGATTTTCAAACAAAAAATATCAGTAGACCACTAAAAATTTTACTTTTTAATACAAATAAAATAAATGGGGAATTTGACAAATTTTGGGAAATTATTTTAAAATTTACGCGAAAACGTTTACTAGCTGTAAGCTGTCAGTTACGTTACATTCTCTAGATAGCAACAGGTATCCTGTAACTAAGAAAAAAAATGTTTATTTTTCCTGTAACTAGGAAAATAAATTGTTGATTTTTAAAAAAATTAATAAGGTTTGATTAATTTCGATAGTTATGTTTGCTAACCGAAAATTAAGTAGCGACACTAGTGGTGATAGTGTTGAAATATAAGAGAACGCAACGACGTCACAGCCCGTTTCTACTTACGTGATAACGTTAATTTTAGCTAAAAAATTACTTTTTTAATTAAATTTTTTTAAATCAAATAATGACAGTTAAGATGAATTAGTGTAATAAATTGCTGTCTTTTATTATAAATTTTCATTAAGATTTGTTTTAATTGCTTTTCTTTGATACTGTCAAATACCCCATTGAAGCAAAATTTACCTAATTGTCTAAGGCGTCCGGACCCCTTGGACCCCCGGCTGTTGCGCCCCTGACAGTAACCATTATTATTCTGATTAGATTGAAATTTAGAGGAGATTGGACCCCCAAAAATTACTGAATCAATTTTGGAAATTTGATTAAGATTTTCAATGTTAACATCTTGACGGTCATTAACGTCATAAGACGTCAAGTGAAACCTTACTAACTTATACACTATGTCGTACGACGTCAACAATTCCGTATAAAGTGTATTAGCTATCAAAATAGTATACAAATTGGTCATTTCGGTATAATTTTCATGACCGTCATCGTGTTAAAGGGACGATGGTAAAAAATATTTATTTTTCAGTCGAAAAATTTTAATATTGTAATTATGTAACAAATTTTTTGGACCAATTGAAGCTAAACTAGACTAAAAATTATGTATATATAGGTACAATCGGCTACTTAAATGCTCAGTCAACTCTTCATTGCCCTCCAGTGTTATGTAGTTATAATTTTCTTGGTTGATCACTTTTAATAATTGAATACAATTACTATTAATGGGAAAATAGTTTCATGACTGTAATATTGTCTCTTTAAAATATTCTTTATTACAAGAAAATTTGAATATTGTGTGTGTAATATTTAAATATTTTTATATTAAAATATGTATGTAATACGTTTTGCTTACTTATTCTTAAAATTAATCTTTCAATATAGTAACTACATATATACAAGAAATTAGTTCATTTTTAAATTTACATACATCTTTCATGCAATAATAAAAATTTTCTTATGAGTTTTGCGTACAGATGTCTGCATACATACATTAATTTTATAAATTAAGTAATTACTATAAATGGTTATAGTATTTAGTGTGGATCATATTACACGTTTAATATTGCATAAAAATAAATTTTATATAAATATTGATGTAATTTACAAAATTTTACGACCCTATAAAATACATGATAGCGAATAAATGTTTACTAAACATTTAAGTATCTCACTATTTATCTTTTATTGGTATTTCGGGTAAAGTAATGTGGTACGTTTTTGGTCGTAAGGTCGTGAACGAAAATTGTTAA
This sequence comes from Brachynemurus nebulosus, assembly GCA_035578155.1. Classification (NCBI taxonomy): domain Eukaryota; kingdom Metazoa; phylum Arthropoda; class Insecta; order Neuroptera; family Myrmeleontidae; genus Brachynemurus; species Brachynemurus nebulosus. The sequence goes on along the minus strand of JAPWDM010000006.1, from coordinate 50,305,830 downwards.
TGAAAGAAAATGAACGTTTACGAAAACGAATCGCACTGTTAATGGAAGAACTGAACGTGTTACGCGCCCTGTCCAGTATCGGCGTGTTACGCGAACAATGAACATATACATCGTGGAGTTAACAAACAGTTCGAAAACTTTCAGCCGCAACAATAGCAACACATGTAAACTACTAACTGCTTAAATTTTATTAACGTACTGGAATAAAATTTATTTTAATGAGAAACATTCTGCTTTTATATAATATCCAAAATCGCCAATGGAAATTTTATCGGAAATACAACACCAGTAAAATTACGAAAAAAAGTCTTCTTTTTCCTGTATTGTAATTCTTATTTACCTATAGTAAAAATTAATTTGTCAAGAAATAATATTCATACAAAATTGACTGATAAATTGTCTAAAGGTGTTTAAAAAAAAAAAAACTCTAATTGGTCCATTTTACCAGAATCAATTTTAAATAGTTTTTGAACATTTCTAAAACTTTGGCAACATTTCCTTTATACACACCACCTTATCATTTTTTATTTAATTGTTAAACGAATTACGTAGAAAAAAGTCAGGAAATATCTTTTTATCAATATCTATTGTTTTATAATTGTACGTTCTTATTCTCTCCAAATAATAAAAAAAAATTATTTAATAATTAATTCTAATACACACTTTATAAAAAAAAGATCAACAATTTACACAATTATAAAAATTTTTACAAATTTTTACGGTAATTTAAGCATGAAATGTATTTAAAGAATTTCATGAATGAACTACATCTAATTACGAATGAAATGTGATGAATTAAGAAATTGGAATTTAAACTATTCTTTTTTCAACTATATTGATTGAAATCTGATGTTTTTCATTGTGTTAATTAATAAATAATACTTTATTAAAATAATAAATTTGTAACCCATTGTTTATTATTAATGAGTAGTGATAACTAATATTGGAATTTCGGCAAAAATTTTTTTTTATTAAAATATACGTGAGCAGAAAATTTCTGGTTTAGCAAGGGTTAGTTGTAAGATATTAAAATTGGAAAATCTTATGACTTCAAACTATTCTGCCCTTTCACGGAGATATTTGATTTTTATTATGTGTTATTGATTCAACGTTGCAGCATTAAATCAATAAGGAATACGCTATTTGAAAATATGGAAAATGGAGAATGGGGTACAATCAAAATAAAAATTTAAAAATACAATTAATAAATTTATTATTAGGTAACTATATTGTTATTAACAAATTAATTCATTTTATTGTCAATATAGGTATATATGGTCCATTTCACTTAAATTTAACCATGATTCATCACTTATGAATTAAAATAATTTCCGTTTTCTTTGCTTTATCTCTTTCATTCTTGTACTTATGTAAATTTTAAATTTGCAGTTTGTTTTTAGAAAAGAATAGAAGATTGATTTGTTTCCAATATAAGAATTATTTAATTTTTTAACGATGACTCATGCTCAATTTCATTTGAAACGGGGTATACTAGGGATTGAGTAGAATTCTTTAAACTTTGTTACCAGTAATTGCTGAATCTCAAAATACATGAGATCAGTGAGACACGGCAGTATTGTATTCTGATTTTATCATGAGTTTCAGATTTCTTAATCGATGGTGTATGATAAAAATGTATGTACGTACAACATTTTAAAAAGGATAGGTAAATTATTACATATGTACCTACACATTTTGATGCTCTACTCCTATTTTATCAAAGTGCGTTGAACCAACAATAATATTATGTGCATTAATTTAGGAATATAAATTAACAAATGCTAATACGCACGCATATTAATAAGAACATAATCAGATTTTTAAATAAGCTGTCAAATTAGATGTATATTCTTGTTGTTAATTGACTAACTTATGTCATAGTTCTAAATGTTACCATCGATGAATTAAGATCCTATGAAAATTAAAAGTAGGTGACGGCCAAATTCAAACTTGTTTTAAAATAAAAACGAAATATACGAAAAAAGGAAAACATCATCCCAATAAAAAGAAAAAAATTATATAAATTCAATTGAAGTTTATTAATTATTAGTAAATTTTATTTGATTGCTATTATGTTCATGACTCCATTTATAACAAACATATTAAATAAAAATAAAAAAAATTACAAAAATCATAAAATTCAATACACTACACCATATAATTGTTTTGCCTTTAGGCAAAAATATAAAACAGTTACATTATTACCACATGAATCTTCATTTTTTATGACATTTTCTTTCACTGGCGTGCACATTTTGTTTTATACTTGAATCTGTGTGTCGGCTAAAACGTAATCTTATATAATTATACATTACTTTAACCCTTTTCTGTCCATTATACACTGCATTAAAACGTCCAAGACCATTAGAACCTGTTGTCAAATGTAAAGGTCTCTCTTACGTTCAGTTTATTTTTGAAACTGTGTAATTACTTCATAGCATTCTTCAAAGCACACATCTTCAAAAACTGAAATTTTTAAAAGAAATAATGTAAATCATCAGTGGCTCACAAAACGCGACTCGAGATCTTTAAAAATGAAATCCGCGTTGACGTACTATTCGCCGTCTCAAAGTAGTAGAGATAATTAAGATCCGTAAAAAACTATTATAATGAATTTTTGGTATGCATTACATAATCCTGACTCGTCGGAATGGATAGATCGGACATAGTGAACATAATCGTTTAATTCTACTTACTGCGGCAAAGACCTTTATATTTATTTTGCATTATTCTTTGAGATTTCTGTTTCTTTGCATTATTCTTACTGTTGAAAATATTGAAATTTTCGTTTGTAAATACGGTTCTCAATCTATATTTTTTTGTCTTATTAGTAGTGATAAAGTAATAACTTATTACTTTATCAGTCTTGAAGAGACTGATACGAATATAGAAAACTTTTCGCTATATACATGAAAGGGTTAAGTGACATTTAAATCACTTTTATATACCTATCATACTAGTATTGTTACTGTACTTTTAATAATTAATTATTAATTTAAAAAAATAAAAAATAAACTTTCAGATTCATTTACTACATTGTGTTTATCATAAATGCGTAGCCCCCGGAAATAACAACACATTGATCAAATACAAAGGAAGTTTTGGATAATTTTCTACATTTTTATTTAGCATTCTGTGTAATAATCCATTAATTACCTATGTACGTAATTCTCTGCTTGACTTACTGTTTTAGATACATATTATTTATATACAAAGCTGTCTTCTGAATAATTCCTAATTCCCAATTCCTAAAAAAAAATTGGTATCTGATTTTTATGTATAGTCTAACAATTCATTACAACGGAAAATTCAGCTATTACAACAGCCACTGTCATGGTGCGATTTGAGCTCGGGACTATGATAGAAATTTATTTTGAAATCCTTAGAAGCAAAAAAATGACATAAAATTTATATATATATATATATATATATATATATATATATATATATATATATATATATATATATATATATATATATATATATATATATATATATATATATATATATATATTATCTATTTCAAGTCAAGGAATCACCAATTAACTTGTTTTTTTCTATTTTATAATTGGGAAAGTCTAAAATATTTACTTTGAGTTAAAATTTCGTCCTCATGTAGAGCCCTCCTTTGCTAACTTGGGCTATGATTTCTTAAAAGAAATTTTAGTAAACCCATTCTGAGGGATGTTTAACCCCTTAAAAATAATGTAACCCCAATGAAAAAAATTGTAAAGTATTTTAACCTCAGTCAAATTCTTTTCACCACTTGTCATCAAAATCGATTAAGGGTTAGTATGAGACAAAGACCAAAATATGATTTTTCAACAAATTTTTTAAGAGGTGTTTTATTCCTTAAATATCCGATTGGGTTCCTACGTATAACTGTAATGTGTTTATTACTTTGCTAAATACTACAATATATATATATTAAATATAAACGAAATCGCAGGGGGACGCCTCCATAACATTCCTTGTCAGATAATATTTTATCGTAGTAATATCAGAGTTATTAAGAGTTGTACTGATAGTGTGAGCACTTTCTTTATTCCACTGTACTCCGTTAGCACTGTTATTATATTTTTAGAGTATGAAAATTTTTTTATTGAACCGAGAGTGTATCGAGAATAACACTATCGAGGATAGAGAACGAATAGTAGCCGACACTGTAATGTGGACACAACAAAAATTTCTCGAATCGAGACCGGATCGAGAGAGTATGGAGAATGGCACTATATAGTGTGGAACGGACCTAACTGTTTAGTTTTATTTATGATTGGTTGAACCAAAAAGAATAAATTAGCTACGGGTAGGAGTAAGCATGCACCGGAAGCAACCGGAACAATTCGAAAATTTCTGCACAACTGATTAATAAGATTGATAGTATACACACCCCTAATAACTAAACAGTTTAGTTTGATTAAAATCTTAGTTAGTTAAAACAATCGAGTGTATGCGCCAGGCCTATAAAAGCATTTAAAGAAACATTTCGGTACTCCACGCCCCTTCAATCGAAGAAGACAAGTGAAAACACAAGATTAACTTTACAATTTAGAAAGTAATAATTGTTATTTAAAAAATTAAATTTTTGAATCATTCATAAAATTATAAGATCAAATAAATATATAGGTAATACATAAATTCCATTGTCTTTGGTACAAAAAAATTCATGATTAATTATTTTTTGCCGGATTATACAACCGGATAAATTGATTTATAGATCTTGTTTGTTTGATACATGAATATACAGACCCATATATAATAATAATCAGTAATCACAAATGTGTGTGCCTATGTTGGTATGGTATGCGGCTTATATTTGTGTGCGATTTGTCTGAAAATTATAGACTAGCAGACAGATTAATGAATTTACATATACATATTACACAGGTAAATCATAATAACGATGTAACTGATTTTTAGCAATTACCATAAATAACATTTTTTAATTAATATATTATCTTTATACATCAAGAGTCCTTTTTTTGTTGATTTTACATGTAACACCAATTTTAAAAAGTAATCTTTTTTTTAGTTTTAAGTTGGGTAAACTATACTTTTATTTTTCAAAAACTCCAATCAATGACAACGTTTCAACAACTTCTCACTTCGTTTTTTTCACTTTTCGCGTTAAAATTTGCTCAAAAAATAGTTTCAGTTAAGTGACTATATAAGGGAGTGGTTTCAGTTTCTCTTACTATACGAACTATCTTTCTGTTATAATTCTTTTGACCATCTACTCCTTTACATAAATTAGGTTAAATAAATAATGCACAGTTTTAGAGCTAAATGTTTTTTACTTACTTCAGAAAAATGATTCTCAATTTTAAATTTAAAAATAAAAAAAAGGATGAAAAAAACAAAAACAAAACCAAACAAAAAAAAAATAAAAATAAAAAAAAATTAAGATTTCCAGAAATATTTTTTGAAGTTTTGATTTTAGTCATACTGGCATATTTTAGAGATAGGCATATCGCGGAAAAGCTGCAAGACTGAGATACATATTAACAAAAAATGTAGAAGAAAATATATGAGTCAGAGAATTTCCCAGTTATTACATTATCCCCTAATGTAATAACTGCGAATTTTTAAGCGAATCTCCCCGATTCGCTTAAAAAAAAGGTGTTAAAAATATTCCCCTAAAAATTTATTTAAAAAAAAAAAAAAAAAAAAAAAAAAAAAAAAAACTGAAGAATCAAAATGTTATGGGCAAAAAAAAAGAAAAAAAACTTTAAATGCTTTTTTCTCGAAAGTATGTATTTTAACATGGTTCCGTGTGTATTTCAAAAAGTATTTGAGGTATCAACATAAATCAAAGTGCATATTATTCCTCAATACCGTCATTTTAGCAGGAACCTCGGATCTTTTGGGTCCGTAATATCTTTTTAAAATGGCGGCTGTTTATGAAATTAAAACGGTGATTTTTAAAAAAATTATTTTCAAAATGCGATTTTTCGCTGGTTTTTATATTTTTTCTTAGATCCTTGTTAGTGCCATAACTGTAGGTATGCGTATATTTTCAGAAAATTCTTAATTTTTTTATTTTGGTTCACTGGAGATTTCAGAACGCGCGGAACCATCAAGGTGGAAAAATCTCGCAGTGTCGACTTCAACGCCATTTACTTATACTCAGCTGATTTTTGAATTAAAAAAAAAGAATTGTTATATTAGAATATAGCATTTCTATAAGTCTAGGAAACAAAACTGGGTGTTGTTATCGCTCAATTCTGTAAAGTTCGATGAATCGTGCACAGAAGCCCAGGTGGCTGTAGTTTGTGCAAAAGATAAGAAGACTAGAAGAGACTTATGATGTGATTGTGGATAGAGGTAAGATTTTTTAAGTTAATAAGTTACTGAACCCTCCCCCTCTTTTTACCAAACAGGGGGCACTACTTTCAAATCTGGCCAGGGGCGTCAGTCACCACAGCTACGCTACTGCAAATCATTAAAATAAGTACTTATTTTTCTCTTTTAAAGAACCAAAGCTTGCATAATTTCTAATAAAAAAGATTTTTTAGGTTAAACAATTTTATTTGATATATAATCCTATATGATTTTGACCGGTATCGAACATTCAGTTAGTTTTGAAGAAAATGAAAGGAGACAACATACAATTGTTCTGTAATTTTGACCAAATCTTGGCAAGAAAGGAATTAACGACCTAATTAGATCGTTCAATCTTTCTAATTCAATCTTTAATTGAAAAAATATAAATATGAATATCCGACAAGAGAATAAGTTCGACACTTTAACCAGGATGGAGTGAAACTGACAATGGTTTTCGGAACGTTTAGATATTTTTCTATAAAACGAGTGATTTTGTTGGTATTATTTTTTCCATACATGCACGTAATCAGTATACCAACTAGCTTTAATGCCAACAAAGCAGCTAATATGTATCCACATATAGGTAATATACTTATATTGATGAACTGCGAACAAAATAATGATATTTTTGTATAGTTTGTTTACATTATCTTAAAAATTAAACAACAAATTGGCTTCAAATTGTGTGGAGCTTCTGTTTATATACGTAATTATTTGACAAAAAATTTTTATGGACATTTTAAGAGCAGGTACCTACTTATTTTTGTATAATGTAAAATTTACTGAATTTTACTATAATGTAATTTAGGGTGAATGCGGGAGAGATGCCGCACATTTTGAAAACACTTGATAATTCTTAAAGTAAGCATTTAATTGATTTGAAATTTGGTACACAATAAATCTAAACATTGTTCTTTACAATTATTTATAAATAATTGTAAATTTTGAGTCATAAAGGATTCATAATTAACATTTTTGTAGAGCCTGCAAAGCGGCGTCTCTCCCACACCTATGGGAGAGATGCCGCATCAAAGAAGGTGAGACGCGGCATAGTTCATATTAAAAATTTTGCATTTTACACACATCTCCATACATGATGCATGCCATATGTAACCATTTTTGGCACTTAATGCATCTTAACCAGTCAAATTTTTATTTGTTTCTGAGTACCTTTCAAAACATTCAATACACAGGCAGTCATCATTATTTTCGTTATCTTCACTAATATGAGGGCTCTTCCTGATCCATTAATGGATCTTTTATATTTACGTGGCATAATTTACAGTCCAAAAAAAAAAATTGCATAATTAAGGTATATAGGTCTATGTTTTTAACATGTAATATGATGCGGCATCTATACCAACTTTAAATGCGGCGTCTCTCCTTTTTGTTGGGATAGATGCCGCATGTTGCTATAGCAAGCATAGTGCGGAATTTCAACCTAAAATTTTATACAGTACTTTTAAAATATACCTAAATTAATAACAAAACTCATTTTCATTAAAACAATGAAGTATACATTCTTAAATTCTAATGAATTAAATGGCTGATAAAATATTATGTTAAAAAACGTACTTTTCAATAATAAAAAGTTGGATAATTACTAAACTGATGGACTAATCATAAATATTACCATATACAGCTTAAATAAGTAACTTATTTTAAACATATAATCCATCAATAGCGCTATCTGTCATTCAACCGACGAACTATGGCTACTGCGGCATCACTCCCGACGCGGCATCTCTCCCGTACTTACCCTAAATGGAGTAGAGAATTTCGACGCACATTTTCACGTCGATTTTCTCTGTTCTCATATCCATACATCTATACATATATAATAAAACTGTAACAAGACCATTTCTGTACATGGAACATTTTTTGAAATATTTACTGGTACTGTAAATAGTTATCGATGTAGACATTAAAACAGAGATTTTTAAAATTTTTGTCTGTCTGTCTGTCTGTCTGTTCAAGCATCACGCAGAAACTATTAGACAGATTTTAATGAAATTTGGTGTGATGATAACTTATTATCTGGGTCAACATATAGGATACTTTCTATTTCGGCAAAATGTCTCATTCCCACGGGAAAATAGAAAACCATTTTGAGCATGTATACACATTACGCAAAAACTTATTGAACGGATTTTAATGAAACCTCGTATGGTGATAAATTATTGCCTGCGTCAACATCTAGGATATTACTCCAGGAAAATGTCTCATTCCCACAGGAAAACAGAAAAACCATTTTGAGCATGTCCATTCATTACGCAAAAATTATTGTTCTGTGCAAGTTCTGTATAATTATTACACTTATATACTGCTCATTGAGTTTATAGCAATGCATCACGCGAACGACGTCGCAAGTACAGCTAGTAGGTATAGAAAATAATTTTCTTTTTTAAATGTTCGGTGTAATCAACACATGTGAAATAACATGTACAGAAAATTTGAAAATTTTTTTAAGAAAACTATTTTTCTGATAGAATTATCTTGCAGGTTCCATAAATTGAGTAGGTATATATTGTAGTCAAAAATTATAAGTATCTTTAAAGTCTTTAAATATTTGCATTTCGCTATGAAGATTTTTCATGTCATAGGTACCTATATATAATCATTTTTCAACAAACTGTATGTAATTTCAAAAGATATGATAAAAAATGTAATGATGGACATTAAAATTTCATTAGATACTTGTAAATAATTGAAATTTTATTAATTAATTCTGTTAATCTTTTTTATTCTCAAATTTATTAAATATGTGCGTACTTACCTTGACATTCTCATTGGTTAAAAGATTAATAACTTATAGTTTGATTACGTAATAGAAAATTTATTTATATAAATAACGAGTCCCTACCTACTTTGCTTACTTGTAGAATACCTAAAACCAAAATCATAAAAAATTTCATAATAATTTTCAGCCGGTATATACCTACTTGTTTCAGCTAAATAATCATCGAACCGAGGATTTCTTGATAATTAGTCACTCCAGTTTGAGAATCTATCAATCACATATTTTACTTTTTTGTTTGCGGGAAACAGCAATTTTAATTTTAATATTACCGATGTACTTCTGAAAAAACTTTTGTGCATGCATATGTTTAAATACGAACAAAAACTCGCCATACATTGATAATGTTCATAAGCAGCTTGGCAATATTAAAATTTAGAAAAAAAAATTTTCTGTCGTGCATAACAATACAAAATTGCAAAAAAATTGCCACAATGGTGGAAACGCCGGGGAGAATTAAATTAAACATTTATTATGTTTGATTATTACTTCTGGGACATCTCACTCGTAAATAATAGTAATACAATAATGAGGTTTTTATAGGGTCCATTTTCTATAGTCTCTATCTAGGACAAACGCCTCTCACATCATTACTTTTCTCACATCCACATTACACTTATGATGTGAGTAAAAGGTAGAGGAACTGCTATGGGGCTAGGATTTGGAAGATAACTGCCTGCACTTCTGTAGACATACTCTTAGCCTTTAGAAAAAATATATCGATAGGCATCAGCCTGTATTACACTTGACGAGTTTGCTGGCTATTCGCTGGCGAATTTGCTCGTTGCTAGTAAACTCGCTTGGGGTAATATTCTTGACTAGTTACTGGCTAGATACTCGCTACTCGTTTTTCTAAAGCGAGTAAAGTTGAAAACCGGTCTACTTTACTTGCTACTCGCTTCGTATTTTTACCCGCTGATTAGCGAAATCGCTTTGTGTAATATATTTAATGAGTAAAATCGCTGTATTTGACAGTTCTTTCAAAATGTCAACAGAGACTGTTTGTGCAGGATTTGTAATTCCAGCGTTATTATTATTATTGTTACGTAAAAATTTACAGAAAAAGCAAAAAAATGCCATAGGTAGATAAAAAATTGGATTATAAGACGGGAACAATTTGATGTTTTACGTTCCACAGCGTAGTATTTAAGTAGAAAAAGTTCATAAAATAAAAAAATTAAAATGTCAGTCTTTTCCACTTCAAATTTTTTACCTAAAGACCTAAAGAAAATAAAAAATTTAAATTATATAATAAGTATATATATATATATATATATATATATATAATATATATATATATATATATATTAATAGGTACTATAGTAATAAAATTTTTTTAATTTTATAGTAATAAAATATAAAAATATAAAAAAAAGTTTATAGTAATAATAACAAGCATGAGAGGAAAAAAACCAAAACATGAATTACATATTTGCTCAGTTAAATATTAATAACAAGAACACGTGTTAGCGAATGTACTAGCTATGTGTGTAATCGATATTCATTGAACGAGTCGATACGTTTGCACTCGCTAGCGAATTTACTCGCAATTTGCTGGCGAGTAAACTCGCCAAGTGTAATCCAGGCTATCTGGACAACTGCAGAGAAACCATTACTAGTATTAATTGAATCCTCGGCTACTGGTCCAAACATTATTATCTCCTCGGCTACTGGTCCTTATTATTAATTGTTATGACGTAATTATAGTTGAAAATGATTAAAATAAAACATTAATTATTACACAATTTTAAAGTTCGTGTCTTGATAAATAATTTGGTTGTAAGATGCATAATTTTTTTTTTTTTTTTTTTTTTGAAACGCGTGTTTTTATTTATAGAATATTTGTACATACTGAATTAGCATAAATGAAAATCGACAGAGAACATAACGCTAGTGCACATCGTATCATAGTAAATGTGTCAATGAGTATACTATTTATTATAAGGAGAATATAATTGATATTATATTCAAATTTGTTGAAAAATTAACATTTAGTCATAATTCTATTGTATGTGTGTTTACTGACATTTTTGAATAATATACTAAATTTTTATGTTTTTAGACATGAAAATAAATTCTAAAAATAAATTTTCATTTAATTTTGAGAAGTATTTAATTAAAATTCTATCATATTTTAACATTTTCAAAAAAGTTTAATATGAAAATATTTTATTTTTATTGTTATTAGTTTTTTTTTTTATTATTATTATCATTAATTACTTATTTGTTATTTGGAAATTCATGCATACATATCAATAAATAATATTTCTCAACTTTTTGAAAATATGATCTTTTATCCTAGTAGTTAAAAACATTAGTTTTCATGTTAAGTATGTTAAATATGTATGAAGTAGTGAAAAAGTTATTAAACATTGGACATCAATCATTCATTTGTACTAGATAAGCTATTGCATCTTCTGATTAATTCTTCTAATTAATCTCATTAAATTAATTTTTAATACTGGCGAATTAGTAAAGTTAGAACCATTTATTAAAATTTAATGATAGAGACAAATTTTTCAATTTTCTAACAAAAATATCGACTCTCTTTTTAAAAGTACAACCTCAACTTTAAAACAGCATTTCGATATTTACAGCATTAAAGTATCGAAAATTAAATGGTTTAATTGTAAAATTTTTTGTCGAAAATTTTTTTTTTATTTTCTTTTCATTCATTTTTTTATTTTTTATTTTGAAGTTTTTTAGGGAAACTTATTTTATACTTAAAAAATAATTTCATAATAAAGATGAACGTTCAGCGAATATTCAGTAGAGTTAATATCAATTTTTCGGTCTTAAAAATTATGTTACTTGAAACTTGAATACTATTCGGTAGAATTTGTTCACTAGTTTTTAAGTTATCAAAAGAGAAACTTTTTAAAATATATATCTTATCATTTAATCTTTAGGTTTGGGACTTCCAATGTTCTCACCAAGTTTCGTAGAAATTGGATACTTAGTTATATATATATATATATATATATATATATATATATATATATATATATATATATATATATATAAATTTTAGTGAATATTATTTTCGGTTTCTAGGAACTTCAAAACAAATTTCTGCCATAGTCCTGGGCTCAGGTCGCGTCATGACAGTGGCTGTAATAGCTGAATTCCATTCTGGAAATTCGCTAAAAACGATAGCGACTATCTGTACATTTAACTAGTCAAAAAACATCTCTCTACTTGAAATTCAAAGTTTTATAGTTTAGAAAACGGTTGAGTATGTTGAGTATGAGGCTAGAGTCACATTGGAGTCACATTGGGGATACGTAAGATAAATTACTCGTGCATCCGTGTGCGTAGTCGTCAGATCAAAACTAACAATGCAATTAGGAGAATATGATCTCATTAAAAACGAGTTATTCTTGGGTGCACTAACATAGTCGTCAGTGTTAAAAATTGAAGTAAAAAAGGCTTATTTTTCTCTTACGAGTCGTATGTGTAGAACTGTAGAAAATAACAAATTGATATTATTCCATTTTTTTTTTTTCACTCAGGAGAATTTTTTTGTAATATGCAACAGTATGTTTATTAATTCATATTTAAATTTTAAAAATAGTTGAATTTCCATTCTAGAAATTCGCTAAAAGACTTGCTTTTGTTTACTTTGGATTGTGAAATTGTTATAACAAACTGAGAATATTTCTTAAAATTTGATTGTTTTTCTTTTCCAGTCACATTTTTTTTAGTAGGATATGTAACAGAATGTTTGATTATTTATCCGAAAAAAGAAGATTGAAAAAACTGATAACATTTTCAAAAATCCACTATTAGTAGATCATTTTCTATGGAATTAATGAACTTAGTCAACTTGTGTTTAGATTTTTTATCAACTTAAAGCTAACGTTTACTATTATCAACGAATAAATAATCTTTTGACGCAATTACATTAAACAATAACTACGTCGTAACTACGATGGCAATATTTTCACGACTATATCAAACAAGTCAAGTCGCAGGTACCCGCCACCAATGTTGTGTAACATATTTTGATCGTTATATAAATAATAAAAATTTAATTAAAACATGTTAACGCAATAAAAATATTATAATTTTGTTGTTAATAGGTAGATACATGAGAGCGTAAACAAAAATATTAATTATTAATTATAATTTTATTCCGATTACAATGTATCGTGAATGATCCGGAGATTGAAGTTGAGTGTACGTACGGACAACTTAATTAACAAAATGTTACAATAAAATTATTGAAAAAATAAAATTAACTAGAAAATATCAATGAATATATTCTTACATTAAAAAAATGTTCTTTAAATGTCATCGGTAATTATTATTAGAAATCTTTTACTAAACAAAACTAGAGACGGATGTATATGTACAATATGTACAATTGCGATTTAAATAAATATTGCGATTTATGAGTACAGCAACAGTCATAAGTCGAGTCAAGTAGAGTCCAGTGGACTTTCGGAGATTGTCCAATCGCCAATTTTCCATATTTCAGTGACAAGGATTTAAAGATCGTATGTTTACATCAGACGAACATTGTATTCACAAAAATTGTGTGTTTGCAATATTCATGTGACGTAAACATGCGATGTTTAAATCCCTATCACTGCAATATTGACAATTTCTAATTGGACAATCTCCGAAAGTCCACTGTATGTATGGTCAAACTGATGTGAGTATATGCAAAATGGTTAGCGAGTAACAAACATAAATAATATTAGGACTGCTTTACACTACAGTGCCGATCACTCTCAGTCCGGTTAAATCTCGTCTTATTCGAAGTACAATTTTGTTCACGGTTCGTTCTCCGTCACAGTGCCGGATTACCCTATAAGTAAATTAAGCAACTGCTTAGGGCATCACGTGTTGGGAGGCATCATAAACAGTACAAAAAAATATTTGCTGGCACATGAAAGGTAAGGCTGTTTAAAAATCAGCGGGTTTGGTTTTTACTGAATGTAGTACCTATTAGAGATGTGCTCGTGAGTACATTTTTACTCACGATCACGCACAGTCACGAATTAGCTTTTGTACTCACGCCCGATCACGAACGAGAAAATTTATTTCTTTTCACACTCACGCACGATCACGAACAAAAAAATTTTATGCTTTCACACTCACGCACGATCACGAACAAAAAAAATTATGCTTTCACACTCACGCACGATCACGAACAAAAAAATTTTATGCTTTCTCACTCACGCACGCTTACGAATTAAACATAAAAATCTTTGAAACTAATCGTTAGAATTTTGAATAAAAATCACTATCGCTTTAACAATCAGTTAAAATTATGTCCTTGGGATAAAATCAGAATACGGTTAATAGGGCTAACATTATTACCGAGATTAATACTGATGCAAATTATATACTATTTAATTTTTTCTGGAAAGTGAGAAAATTTTCAAAATTTTTCATCTAATGATTTATTGTTTAATTTTTGTTCTTATTGTATTTGTATATAAACATGACATTTCGCACAACCAAACCAAATATCTAGTTTTTTAACAAAATTGTGACAAAATATTTTTTAGTACCTATAAATACATAGAAAATAATTTTTTTTTTTAAAATAATGATAATAATAAAACAACTTAAAATATTGAAAAAGATAATATTCCTTTAAGTAACCCCTCTTTATATTATGTCTTCATGATCATATTGTTCAAAACTGACCTTGTTATTTACAATTATACTCACTGACTGAGACCGTATATCCACACATCGTGAGAGATGCAGGCTAATTTTAAGAATTTCTTAAATATTTAAGAAATTATTTAAAAACGGAAGAATCAGAACAACATCATAAACACTGTTGGATATTTCTAATTTGTAAATTATTTTGTATAGTATCTCGGTAAAGAACTGGAATTTGTTAGTAAGGGTTATTGGATTTCTACCTACTTGTGCTTGTAAAAACCAATACATAAAAAAAAAGATTTTTTTGTAGTTAAAATATCAAATTGGTTTAGTTAATATTCCCTAAAATTGAAAATAATAAATTATTTAAAAATTTTTTATTCATGGTCTTTAACTTTTCGTGACTCACGAATTATTCACGACAAAAAATTAAATGTCACGATCACGCCCACTCACGCACGATCGTAAAAAATTATTCACGATCACGATGGGTCACGCGTGACCCGCCGGGTCACGCGTGAATTCACGATTTTGGCACATCTCTAGTACCTATACTCCACGTACCGTAAAACTGGCTAGACCCGGACACATTGCACCAATTTACAAAGTAAATAATTTCTACTCTAACCTGCAACAATAAACATCTGTTCCTTACGTCATTAGAGAGAGAGAAACATCCTCTAAACAGCTATTTAGACATGTAATTTTTGTCATAATTGTCATATTGTTTTAGTTTTGATATGTATATGTTCAGAATTTTATCGCGCATCATTTAATGATGTTTGAAGTTATATTTGATGTAAATAGTAAATATAAAAGAATACATGCAATATATATATATATATATATATATATATATATATATATATATATATATATATATATATATATATATATATATATATATATATATATATATATATATATATTTTAGCGAATTTCGAAAACTCGAAATTCCGAAATTCAGCTATTACAGTAGGTCTCATGACGCAATCTGAGTCCCGGACTATGGCAGAAATCTGTTTTGAGGTCTCTAGAATACGAAAATGATATTCACTAAAATTTTATATATATATATATATATATATATATATATATATATATATATATATATATATATATAAATATATATATATATATATATATATATATTTATGTGTTCCCACGATAACTCTCGAACGAAACGTCTAACGCTTATGAAATTTTGTGTGCGGACTGGATTCTGAATTGGCTTGGCTAAGTTCGTTAGCCAGACACGTCGGATGCCCAGAAGTAGGTTTTCTGGCCATTTTTTATCATTCGATCCTATCATAAGACAGTTCGATTTTTACATCGCTGAAAAGGAAAAAAAAATTATGAAGATAATGTTCTTATAATTTTCTTTCTATGTTAAGTAGTTTTCGAGAAAATCGTAATTTTCACTATTGGCTTATTTTGCTCTCTTTGTCATTGTAATAAGTAATTTATATTTCTATCTCAGTTCTTTATGAAGTATAAAAATATTTCACTTTTTTATTAAAGAATTTTGTGAGAACAAGTGAAGTATATTTACATATATGTGTAATAACACACATACATGTATAGAGTTTTGTTTCTCATTTTCTAAGCTAATGTAATGAAGAATTTTCTAAGCTAATGTAATGAAGATTTTCTAAGCTAATGTACAGAACAGATTTTCTAAGCTAATGTAATGAAGAATTTTTTTTTTTTTATTGAATTTTTAAGTAAACAAGAAATTGAAGATTATGTTATGATATAATATTATTAAATATATGAAACAAAACAAAATATGTATAATGTACATATGTATGCACGGAAAAATATTTTGAATCGATTTTGAAAATTTTTTCACTAATAATTAATAATGTTAAAAAATTAAACCATTTCAAATGGATTTAAGGTATTTTATGTGAGGTCAAGGTTTTCGGGACCTAAAAAGGCCAGAAATTAATTAACCAATCGATTTTAAAAATTTTTTCACAGTTAGTAAGTTAAAGTATTTGAATTAATTAATTAAATGATGTCCGCAAGAAGCTTACGGACTGCCATAAGTTATATGAGATCCTTAGAACCCTTTTCTTACTGTCAGAGTACTAGACTTGTATGAGTTTCGCCAGGATTTACTGATCTCATAATTGTAAAAAATAAACTAAACGACCAATTTAAAAAAAATCTTCACTGTTACAGAGCTAAACTATTTTAGATAGATTTAGAATACATTATGTAAGGTCCACCAGGGTCCACAGGACCCAAAAGTGTCAAAAATAAACTAACTGACCGATTTTGAAAATTTTTTCACTGTTACAGAGCTAAACTATTTTAGATAAATATCGATTACGTTATGTAAGGTCCGCCTGGGTCCATAGGACCCAAAAGTGTTAAAAATAAACTGCCTGATCGATTTTGAAAATTTTTTCACTGTTACAGAGCTAAACTGTTTTAGATAAATATAGATTCAGTTATATAAGGTCTGCCAGGGTCCATAGGATCCAGAAGTGTCAAAAATAAACTAACTGACCGATTTTGAAAATTTTTTCACTGTTACAGAGCTAAACTATTTTAGATAAATATAAATTACGTTATGTAAGGTCCACCAAGGTCCATAGAACCCAAAAGTGTCAAAAATAAACTTACTGACCGATTTTGAAAATTTTTTCACTGTTACAGAGCTAAACTATTTTAGATAAATATAGATTACGTTATGTAAGGTCTGCCAGGGTCCATGGGATCCAAAAGTGTCAAAAATAAACTAACCGACCGATTTTGAAAATTTTTCCACTGTTACAGAGCTAAACTATTTTAGATAAATATAGATTACGTTATGTAAGGTCTGCCAGGGTCCATGGGATCCAAAAGTGTCAAAAATAAACTAACCGACCGATTTTGAAAATCTTTTCACTGTTGGGGAACTAAGCTATTTTAGATAGACATACATTACGTTATTTAGGGTCCGCCAGGGTCCATGGGACCCGAAAGTGGTAAAAATAAACTAACCGACCGATTTTGAAAATTTTTTCACTCTTACAGAGCTAAACTATTTTAGATAAATATAGATTACGTTATGTAAAGTCTGCCAGGGTCCATCGGATCCAAAAGTGTCAAAAATAAACTTATCGACCGATTTTGAAAATTTTTTCACTGTTGGGGAGCTAAGCTATTTTAGATACATATAGATTACGTTATGTAAGGTCTGACAGTGTTAGTAGGACCTAAAAGTGTCAAAAATAAAATAACTGTCCGATTTTGAAACTTTTTTACTATTACCGAGGTAAACTATTTTAGATAGGTACAGGTTGTGTTATCTGAGATCCACAGCTGTCCTGCGGATGCAAATGCGGCGTAGAATGCTACACAACGGGTTTTGAATATATATATATATATATATATATATATATATATATATATATATATATATATATATATATATATATATATATATATATATATATATATATTTATATATATATATATATATATATATATATATATATATATATATATATATATATATATATATATATATATATTACATAAAGTCCGTCTAGAATATACGATCGAGCTGATTTTTTAATGAGGTCCACCGGGATCTTGCAGATCCGAAAACGCCAGTAATAAGCTATCGAACCGATGCTAAAAAATTTCTCACTGCTAGAGAACTAAATTATTTTAGATGGATACAACTATGCTGCACAAAATTCGTTCGGGTTCTTGGGTCCCCAAAAATACCAAAACTAATTACCCAGCCGATTTTAAAAATTCTTTTACTCTTAGAAAGCTAAACTATTTTAAATAGGTACAGGTGTTAGATGAGATCCGCCAGTGCCCAAGATTTGGAAATTCGCTATGTTATGCAGATGCTGCGACAGGGGTATTTTTTCTTCAAATGGCCGGCAATTATAAATTTTGAATGCTCAAAAGTTGCCGCTAATTCTTGATAGTTTACCTTCGGTTTCGCTGTATTTCTTGACGCTTTGTTTCATCGTCAATACACACAGGTTGACCGGAGGGAGCTTCATCTTCCAAAGAAAAATTAAGCTTTTGAAATTTAGCAAGCCACTTTCTACAAGCTCTGTCAGAAAGCGCATCGTCACCATCAACACTACAAATATTTCTCGTTGCGTCAGCTGCATTAGTACCTTTTTTAAGCTTGTATAACATGACATGATGTTCCTTGATGCCTAAGATGGTTCATTATTACTGACAAAAAAGAATATTTAAACACTGTTTAAACATTTATGATATATGTATATTACAAACAACACTATCGACCTAACACTAACATGTTGCTGCATGTTTCGTTTGCGGTTGATACTTGAAGAAATATGAAATCATTCGAGCGGCTCCGAAAACGGCACGAACTTTTCGGATGACCTAATATATATATCCGTTTCGACCTGGACATATCATTTTATTACATTATGGCCGCGATACGCATCAGCTGTAACTTCTACTATCCATTCATTATATTCCCGCCAGAATTATGCGGTTTATGCGTACTTCTGGTGTGATATTGTATGTTTACTTCATAGAGAGGCATACTATGCATTGACCCCTCACTCTTCCCACAAAATGTTTCGAAGTCTTTTACAGGTTCAAAGACTTCAGACGATATAAAACACTGTCCTAACCTAACAGCCTAAAATAGTAATAAAAAAAAATTAAAAAAATGAATTAAATGACTGGAATGCTATTTAGTTGCGCAAGTTGGAAGCATAGTCTAGTAACGTAACAAGTCGAAAACATTCCTTGAGAGCCTCTTTAGATATGCGTTTGTTGCGAAAAAGTGTCTCTTCCCGGCGCTTCCATCAATGTCATAACTAATGTGTTTCTAGTAAAAGAAAAACTTAAGCAAAGAAAACATAAGATCTTTAATTTAACGGATAGTACCTACATAAAGGATTGATAAATGTATTAATCTTGAAGTTCTAATTAGAGCTTACGTAATTCTTACATTTTATATTTTAATTTAAAAAGTACAGGTTTTAAGTTTAAACCAGTATTATTATTATGATTTTCTTTTTTTTATGATTGTTTGTTTTGGGTCCGAAATTCGTAATTATTCTGTTTTTATCCAAAATTTGTCCATTTTCAAAATTTTAACCTGCGGCAACCGGCTATTGCCACAACATGTCTTAACATGAACATTTAACAGATTTGTATATTAGATGCCAAGAGTAAGTCGATGTAGTGGTTATGATTACCTGAAAACCTTCTGTGACTTTTTTCAGAATAGGCTGCATCTTGCTAAAAAAAAAATTGAGACTGTAACCCAGCAGTGGTAAACACAATTGTGGCAAGGCTTGTAAAACAATAGTATGTGTTGACAGAATTAAAATGAATAGGTACTGCAATAGTTCAACGAATGACATACATTAGAATAATAGTAAAAATAAGAATATGTCCCCCAGTAACTAGAGAAGCCATTTTAGAATTTTAGCTGCTGTATCTAGCGGTTGAAAGTGTCGCAAAAAGGGCTCTCATTAGTGCGGAACTAGCGATGGTGCAAAAAAACGATAAAACTGATGTAAATAAATCTATTTGATCAGATCTGAATTTGGACTTCTCATACCTATATGTAGCTTATACAATTACTCTAGCCTGATTTACATTTTTATTTAGTTAACTAGCCGTATATCCGATGGAAAATCGTCCGACTTTTCTCAAATGTTGGAGTTTTCGAATAACCTGTTCTGCCTATGTTCTCTTTTTTACTCTTTAGTCACGGCGAGTCACCTATTGGGATATTCGAGGATCGTCTCAATATTTAACCGTGCTATTCGAGGAATGCCTGTATACAATTTCTATGTGAGTTTCGTACGTTTATTTTCAAGTCGATTCGTGACCTTTCCCTTTTGATAAATCCATCTTAACCCTTAAATCAGTCAAAATGTATTTTTTTAATGAGGTATCTACCTACTTAATTTCAAAATTCTTCAGAAGCCTAAATACCAACTTTCACGTTACTATCTTCAAAAACGACAAATTTGCAAAATCCTTTCTTGGTGCTCACTTACGTTATATAAGAAAATCCTGTATAAAATTTCATGTCTTTAAACCGACCGCCTTAGGCTATGCGTTATCTTTCAGTCAGTTAGTGTGAAAGTATTATTAAGTAGGTATATTATTCCAATAAAGTTGAATACAAATTCCTCAATGCCAAAATCCATCCGTATTCTTTCGGAAGTTTAGTATTTTACATTTTATGTACTTGAATGTACTCATATGTGCGAATAATGTTTATTTTATGCTCGTTTGTACATACAAAGATATGTACTGAGATAAATAATGTGAGCAGACGCTTATTGACATTTCTTATATAAGATTGCAGCATGTAAGTTATTTAACATCTTACCATTTGTTTACAAGTTACTATTTATAGCAATAATTAAATAAGAGCGTAGGCATATCTAAGTAAGTAATACTATTTTACTTACCTACATTACAATAACGAGGTAAAATGTGCTTATTGTGTTTTAGTGTTCATTTTAAGAAATAAATGCAATTATAAATTTCACATACTTTTCCGCACTTTAAGTGGCACAAAGAACATCATATTTGTCGAGGCATCTTGTTTTATTTAGATGTACCAAATTAAGGCGATAAATTTTACTAACAATAAGTAGTGAAAGTGATCTCTTTGAAATTATATTGATCATTATTTTCTCTTTACAAAAGATTAATTCTTTTGTGGGTTAAGGAATAGCTGAGTATATCGATGTTTAAGTTGTGATAGCACGTAAGTAACATTTTTTGGAATTTTTTTTTTATGCAGATGGATAGATATTAAAAATACGCATCTATCGATCCAGAAAAAATGGTACTTTTATAAAAACTAATGAGGAAGAACAATGTTTTTGACACCACGTATTATGTGGAAGCTCAATTTTGTAAGGTTGACTCCGCGCATCTTAACATACGTGATGTCTCAATTTCATGTTCGTCACTTACGTGCTATCACAACTTAAACATCGATATGTAATATATCTTTGCTTTAATAGTATGTAACCAACTAATACTTAAAAATAACACTTAACGAAGGCCGTAAGTGTTACTTTTTATGGCCTCGAAAGCAATCTGAAAACCCGAAACTGAGAAAGATTCTTAAGCATCCGGGACTACAGAAATAACATTTACGGGGTGAGTACAAATAAGTTATTTTTTCAATCAATAAATCAATAAAAAATGGATATTAGGCAGTGGTGAAGCTAGGCGTGGGGTCTCGCGAGTGGCTCGCAAAAATTATCTTGCCCACTCCCCATTTTCGTCTTGCGACGCCACTAATAATAGGCACCCATATATTAATTTGTTTATTAAATTCATAATTGACTTGTCGTATGGCTAATTAAATATAAAAATTACAATATACAAAATAAGAAGGCATCCATATAATAGTATATTACTTAGCGAGAATCGCAAATGTTATTTTTGAGAACTTGGATGTTCAGCTTAAGCATCTTAAGCATCTATGGTCACAAAAATAACACTTACAGACAGAGTTTGAGTAAGTTATTTTTTCAACCGAAAAAATGAATAAAAAATAATGAAATTCATGAAAATGTAATTTTAGCAAAAATGACTAGTAGGCGTCTATAAAAAACTATTTCCATAGAATAATAGAATTGATGGTAAGCGATTACTTACGTTCCTATCAAGTTAAATCAACTTTCATGACTTGTTATTTTTTGTAACTCTAGCAACCACAAAATAGGATGGTATAGTTTTTCAATATTTAAATGAGATGACTTTTCAAGTACGGCAATAATCAGAGTAGTATTGTTCGCAGCATGCATACCTACTTATCTATATTAATGCAAAAAGAAACCATTGCTTGTAAAACAGGTAACAAATTTAAATACAATTGGTGTGAACATAGGGTGGCATTTGTTGTAAGCAATAAAATAATTTAACATCTTGAATGTTTATGATCACTAATAACACCCTCTCGAAAAGTCATCCCAAATATTGTTGGAAAAGGTATAAATGTTTCTTAGGTGTCAAGTTACCTGCTATGTAAACGCCAATTTACAATTCAAGAGGTTGCAAAAATAGATTAGTATCTACTAGTAATGATTATCATTCCCATTAATATGGTAATTGAAAATTTAATTAAAGTAGTGGTAATTGAAAATTTGTTTCAATGTTACTAAAGTTAGTCGGTCAAACCTGTAAGAAGTCATTTGGATAATGGTATTGTTTTTATTGTCACCTGTAATACTTGTTTTAGTAATTCCAATAAAAATTTTCTTTCTCAATAAAAAAAATTTACGAAAAGGACACAGTGTAAAGTAAAGCCAATGAAAAGAAAAATACAAATAAAACCTGAATACGAATTAAAAGTCAATAATTAATTAATTAATGTACAGTAATTATAGTTAAATTCATTTTTTTTTTAAATTTCAATACTGACTTAATTGACTATAGAGCTTAATTTTTATTGTAGCTAATATAACACTATTGTCCTTGCTACTTTATTTTTTTCTATAACTACGGTATTTTTTTAAGCAAACAGGTTAAACGACCTTCAATTAATCTAATCACAATTAAATTTTAATACCTTGTTTAGAAAAAATTCCGAAAAATGAGTGGGCGTCAAAAGTTCAACGTGAGAATTTTAATAAAATATATTTTAATTTTTTGTTGCGGTTAAGATTTATTCATTAAAAAGTAAAAGTACTTGTTGAGATTTAACTTGTAGGTATAAAAAAAATTAATGAATTCTAAGTGTTTGAAAATTAAAGCTATATATTTAAAGGCGGATATACCAACTAATTTTAATAAAGTGAACATGGATTCAAGTTTAAAACATTTTCAATCGAATTTTCTTAAAGTTAAATTAAGTCCCGGCCCGACCAGAACAATCAGCGCCCACGTTTAATATAGAACTCTATAGCATTGATCTGCGGCTTTTGGTTAAATACGTATAAAGTATACCTACGGAAGTTCAGTATCGCGTCATATTAGAAGTTTTAAAAGTTTCTCATAGAATAGAACGTTTCCTCGGATAAAAAGTAGCCTATGTCTTTCGTTGTTCCCCAAGTTATCTCTATGCAAAGTTCCAAACCGACTGGTTAAGCTGTTGAAGCGTGAAAGAAAGACAAACAAACAAATGCCATCGCATTTATAACCGTAGTTAGGATTATACAGGGTGTTAGTGAATAAGTGCGAAAGATTTTAACAGGTTGCTGGGGTTCTTTTACGTAAAAATGTTCATATAAACCCAGATCCGAAAACGCTTAGTTTCCAAGATACTGAGTAGATGGGCTATTAGATAGCCCATATCAGTTTTGTGGTAGAAACAGTAATTCCAAATTATTATTATTATTGAAAA
This sequence comes from Brachynemurus nebulosus, assembly GCA_035578155.1. NCBI lineage: Eukaryota > Metazoa > Arthropoda > Insecta > Neuroptera > Myrmeleontidae > Brachynemurus > Brachynemurus nebulosus. Next base: position 50,281,756 of record JAPWDM010000006.1, on the reverse strand, counting down.
CGGCTACCTGAGCGACAAAATACTAAGAGGTCATTTTTGTCAACAACTTATAGGATACTTGAAAAAACATTTCCGAATTAAAAAAAATCATTGGCGTGCCTTTTTTCTTCAAAAATATGCCATCACATGACCTTACGGACGCCACTGGTTTGAGTGGAAATATTCGGTTTACTTCAGAATATGGGTATTTATCCTGTCACAGCGTATCCCAAATTTTGTGTCAATATCTCAAAACGTTTTTGAAATATTTAGGAAAATATCAAAAAAGACGAGAAACTGAACACCCTGTATCTTGACTAAGCGTTTTCAGACCCGAATTGATATGAAATTTTTTACATAAAAAACCTCAGCAATCACCAGCTAAAATTGCTCGCACTTATTCACTAACACCCTGTATAATTATTATCCAAAACACATTAACTTTTTTGTACAAAACTACCCAATATCTACCCGATTTTTGGTTTGGACTTAGGTTTGGATTAAGCAGTACAATTAAATTTTACAACTATTACGGGCAATGGTATAACTGATCATTTCGGACAAACTGTAGCTTTGTATAACGAGAGGAATATGAATGGCGCGCTGTCTGTCAGAAACTAAAATATAGTATCTAATATTTTCTTGAAGAAATATTATCTTGGCTAAAATTTAAATTATAATCTGGTTTATTTTTAACGGTTCCACTGAATTATTAGGTCATTTTATGAAGTATATGAAAAGAGACAAAATGGGGACAGAAGAGTAGTTTGAAGATATTACTGCAGATTGTTCTTGAACTATAAAATTAATTCAACGAAGAAAAGACTAATTTGAAATTTTTACAAAAGTTCATACTCTTAAAAATTAATAACAACTTTCTTTACGACACACCTATCGAGAGTGTTTAGTAGAAGCAAACTGTAAAACCTACAAACTTTTAATATTCGACCTTAGTGCCTTCTGATTAGCAGCATATTTCTAGAAAATTCGAGTTATCAATTTCTAAAAGAAAATTTCGGCTGTAAATTATTAAAATCAAACTTTCTATTCTTTATGTTTATTATTTTATAAAATCTGAACAGTCCTATGCCAATAAGTTCCAGATAAAAATTGTATCTTTACGTTCTGTTTTTACGTTATAGCTGTTCTTAGTGGTGTATAATGTAACGTTAACAAGATAATGGGAAAAAATTGGTTGTATAAATATTTGGTTAAAACCATAAAAACTAAGATCCAAAATGGCGGTTAAAGCACAACCCCCACTATCCCGCCAATTTGGATTTAGACGCACGAGATTGTGTTAACAATACAGACTCTTACTGACAATTGGACATGATTTTGACGAGGTGAGGTCTGTAATTTTTGGACTAGTAGTCTTACATTAAAATGTCCAGATAAAAATTGTAGAGAATTTTACACTCTAACAATTTCTTAATAGCTATTTTCACGGTATAACGTATTTACGAGATATTTAAAAAAATGGGATCCATGTAATTGCGGCGAGTTCTACATCGAAAGTTACGAAATTCATCGAAAAGTTTTTCGAGGAAAAGTGTTTTGTTCCAAATTTAATTTTCTATAATATTAGTACTCACCATTTTCTTTGCTAGACGTACTGTTATTGAGATATTTAACAAAAACTAGGATCCAATATGACGCCTAAAACACAACCCCCACTATCCCGTCAATTTGGATTTACACACATGGAATATTCCTAAACGTCTTCTGAAAAAAGAATTTCAGGAGAAAATTTTGCAACCCACATTATTAGTCCTGCATATCTCATAAGTGTGTTAACAATACAGACTCTTACTGACAATTGTAGGTGATTTTGACGTTTACATGTCTATAGCTTCTGAACTATTAGCTCTACGTAAAAATGCTTTAAATAAAATTTGTAGAGAATTTTATGCTCAACAAGTTGTATAATAACTATTTTCAGAATATTTTTCATATCTGAGGAGATATGAGACGAAAACAACTACATACAACGAATTTTCACAAAGATTTAATGTTCGATGTCTTGAAAAATATTAATTTCCCGAAAAAATGCTTCAAACAAAAATTGTAGGAAATTGAATTTCTGATAAAAAAGGTTCTTACCATTTTCCTTGCAAATCTGATAGTTTGCGAGATATTGGCGATAATTTGAAAAAGACACTTTCCAATATGGCGGTTGAAGCGCAACCTCCACCATCCCGCCAATGTATATTTCTACTTACAAAACATCCCTGAACAACATCCAAAAGAAAAATCTTGTATCTAAATTTTTACATTTTGACAGGCATTTTCTTGGTAAATTTACTGTATTAAAAGCAATATTTTTCTTTCCAAATGAAAATCTTCTAATTTTCAAATTCTTTACAATTAATCGATTGCGATATAGAATATAAGCCTTTTATTATTCAAATATAAAATTAACCAGGTTTCAAATTAATTCTTCCGTTTTTGGGGTATTAACCTTAAGTGACAAAAAAAATATTTTGATATAAACCATTTTTCTAAGAAATTTGAGAATTTAAAAGAGAAATTAATTAATAAAATTCAGCATGTTGTCAGCTTATAGTATAAATCGGCTAACTCCATTTTGGATAAATTTGACATTTATACACAACTCGAAAGAGAACGACAGGTCCTATCATCTAAAACATTCCACCATATTGAAATAAATCGTGGACAAAACCTGGGATTAATAAAACCACCAAATCTAAATTTTTACAAAATTACTGATAACTCCACGATATCTGTATAAATGTTAAATCACGTTAGATATACAGTAAACCACAGTAAACATACTTCTTACTACATAAAAATGTACATACGTTTGATTCTAAAGTCTTAAAATTAATTTTTTGCTCCCCTTTTCAATTAAACAAATGAAAGTTAGCAGGTTTCTACACAGCAGCAACACTCTAATAAGGCACTCTAAGCCAACGATATATTATGTACATACATATAATATACAGTATTTTAACCTACTTTATTTTTCTTATAAAATTTAAGGTAATAGTCTGGTAACTAGCGCTGTTTTTCATACCTATTTTTAGGGGCATTTTTTTTTTTTTTTTGAGAAAGAACAAATAAAAAGTTTTGAATTTCTAATGTTTTTATTTACATCTTAAGGTACCAAAAAAAATTTTTTTTTAATAAATTAAATTTTGTTTTATTATTATTATTATTATCACTTGAAGTTGGCGCCTCAAAAAAAGCACCTGGATGGCCCGCGTGATTTTGACAAAATTCTTAATTAATCTTAATCTATAGATATGTCATTCCGGTCGGCACTAAAATTATAAAAATTTATCGAATAATAACAAAATGGCGCTTCGAAAAAAATTTCAATTTCAATTTTTTTTTCGAAGTCCGCCATTTTGTTATTTTTCGATAAAATTTACTCAAAATAAAGTACAATACTTCATTTTAAATCATGGGCGGCAACTCTTGTGTGATGAAGCCTTAAATACTTAAATTAAGCGGGTTCTACACGATGCTACGAACGTTCCTTCCAACGTTCGATCGAACGTTTTAGGCAATTAAGTTCGATAGTTGGTGCGACGAATGTATCTGCTACACGGTGAATCGAATGTTTGATCCAATACGAATGATGATGTGTTGGTACTCAGTGGCGAGGCTGTTATCTGTCTGATGTTATCTCTAATGTTATACACTGATGTTGTCTCTCTTCACATGAACGAGTCGTGCAGCTGCTGAGTCTAACCAACCAATGCAACCAACATTGACCTTCAAACGTTCGAAGCATCCTTTTGACTCGGTGCAAGAATACCGACATCGAGCGGGACATGGCCAAATGCGAATGTTTGACGCTCGACATTGGACACTCGCAAGTTCGAACAACGGCCACACGATGCAATGAACCATCGAACGTCCAATGTTGGAAGGTGTTCGTAGCATCGTGTAGAATCGGCTTAATAGAAATAAGTATTATATAGTACCTATGTAATTTCATAGAAGTTTATATGTTTTAATCGTGATGATACAATACTAAAATTAAAAACTTATCAAGATAATAAAATAATACATTTTTTCTCAATTATTTTTACTCTTATAACAACAGGTACACAATATATTGTGAAGGCGTGCTTACCCAAATTAAATATCATTGTTATAAAAAAAAATATCATCCCGCGCTATAAATAATTTTTTTTTCACATTATAAAAGTATTAAATTACTAATTAATCGAAACAGGTAGATATTTTATTGAAGAAAGTTCAAATTATTATATATTAATAATTAAAAGATCACTTACTCGACCTTTACTTAAAATATAGATGAAATTATTCCTAAACTAATCAAAATATTTTAACATTTGGATTGTGGACTTTCACTGAGGTAGGGACGAGAAATATATTTTTTGTTGGTATATTGTTAGGGATTGTATCCATCGCACAAAAAATCACCATCTTTGTACATAGTGTAAGATTTTTGGCAAACGTTCTAAAAATGAGTAGTTTCTGTGTTTCCCAACTCGCCATAATTTTTTCATGAACGAAAAAGACATAATTGCGACTTAAAAACGAACATAGCAATATTTTTATATTTTCAAATTTAAGTAAAATGAAGACGAAATTAATTTAGTTATATTTAACTGTTTTAATGAAATCGACTGATAAAAATGTTTGATTTGACTCATAAATAAATTTTCCCGAAACGTAAATTATTGGTCAAAAATAAAAAATAAAAAAACAGTGACTGGTTAAGATATTAACGAATTTCTAACTTTACAAGCCCATGTTTTTCAGTGAAATATTAAAGACATTGTGAAAAATGTTAAATATTCCACTATTGTTCACATTTTGCTATCAATTCCTAGTATGTAATATCTAACAATCAGTGGCGTCGCAAGACGAAAATGGAGAGTGGGAAAGATAATTTTTGCAACACCCCCTTTAAACTTCTTTTTAAAATTTCTCTTTTAAAAATTAGGCGACGAGCAAAAAAAAAAAAAAAACGAAAAACAGCCACTCGCGAGGTCCTTGTAAGTGCGAGGCCGTGGGCATGGACTCACACCGCCCACGCCTAGCTACCCCACTGCTAACAATGAAACGTAATAGATTAAAATTTTCGACAGGTTCTCCAATTACTATATATTAATTACCGTTTGTACTAGGCATCCGTTACTAATGTTAGGAATTGTTAAAGGATCTTAACTTTACTAAACCGATAGTAATCATTATTTAAACGAATTATTCGATAATACGAGAATAAATAAATGAGAAAATTATTTCTAAATAATTATGAAATTATGCAATTTTTCATATTATGATAAAATTTCCCACCTAAGTTTTACAGCTTCTGAAATATCAACTAAAGTTTGTACGCTTTTTGAAAACAGGAATGTACCATATAAAATAAAAAAAAAAGCTAATTACTTAGAAAAATGGCGGCTGGTAATATTTGAAAAATTTATAGAACATTAGTAATATATTAGAAATAGCAGTGTCACTAAAAAAAATGCTATCGGTATTATAAACGATGAAATTTTAATTTCTTTAACACAAAGTGTGGTATGGTAAAGTTATGTTCAATAGGTAAAGTTAGGGGGTAATACAATATACGTAATTTTAAAGCTTTTAATTTCCTATATGTTGGTTCCATTCGTTCATATTTATACAAATAATATTTAATTTGTACATTTTGTATACATTTTTCCAAAATTTTGACATTTATATTAAAAGTTGAAGACAGGTTCTCAGAATTTAATAAATGCCAAAGTTATCAATTAAAATATGATAGACAAAGATCGTATATATGTTTACTTAAATAGAAATATAACATCTTTAAACAATGCTAATGAAATGCACTTTGATAATAAATTGTGGTTTTCCTAATAATTTTACTTTATTTCATTTATTTATTATTCGGTGAAATGAACCATTTAAATGTAAATTAAATTTTGTTGTTTATAAATAAATATTAATACATAATTCATATGAATAATTTTTAAATTTTTCTTTTATTTGTATTTGTGATTTTAATTATTTAACACGTGCATTTTCTACTTACTTTAACTGATGTTGCGTTATGGAAACCTCTTTAATCATGCCCGTCTGTCTACCGAGTGAAAAAATTTGTGTTAAAATTAACACATTTCACATGTCCAGAACGGTCCACTCAATTTTTTGTGTTATTTTAACACAAAGCATAATTATGTGTCAAATCTATACACAAGATTTGTGTCAATGATTTAACACACAAGAGGACATACATTTTGCGTTAATTTTTCAGATTTATCAATTATCAGAGTTAGTCGTTAAATTTTTTTATTCAATATTTTAATTCCACTCAGTGTTGCAAACACTACGGATTTTTTCGTAGATTTACGGAATTTATATTCTGTTTACGGACCTACGGAAAAAATAATAAAATATACGGAATTCTTAACCAATTACTATATTTCAAAAATATATTAAATATTTAAAAAATATTATAAAAATTTACCGTCTCTACAGATGAATTTTTGATCTAATTGTTATTAAAAATACAGCTAATTTCAAACACGGCGCGTAAAAAAATTAATTTGACTAAATTTACGGACATTAGCCTAATGACGTCGTAGTATACATAGATCTAGAGTCCCAATTAGGACTAGTAGATAGATATACTTCGGGACTCCCGAAGTGTAGTGCATGTGGTGTAAACAATTTTTCATCATTCAAATCGTCGTGAACCCTACTTCCAAACTTATTTTCGATGATAAATTTTAATTTAAAATTTTTTATTTTGTTTTTCAGCCATTGTGAACTAATCAATTGTTAACCAATATAATAAATGAATGGGTGTTTTGTTTTCCTCTGTATTTAAATTTAAAAAGCTCGCGCAGTACAAGTAGCGCTAAAATAAACTTCACCGGTAATATTAGCTACCTGTACTAACAAGTATACCTATATTCTAATACTATGCAATTGCAATATTCATGCAATTAATAGTTTTTTTTTTCTTTTTACGTTTATTTACGATTTAAAATAATTATTTTAGTTAGAAATTTCGAAGAAAGTTAAAAAAGAGACATCCAGAAATCTACGGACATTTTTATGTCCGTACACCTTCGGAATTTTTATGTAGTTCTACGGATTTTCTCCTAGAGGTCTACAGAATTTATAAAATTTTATATGGCAACACTGAGTCCACTGAAGCTTAAGATATTTGAAAGTCGTCAAAAATTATAACGATTTTGTTCATATATTATTATAAATGAGACTCAAAGAACACAAAGTAAGTCAATTCTTTGTAACAATCCTTAGTTATGTCCATATATATCTACGAAAATATATATAATAAAAAAGATGAGAGTAGTTCTTGTTATTAAACAAAACCGAAAAATTGTAAGATTTTTCAGTTATTATTAACGAATACAGTTTTATTAAACGTTTAAAAATGAAACAATTTTCTTACATTTTAAGGTTATTTTGTTACAGATTCAGTTAAAAGAAATCATGTAAACTTATTTGAGATTGTATTATATAACATTAATTCTAATCTAATTTACCTACTTATTTTTGTTGTATATTCTTTGTTGTACAAAACAGATTAACATTTTTATTTATTTATTTATTTATTCTTGTCTTAAATTCCAAAGAATTTATTTGTTCTGTTAAGTCGAAATTTGTGTTAATATTTTCATTAACACAAACACGAAATGTTACATTAACGCAGGGTTGTGTTACTTATTTAACACAAAAATTTTAACCACTTTTTTTACGCAGAACACAAATTTTTTTACTGTGTATCAGTACCCCTGCTACGCCCCTATAATTGTTACATTTTTCGACATATGGACACAGAATTTTGCGCTCATTTGCTACAGGTGTAAATCACCTGCGTCTTAAAGCCTCGTTTGGGTGTTTGTTTTTATTATAAGTGTTTCAGAGTAATATTTTGTCGCCCGCCCTGTAACCTTCCAACCGTGGGTCCAAAACGTTTGAAAAAATATAAAGAGCGTAGACTCAGAACTCGCCAAATCCACTCGAGTGAATTTTAAACGAAACTTAATAAACGGTAAAGATCAATTAACCACAGAATTTCTAAAGTATTTTTGTTTTAAAATATTGCGGTAGCGTTACTAAAGAGGACTTAAAAGCTTCATACATATTCTCTAAAAGATGATTATGAATGATCTATTTGCGATAGTGGGTTTTGAACTCTGATTTGAAATTTGACAGGTTTCAAAACAAACACCTAAATTTTAATACAAATAGAAATTTTACAAGTTCAGTGACGAGAGTGACGATCAGTTACTGCTAAATAATAGTTATATAGAATATAATTTAATTAAAAAATACAGTTAAAAAATAAAATATTATTAATGGAAAATGCGCAATTTAATATTAATATAAAAAAGCTAACAACACAGTTGTGGGATTTTCCCGTCACATTTAAATTTCTTAAAATCTGATAAATTTCATTATTTTTTATTCATTTTTTTTTTAAATTTATTCATTATTTTTTCGGTTAAAAAAATAACTTATTCATACTCAACCCTTAAGTTCATTTTTTTGGCGATAGCTGCTTAAGGAACCTGGGCTTTTCATTTTCCAATGTTATCGGAGAATTACATTATAAAAAAATTGGGTTATTTAAATTTTTGTTGGAATCTCCCCGCAGATTTGTAATTGTTGCGCCCCTAATGGTCAGTGCACATCTAGCTGGTAGGAGCAAACTTATTTTTTCATATTATAAAAACATAATTTGTATATAGGTACATACTATTATTTCATGAATTACCTGCTCATTTGAATATTTCTAGACCACTAGTATAGACTACAATCGAGACCACTAGTATAGACTACATGAACTATAGTCTAGAATCTAGATAATATAGAATCGGCACTTTTCGGCAGAGGCGCAACAACCAGAGTGTCTATTGGGACCCTAAAATTACCGAGATTCCTCATAAAACTACGTAAATTTTTCTTCAATTTATTTTATTTATTTTAAAAATTAAAATTTTTAGTGGTTTGGTAATATTTTTTATTTGAAAATCAAATTTTCGGAGAGGGTATGTTATTACAACATTTTCCATTGTTATCGGAGAATTGCGTTATCAAAAAATTTGGCTATTTAAATTTTTGTTGGACCCCTGCATTTGTTGCGCTCTTGCTTTCCAATATTAAACATAAAAGAAAATCGCTCAAACAAGCTGCTGAATATTTTCTTGTTCCCAAATCGACCTTGTATGATACACTCAAAGGCAAATCGAAATAAAATATATTTAAAATCAAAATGTTTTATTTCATCCATCAAAAGTCATTCGCTGATGTATTTATTTATTTTAGTGGATTTCCAGATTGAAAATTCAGCTATTTTTATCTATTTATGTCCGATTTCATCCATATGCATGACTGAATATGACATATTGCAAAAAAGCTCTGTCCGGATTCACCCCACGCATAGGGGCAAATTCGGACACTATATAACCAAAAAAAAAAAAAAAAAAAAAAAATGAAAAAAAAATGTTGCAGCGTCAATTTCAATATTTTTATTACTATCCTATATGCTCGTGATAGTAAAGCATTTAAATTATTTTCTTATAATTTTTTCGATTAATTTATTGCCAAAAAACTGCAAAAAATCGTCCGAATCACAGTACATTATGAGATTAACAAACCTTAAAAATTTTTTTTTGGGTTTTTTAAATTCTAAAAGTATTACTTATTTTGATTCACGAATAAAAAATTATAGCCGTCAAAAGTTATTTAGGAAGTACATGAGAACTATCATTTAAAAAAATCGTGAGTTATTAGTTCATTACAACCCTCACTCGACTTATTGACGTTTTAACTTGTTAACACTGCTTGCAGTTTGACTCGACTTATAGGCAAACCATACATATGTACCCAAGGTCATAGCCCATAGGTATTGTGCCAATGCGTTGGTTTCACATTTGGAATTTCAGTTTGAAATTAACAATTTAGGCCAGGCGCACATTGAGCTGCGTCACGCGGTAAACGTAGGGTAGGGCAGAGCAGGAAAGCACGTGTGGTTGGGCGCACATTGAGACGCAGTTGACACAGACAGGGCAACGCAGTTTCTGTGACTCTTGTTGCAGAACGAGATAGCACGAATTTAAAAGCAGAGTAGAGTAGAGAAGTACTATTTTTCTTCAATTTCTTCAATTGTTTTCATTTCGACGAAATAAAACCAACTAAAACTTGAGAACGTGTTACAATGTCACGCAGCATCGCGCAGTTTCTGTGTCACATTCACGAGTGCCACATCGGTCTCGTGCGACGCAGTGCTGCTCTGCTCTGCTCTGCGTTTCAATTCGGGCTGTCCCGTTCTACAACACGAGTCACAGAAACTGCGCTGTCCTGTCTGCGTTAACTGCGTCTCAATGTGCGCGCGGCCTTAGGGTTACCTTATGTCGGCTTTTGTTCAGAATTAACTAATTTTTTTGTAACTTAACTAAATTCGGTATTATTTTTGAAGGCGACTTATAAATATAACATAATTATTGTAGTATACGCTACTGGACAAAATAAACCCTGAAAGAAAATGTCGTGGGACTGTTCTTTTTTCTAACTGACTAGAAACTACATACTAATACATAAAATTGGGAAACTGCTCCAAGAAGTGCTGTTTTTACTTATTAATGAAATAAATGATGGATCCAATAATATTTAAATATTAATTAAACCTCATATGTAGCAAAAAATAATGAAATGTGAACAAAAACAAATGTTTATATAATTAGTATCTTTACATTATAATTATATAAAAGATTACAGTAACGTAATAATTATTTTTCTCGAATAATTATAAATTTCAAAATAAATTAAGAAATTAAGAAATGATATATAATTCAACATGTTGTTTGTGATACTATTTATACATCATATTTATATAATCATGTATATACAGCTAAACCTTTTTTTATGCGGTTTTCAAAAAAATGGTCATTAAAATGCATAATACCGAATCAAAATCAAGAATATTAGGCCAGTGACCAGACCGTTTTGGCTGTCGATTTTAAGAAACAGCTCCGATTGTCATGAAATTTTAACAGTAGATAGGGAATAACTTAAGAAACAAAAGTTATATAGTGTCGATGTGCGCTTTTACCCGGGGGTGGATGCCATCCTTTCTAGGGGGTGGAAATTAGCACCCGTAAACTAAATGGAGAAATCGATAGCGGGATGAATTCTAATCAAAAAATGTTCTGTACATATTTTCATATAAATTAAAATTTTCCGAGTTATCTGCCATTGAAATTGTTGATTTTTCATCTAAAAGATGTATGTTTTGAAGCGGTTTTTCACGAATAACTTAAAAACCGTTCGTTTTTAAAAATAAACTGACTGAAGTAAAAATGAAGCTTTTAAAACAACGAATCGATTGGGTTTTCTTTCCTTTCCGTGGATGAAACAATACTCGAGTTATGAGTCGTTAAAAATGATTGTTTGATCGCCGAAAACTAAATTCGAAGCTTTTGGCGTTAAATAACGGGAAAACAGCGTATTTTAGGAGGAAAGCTTATCTAACATTATTTATAGAACTTGAAAAGACCTTTAAAATGAGCTCTGGTACAAGTTATTTGCGTTAAAAATGACGGAGTTATGGTGAGAAGAATGCGGCTGTCTCATTTTTCCAGAGCAAAAAGCAGCAACAAAACCAATGGCTTCGGGACAAGAATTGATAGTCAACGAAATCCAAGTACAGTTACTTTCATTTAGGTATACTAACCATATATTCTGAGAGTTTGAGTGCTTTAGAATGCTTATTTTTGAAAATAGGTTTCATTTACGTTAGCCACAGATTTTGAAATTTCAGAAAAAATTTCCTTTTTTCTCCGATAACTAACGCACATTGCGTCGCTCTCGACGGCTTTGACGTCTTTCTACGTCCATCCAAACCACACATATGCATTACGGATCGTAACACTATATTCGGATTTTGCGTGATGACGGCCGGGCGTGTCAAACGTGAATTTCCAAAAATGCTTTTACCACTAGCTTTTACTGATACATACAATTCTAATCACCGCCTTTCATAGCTCTAATTTCAAAAATGACGAATTTCCATGTAATTTTTAAGTTGCAGCAAATTCTGGAAGCCAGCTGGTATTGCAAAATTATACTTTATACGGTATAGCTGCGCACACATTAAAACAATTGAGCAGTGTCCAAAATTTAGCAGTTTTGCTTGAGCAGATGCGCTACGAGAACTTCATCTAGGCGACCACTAAAAAGAACACTTAAAATTATTATCTATCGTCCCGACAATTGACGCTCTGCCGCATGATTGAAGATGGTATTCTCTTAAGGGTTGCTTAATAGCAACGAAAATAAGAAATCCACCTGCTCCGGAAAATTTGTTGCGAATGATTTTTTGCAACTGTAAGAAAGATTGAGGCATTACGTACACGGTAGCGTTGTTATTTTGCAACGCTACGTGTGGAGCGTACTGGAGCTCCAACTGCACCAATTGTCCACTCATTGTTGATCAGGAATAGAAGGAAGAGGCCGATAGCGACGATGGCTCTCATACCGATTAGATGTATAGATCTGTTTTTGGTATGGGGAATGCACGCAACATTTTTTATTTTTAAATTGCAAAAAAATTATTGTTATTGGAACGATGTAATATAAGGGGTGGTTTTTAGGGCAAAAAATATCAATTTAATTTCAAGATTATATTTTTATTCATTAAACAATATTTCTTCAACGTAAATATACACGATTTTAATACCGGTAGCGTTTTCAAAAATGATTTTTCATTAATCTTGCAAAAGGGGCTGTTTTTACCCCTTAAAAATTTGAAGCGTCCATCAGGCTATATAACTTTTAAAGGATTGGGTATAAAGAGCTTATTTGGCAAGTTTCATCAAAATCGGTGCTGTTTCTCAATATCGACAGGTTAACAAATATTTTTTGCTCTGGTTACTGGCTTATATACAAAGTTATTTCATCATTTAGTTTTTTCAGAGATGTATTTTTCACAATTTTCATAATATTATAAAAATGAAATAAAATGTTCCCATGTGTAAATTAATGCTTTATCTTTTTTAAAAAAGTAAATTCTAAGGAAATCGTGAGATTTTGAGTCTTTTAAGTTATGTATTTTCGATGAAACTTTTTTATGCGGTCCCGATCTACCGCACAAAAAAAAGTTTTTTTTACAATCTGGACCAAACTAAACTTTTTATAGCTATTTATGATATTTTCGAATATATTTTTTTGTGCGATTTTTTATGCGGTCCCTATCCACCGCATAAAAAAGGTTTACTTGTATATAAATAAAAATTAGACCTTAGATTAATAGATTCTCTGATCCCATGAAATTCTTTTTATGGAATTGTACTGCTAATGAAAATACGTGATTTCGCCGAAAATATCAATGGTTACAATTTCAAGAAAGTATTTTCATAGTAAAAATAAATTAGTATCCGAGAGTTTTTTTAATTTTTTTCAAACACTCAAACTACCAGAAAGGTTGTTTGAATTAATTGCAACAACGGTCATTATTTACAATATTTTGAATGTGTATCCTAGAGTTTCGTATTAATTTTTCATCGACAAAAAGCTTAAGTAACATTTTAAATTTTAAATATTCCTGTCACAGTATTCTGCATAACATAACAAATTTCCCAATTTCTTTTGGAAAGCTGTTTACATAGAATAATGATAATAAAAAAACCTATAACATGTGATTTTTTTTTGCTCTTTATGACAGTGTAGAAAAAAATTTGGAAAATTGTTGAATTTCGGTAAAATACCCGGCCTAAAATATTCGGTTCTGGGAACCTGGGACGAACCTGGCGAATGAAACTCATTTTCAAGTTCTGTGGATCTTGGAGCGAATTTTTGTCGCATACCCGGGCTCTGAAATTAATTTAATTTCAGATTCCGGCAGCTCTGAAATTAACTTAATTAATTTTTTCTGGAAATTCGCTAAAATATTAGATTTCCCATAATTAACTGTAAAGATAATTTGATTATTTTACACAGACCATTTAGCGGTAGTATGGCAATAAAAAAAATGATATTTATGCATCTATTTGCAGCATAAAAATTATAAATCACATTTTGATTTTTGATTTATGAAGACGTTGTTTTCATTTTTTTGAGTCACGGACATATGATATTTTATTGAATCACTTTCCAACAAAGAGTGAGTCTCACTGAAATTATAGGTATAATATGTATTGAATATTACAGTAGAAGCTCCCTAAATTTGCGCTCCATAAACTTGCTGTCTCTCTAATCTTGACTGGATAGTTTCTCTACTCTTGACAATACTTTCTTCCACCATGACTTTTCCGTGTATTTTAAATTTTTATCAAGCGCCTACATGTTATGTACACCAGCATATTACGATAATATAACTAACCTTACAATGTATATGATGTGATTAAATAAACATCTTATTATCTGTTAATTTTATTTTTTTTACATACTTATAACGTAAAAGCCCCTATACCGGAATGCGATCATATGCCCGAGCAGTTTTGACATTTATATATTAATGAAGTTATTTCTGAAAGAAACCTCTGATAACAAAAATTATTATTATTAGAATAATTATTTTTCAATTTAAATTCACCTCGCATTTAATGTTTCCTTACTTAATTAAAGAAATACATATCGTACTGGTGTTACAAGACTGAGACAATTTGATTTTTTTAGTTTCGAGTAATTTACGTTTGAAATATTTCTATGTTAGAAAAAAATCATTTTTTTTAAATAAAATAGAGGATTTTAACCGCATACATTTGAAATTTTATATTTAAACTGCTAAATGGTAGGACTTCACACCTGAAGAATAAAATTGATATTCATTTTAGAATTTCGAGGTGTATCGAGGTAAAATATAAAAATAAAATGTAAAATATCCCAGTCTTGTTTTTTTTTTTATTGAAATGAAAAGTAAAAAATCTCTATAAATACACAGAAAAAAAAACAGTGATTTTATTTACAAAACCGCTTTTAGTATTCAGTTTTCGTTGTTAGAACTAAAATTTTAGTAATTGTAACGAAACTCGCTTCCAGTGATTGATTTTTACACAAGTTTTATTAATACTACAAATTGCGTTTTATTAATGTGTACTCTTAGTTTTAATATCAAATTTTGCAAATATTACAAAAACTTTTGTAATAACGAAAAAAAAGTTTAGTAGTATATTTTTGTAGCATTAATTACAGTTCTATTAAATATTTTAAATAAATATAACAAAAATATTTGTAATTATAACACTGTTTTAAAAATCAAAATGCGCATGCTTAAAGTAAAAATCTGTTTTGTAATTAAAACGAAAATTTTTGTAATAATTAAACGACACTTGCACAGAGTTGACAAGCTGATACGTTTAAGTGGTATTTTGTAACCGTTCATAATACTTATATGTATGCATTTAAAGAAGCCCTGATAATATTTACAAAGCTATTTCTGTTCTTCAGTTTTTGTTGCTATAACTAAAATTTTAATATGGTTACAAAACTTGCCTCTACTACGATTTATTAATTCTTACTGTTATTTTTAAGACAAAATTTTGCAAATGTAACAAAAACATTTCTAATAACAAAAAATATTTTGATAGTATACTTGAATAATTTAAAAATTTAAATGACAAAAAAATTTAGTGATTGTCACAAAGTTGTTTAATTTGTCATTTAAAAACAGAGTTTTGTAATTACAACAAAAAGTTTTGTAATAAATAGCTGACGCAAGCGCAGTATTAACGAATTCTTTGATTCTTAGAATAGCGTCCATCATCATAAATATTTATTACAAGCTGACAAGAGTTTATGAAATTTATAGTATACAATCTGAATTTAAAATTGTTTGAACGTTAGAAATATGGGAAGAAAACTTGCTAATGGTTTTATTATCGAAAATCTAATAGATATTGGCTAGTAAGTATTTTCATAAATTATTTTTTGCCCACAAATACTAATACTATTCCTATTAAAATTTAATCTCTTTTTTTTCAGATACTAAAAGCAATTTTGGACATTATGGAAAAAATAGTATAAATTTGCAGTTAAATTAAACTTTTTTTATAACGAAAAAAAAGTTCCTTCAGTTCAGAAATTTATAAAGCACTAGCAAATTAAATGCATTTCTTTTCAAATTCAAGTAAGGGTTCATTTTTTGGTTAGACATTATTTTAAGCTTCATATTTTAGTTAGTAAAATATTCTTTTTTTACAGGTTGAAAACATGCTACTCTTTTTCCATCTTTTCACTCTGATTCTGAATCGAATATGTAATCCATTATTCGACTATATGTGAAACAAATCAATTAATTAAATTACTAGCAAATTAAATGCATTCTTTTTAAAATTCAAGTAAGTTTTTTATTATTTAGTTAGACATTTTTTATGTTTCATATTTTAGTAAAATATGTTTTTTTTTACAGATAAGCAACATGCTTGTTTTTGTTTTGTTTTTTTAAAACTTTTCACTTGATTTTGAAGATGTAATTAAATATTGGACTACAGCTACATCTTTCAATAAAATTTGTTTAATATTAGTTCTGAATATAAAAATATGTTAAAATTATTTCTAAAGCACATGTCATATCTCCTGTAAGTTAAAAAATTTTAACATAACTTTTTATTTTTTTGTATTAATTAATTAATAAATTCATTTATATAAAATAAAATTTTTCTTATTTTATAGGGACTAACTGGATGTACTTTGATAATTAATGTAATGCAGTGTAAAATAGATGTGAAGTTTGAATTTTATACATATCTTATAGTCACATCTGCTTTCTTTTTTTACATTAATTATCAAAGTATATCCAATAAGTTCCTTTCCTTCACAAATATCCTTAATAATATTTACAGGGGTAATTTGTAACTACAACAAAAAAATATAGTAAAATTTACTATAAAGTTTAGTATTATTAATAAATAAATCATACCTATTACAAATTCCATTTAGTAATTATAACAACGTTTATTAAATGTTCAATAAAACATACATTGAGTTTTATTCACAAAAATAAGTATTTGTGATAATTACAAAAGTTTTAGTAATCAGATTTTTAATAAAAGTGGTTTTGTAATATTACTAAAGGGTTCTATTGGAGTAAAAATTTTGTAATATTAATTCACGTTTTTGTAATATACAGTGAGTTTTTTTTTCTGTGTATAAAATTTAACTACAAGTTCTACCTGTACATGTCGCATTTCAGTATAAAAATTATGTATCTGTTTTATATTTACTTAAAGAACCTTCTAAAAATTACCGGTTAGTTTATTGGCGAAGATAATGCGATTCTATGCAGGGGAAATTTTCAATATAATTTTCAGCATTTTCGGTTAAATAGCACTAGGTTTCTTTTGTTTGCCATGCTTTTCTTTTTCCATAAAACCCAAATTACTAATTTTACTTAAAACAGTACTTAATATTTAAAATTGTTAATGTTGATATAAAAAACTAGACCTGGCACCAGGTCCTTTAGAAATTCTAGAATTATTTCTAGTATCAAAACCATTCCAAAGACAGTAACTTTTAAAGTAATACTCATGCAGTATTTAAAAAGTTAATAAAAGTTAAATGTTCTCAAAAAATAACTTTAATAAAAAGATTCTCTAGCAATTCACTAATAAGGAATAATTTAGTATTGTTGTTATCGTTGTTATCATAAATAAATATTTTATATTGATGACAATAAAAATGTATATGTAATTATGGACCTATATAGAATTTTTGCAATGTACATAAAATCAAGTTTAAACTCATTAAAGGTCAAACGCATATGTAACTTTTACTGGGGTAAGTTGATATATCTCTATATTGCATAATCTGAAACAAAATTGTAAAAATGCTATACTGGTTTATGTCATCATAACTTCGAAATTTCGAATTATTTCAAATATTCAAATCTACGGAACAAGCTCGTCCAATTTTCAGGGATTTAAAGATACTTACAGTGATTGATACTTATATTATGGAGTGTGCAATATTTGTGAAAAATAACTATCAATTATTTGAGAAATATCAGTACGATCATTCATACAATACACGAGGCGCGGATAAACTTATAACTATTCAGTCAACAAAGACGTATATAAATATTGGAGTGCTAAACATGTGTATTAAAATTTTTAATAACATTCCAACCCATTTAAAAAATTTAAATAATAGGCAATTTAAGAATGAATTAAAAAGTTTTTTGTTGACAAAGAATTTTTATAATATTAAGGAATTTATGGAATGACTTATTCTATGTACTCTGTACTATACATATATATATATATATATATATATATATATATATATATATATATATATATATATATATATGTATGTATGTATTAAACAGTTTTTGTTGAATACAATAATTTGATCCCTTATTTACGTCTGATACTTAAACCATTGTATGTTTCCTACTTTAACGTCTAGATGTCATTCTATTTGTCATATTACTCATATTACACGTCTGTTTGTATATCGGTTTCCAACTTCTAGCGTCATTAATATTTCTCTGTTTGGATATAGATGTCGACATTTTGTAAAAGAAAAACATTAATAAATAAAAATTTTTGGGTTGTATTTTTTTAAAAACATATTCATTGGATTAAAAAACTTTTTTCATGCTTATTAAAAAAAAAAATGGGTGTTAATTTATTTGTCAATTTTTATAAGCCAGTTTAATTACACACCCAAAAATAGTCTTCCGGTATAGGGGCTCTTACGTTATAGTTATAAATTTTTTAACATAATAGAAAATTATTTTGTTTGTATAACTACTTCTAGTACGTGTTGCAAGTACGTACATACTTATATGAAAAGTACAATTTATTGCATATAATTACTTAAATTTAATGTTATCTAAACAAAAGTAATTTTACATTTTAGATAAATTAATTCTTATAATTTATCTTTAAACTATTCAAATAATTCGACCTTATGAAATAGTTTTTTTTTTTTTTTTATGATATTAAATAATTTTTAGGTTAAGTGAATGAACAGGTTATATTAAATTAGTACATAAATGTATATTTGGTATCCTTCTCTACCTGTTTCTTTTTTTAGACTTACACTGCGGATGCTACGCATTCAATGCGCATAGTAGTAGTTAATGGTGGGAATGTCAAGATTAGAGAATGGTCCTGGACAGACTTGTAAAGATTAGGGAGCTTTTACTGTATATGATATTATGATTTTATGAATAATATTTTTAAAGAAGCTACATACATAATATGTATATCCTGTAAAATACAATCAGATGATGCGTCTCCTTTAATAAATACAACAAAAGACAACACACGGTGTAGCGAACCAACATTACCAACAAATAAATGAAATTGATGTTATCGTTATTTTTCTTGACTACGACGACTTATGAGGTCGTTCGGTTTTATTTTTTTATTTTATTAATTTCTTGCATTTAATTTAGTGAAAGTTTGGTGCATACAGGGTGTATAAGAGAAACGTGAAGTGCACAAGTCTGACGACCAGCTGGAGTCAAAGTACAAAATATCGGAAAACTATCGGAGTTATCAAAATTTTTTAAATATTTTGTATCTGAATGTATTCTATTTCGAAATTCGACTCGGTCAGCGGGAGAGTTTCTCAAACTATAAGTTATAGACCTAAACATCGATAGTTCATTGATACCCTTTTCTAGATTTGCAGATACAAGTATTTATAGATTTGTAATTTGAATTGAATCTTAACTTTCTAAAGTGTGATCAAAATATTGAAAATTTTTCAAATTATCGATTTCCTTAATTGACTTTTTATAGTTTTTGATCGGCACTTGTCAAGAAATTCATTTTTATACTTCACCGAGCGAGTACCAGTGTTTCCCAAAGTGTAACCATGGGTGGCCCGTGGCAGTAAACAGGTGGTCTACAGCACGGTGTCTAAAATTATACATTTACGAGACTCGGAAAGTAAGGTCTGATTTCTTATAAAACATAAACAATCACAGATTATTAAAAAAAAATTGGTTTTATTTAATTCCTTATATATTTCTATGTTTTTCTACATAAATTCTATATTTGTTTAAACATTTGGCATAACGTTCTCCAAATTTTTGTATGCTTAAGTCATAGAAGTCAGCCGCCTGTGTGGATAACATGTCTATAACTACTTCTTTTTTGAAATTTTTAGACACAATTTTGTACAAAGTTGTTCTACCCACGTTAAGAAATTCCAGTGTCAAAGTTAAAATTGTGAATTGTTGGTCTCCACGAATCTTTTCGTACATGGCATTGAGCACATTTTCTGTGATCACTGTTGATCGATCTGATCGTGATTCATCAGGGACATTTTCCAGTCCGTCCTTGAAAGCTTTTACTTGCTTAAGCCCTTTGCTATCACTCATCGCACTAGGGTTATAAACTTCACTTACCTGTTTATGAATTCCCTCTGCTGAAACGTTCCTTCCTATCAAAAACCGAATTACACACTGCACCAGTACCAATGCAAATGACGTCGTTCGACGAACAAAGCATGCCGAGAGTTGGTATGCATATGCGTTTCAATATTCGCGCGGTATTCGATTAGCTGCGGCGATGCGGACCTTACTTTCCGAATAACCTTCGCAGCGTATTTTGAAAATATACCCGAGTAGATAGGCTAGGAGAGAGCTGTGACACCGCAAAACTAAGCAACTTGAACCCTTTTGCCAATGTTTGAAATCGTGTAACTTTACGGTACTAGACATTCCGAACTGATGAGTCATCAAACTGTATCGATGTGCAAACCTTAACCTTTGACCCGGCACGTACCGAGTACATGTATTTAAAATTTGTTGTTGACATTTGACCCCAACACTCGCTCATACTGTTGGCCTTGAAATTCCAAACACATGAGTCATCACCAGCAACCAAATTAATTTATCTTAACCCATTATGCATCATCACTATTTTCGTCACAATTTAGTTTTGTGTTAACCCATTACCCGCCATAGTTTTTGAATGCAAACCTAACGCATGCGCAGATTGAATTTAAGTACACGACGCATGCGCAGACTGAATTTTAGGTTACAATTTGATAGATGGGGTACACTACTGCGTCAAAAATGTGGGGTTACCCTAACTCGGGGGTGGTCCCAAACTTTTGACACCGTACTGTACTTAAATTTTTGGTACACTGCCGTGTCAAAAGTGTGGACCCCCCCCTGGCCAAAAAGGTATCCTATCACTTTTTGAAGCGTACTGTACGTGCAAACCTTGACCCCAACACGCGCTTGCCTTAATTGCGTCATCTTAAACGAACTATCACGTCAAAAAATGTGGGGAATACCCTAACTCGGGGGTGGCCCCAAATTTTTGACGCCGTACTGTACTTAAATTTTTGGTACACTGCCGTGTCAAAAGTGCGGGCCCCCTGAGTAAAAAGGTATCCGATCACTTTTTGAAGCGTACTGTACGTGCAAACCTTAACCCCAACACGCGCTTGCCTTAATTGAGTCATTTTAAACGAAAGGTACATTACCAAGTCAAAAATGTGGGGAATACCCTAACCCAAGGGGTGGCCGCTAAATTTTGCGGGGCACTGTACCAAGCGCTAGATTTTAAAACCAGACTCCGGGGTCCAGATTTCTGACCGCTACTGTACTGCCGGAAATCGAGTGTTAACTGTACCTTATGGGGATTTTTGGTATATTTAACCTTGGAAAATTCCAGGAATTTTTATCAGTTTTAAAACAAACAAACAACTAATAATTAAATGTTTATTTTAGCTGAATTATGATCATATGACTCATATATGGAGTTTTTTTGGTATAAGAAAGATGACATCATGGAATATTAATGAGTTAAAAAATTGTTTAGTAAAAAATATCACCCATTGTAGGCCTCAAGCAAGAAATTATTTTTATCAGTTTTAATACTTTAACATTTAACCTACAGTGACCAATTTTTTAGTTAACTAACAAAAATTCTTGAAATTTTAACAAGTTACAAAAAATATTACTTCTTATGGTGCACAACACTTTTGAATTTGACTGTAGCACAAAACTGTTTCTATATCAAACGAAAATTATCTGAAATAATTCAGTATGTACATATGTATAGACTCTATATATTAAAAATATTTTATGTATACACTCTGTATATTGAGAATAAGAAAGAAAATTTGTATATAATTTTAATTTTTATGAATGCTAGTAAACGAATTGTATAGCCATTTATGAATAAGTATTAAATCTAATTATAAAATAATTTATAAATATTGCAAAAAATTTGTTTAATCAGCAAAATCAATGTATATCATTTTAATACTGATACATATTTATATTAGGGTATAATAGTATTGTATTTAACATTTTTAAACAGAATAAAAGTTCAATTTTTGGTTTTAAATTACTATAAACACGTCGCGTAATATAAAAATGATAACAGCATTGAGTTTTACTAAATTTTTAAGTCTGTAAAATCAAAATTTTTATAGCTAGAACATTTTGAATTTGATACTTTATCAATCATTAACATATATACAATATCATGTATATATAACTGGTGTATATTTAGTATTTTTAATAAATATTTTAGTATACAGGGTGTATCATGAAATATGCTTTTCAATTAGAATAATAAATTTCATAAGATTTTTGTTAATACTCTTATTGGTTAACGAAAGAAACTTTTTGCTGTAAAAAAAATAGGGGAATTCAGGGTAATAATTAAATAAAACGCACATATTTTTCTTTTTTTTAAATTTTATTTATAGAATATGTATACAAAAAAATTAAATTGCTTAAATCTATATATTACTAAAAATCTATTTATTTTCCATATAAAATTTTTTTAAAAGAATACAGTTTTCTAATGAGCAAATTTTATCTGAATGGATCATACAGCGTCTTGAATAATATTCATCTCGCAGATTGGAAATCTTCGGTACATCAAATATTTCCTCCAAATTCAAAATCCACGGCTGGTTTTCGGTACCATCAAACAAATTTGAAATCAATTTCTTCTTTTCACCGCCCTTGAAACTTCTTTAATATAGGTTTCAATATGGAATGAAGTTTTTTGTACGGAATAAATCCATATGACCAAGGTATCCCATGCCAATTTCGGCAAAGCCAACGTGCAGCAACCCGTTCATATTTCTTCGGCAACTCGTTGAAATCAAACGGTGCATCGAATATAAGATGTAATATTTCATCCGAATTTTCCGCAACGATACCAACTTCATTAAAATAAAATTGGCTGTTAGCTCCTTGATAGCCTTGTATGTCAAGAAACGCCATTTTTTATCGCCGCCGTAGAACTGAATTTACTCACACAATCCACAACTTTATATAAAATAATTAAAATTGGTGAGGATAGTTAATTTGTGGGATGTATCCGAAAAAGGATACTAATAGCTATTGCTAGTTGACCATCAAATTACAAACTGTTAATAATATTTAGCACATTGGTGCGTACCATGTTCTTTTCACTTTAAGACCTAGTGATTTAAGGAATGCTAAATTTTCGGGTGAAATGTGTTGTCGCTTAAAAGTTTTACGTTTAATGATCTTAGGTTTCGAAAGTCCTTTGCTAGGTTGTTTAGCGTTGGACTGCTCTGAATTGTAAATTATCATGGTTCGAAATGCAATTGTTTTACCACGAAATTGTTTTTTCAGCGAAAGTGATGTTAACTCTTTGACAACCACCGGTAAATTGACAATATTTTGTGTAAGTTTAACTAATTTATACCCTTTAACCATGATAATGTGTGTGAGCCCTTTAACCATGATAAGGTGTATGAGCTCTTTAACCATGATAAGGTGTATGAGTCACTCCGGGGGCAAAATAAGTCACTCCGGGAGCAAAATGAGTCACTCCGGGAGCAAAATGAGTCACTCCGGGAGCAAAATGAGTCACTCCGGGAGTAATATGAGTCATTCCGGGAGCAAAATGAGTCAATTCGGGAGCAAAATAAGTCACTCCGGGAACAAAATTAGTCACTCCGGGAGCAAGTAGAGTAACTCCGGGAGCAAAATAAGTGACTCCGGGGGCAAAATGAGTTTCTCCGGGAGCAAAAAGAGTCACTCCGGGAGCAAAATGAGTCACTCCGGCAGCAAAATGAGTCACTCCGGCAGAAAAATGAGTCTCTCCGGGAGCAATATGAGTCACTCCGGGAGCAATATGAGTCACTCCGGGAGCAAAATGAGTCACTCCGGGTGCATGTGAGTCACTCCGGGAGTAATATGAGTCATTCCGGGAGCAACATGAGTCACTCCGGGAGCAAAATGAGTCACTCCGGGAGCAAAATGAGTCACTCCGGGAGCGAAATGAGTCACTCCGGGAGCATGTGAGTAACTCCGGGAGCCAAATGAGTCACTCCGGGAGCGAAATGAGTCACTCCGGGAGCCAAATGAGTCACTCCGGGAGCGAAATGAGTCACTCCGGGAGCGAAATGAGTCACTCCGGGAGCAAAATGAGTCACCCGTTGGAGTCAAATGAGTCACTCCGGGAGCAATATGAGTCACTCCGGGAGCCAAATGAGTCACTCCGGGAGCAAAATGAGTCACCCGTTGGAGTCAAATGAGTAGCCCGGTGAAGCAAATGAGCTAAGTATATATACGAAATTGTCTGAACCGGAATCAATGGAGTGGGATAAAATGGATGTTTCAATTGGTGAATTTTTCGAACGTGAACCAATGCTACTGAACGAACTGACTTTGGAAACATTTCTTCAAATCTACAAGTGGATCAGTTTGAATGTGCTGAAAAGTTATGGTGCGAAAATCATACAACGCGCCTGGATTTGGTTACCATCCTATTATCGAGCCATGTTTCAAGAATGTGAACCATGTTTTAAACATTATAATCGACCATGGCCACAAGATCATATTGATGGACCACCTGGTTTGAAAATTCGCTGTGAAATGTGCAAGAATGGCGTGAAAATGGAGGAAAACTTTCAACCGCCCGTTGGTGAACCATTGACATTTGCAACACGGATTTCACACGTTGAAGACATATTTCTGACTCATCCTTATTTGTATACAAAAGTTAGAAATTTCGATATGTTATTATACTTAACAAAACAACTATTGAAATATGATATTTGGGTGCAACATCTGTATGCATATATGATACCCGAATATGCACAACGAATTTGTCAAGTATGGGATCAGTTACCTGAAAACATGAAACAATTACGTTAGGGTGTTATTGAATATATAAGCAAATCATACAATTTTTAATATTTATTTATTGTAAAAAATATTTCATATACATTTATTGTAAAAAATATTACATATACACTTACTGTGAAAATATTTTATATTCATACTTATATTTTAAAAATAAAGAACAATAATTATTTACATATATGTGTTATTTATTTGGAAAAAAAAGCCTTTTTATCTTACAGGGTTAAAAAATATAAAAATAAAATATACAATTCAATGAGGGATAACTGCTGCTTCTTATACGGTTATGTTTTTCAAAATTCAGTAAATTCTTAGTGTGGATAATCAATTAAGCATCATCATCATCATTATCATCATCATAATCGCTAGCATCTTCTTTATCAGTTTCATCCAGATAATCACCTAGTGGCTCAATAACATCAGCCTTTTGAAGTTCGCGAAGTATAGAGAATATTTCTCGACCAACAGTAGTTTCTTTTAAAGCATTTAACTCTTTGATTAAATCTTCTCGATCGTAAACGTTAAACAACAACATATTTTTATTTTCCTCTAAACTTCGAATAATATTGAGTATTTTTTCACCAGTCTCTGAAGTCTCGTATAAACGTTGTAATTCATCTATTAAAGTATTAGGATTATGCCAGTATTTTATTTTTTTCGATTGTATGTTAACATTTCTAGACTCTCTCAAGTTGTCTTGCTTAAAATGCTTAGCTAAGGTCCCGTTTTCAACATTTTCATTTGAAGCTATATGACGTTTTAGGCTTATTGGTTTAACCGAATTGACAATTTTCGCTTTATTTTCCGAGTCAACGCTTCGAACCTCTTTTAACATTATAATATCTAAAGCAGTTCCTAAAAGTTTAGTTAGTTGTGAAGAGGAGGTTGTTTCATTGCAATTGTTATTAATTGGTGTTAAGTGATTTACTTGCTTACTTTCATTAGACCAACTATCTTTCTCGTTTTCAGATTGACGACGGTTTTCTCCTTTTTTCAAAGAGTTAAATTTGGTTTGAATGGCTTCAGTTGCAGCAGCTATCCTTTTTTGGTCAAACGGATTCAAGATTGCGTCAGAGTAATCAATATCATGCTGTAGTTGAGATGTATTTTCATCAATATTTTTTGCTTCAACGCTATAAGCATCATCATTATAATCAAATCTAGATATAGAGATATCATCAGGTGTTTTATTATTAGCATCATATGGTATGAATTTGCTTGATGAGTTATCATTCTTTCCAATCATACCATCATTAATATTGCTTAACGAATTATGTTGAGCATTTAAGTGTCTAGAAAGATTAGACTTTCGCGTAAATGCTTTACCACAAAAATCACAATTATACATCATTCAGCGGGAGGTCTTAAGCGTTCGCTAGTAAATGAATAACTGTTCAAAGATTTATTGCTTCTCTACTTATATATACTTTGCTTCACCGGGCTACTCATTTGACTCCAACGGGTGACTCATTTTGCTCCCGGAGTGACTCATTTCGCTCCCGGAGTGACTCATTTGGCTCTCGGAGTGACTCATATTGCTCCCGGAGTGACTCATTCTGCTCCCGGAGTGACTCATTTTGCTCCCGGAGTGACTCATTTTGCTCCCGGAGTGACTCATTTCGCTCCCGGAGTGACTCATTTCGCTCCCGGAGTGACTCATTTGGCTCCCGGAGTTACTCACATGCTCCCGGAGTGACTCATTTCGCTCCCGGAGTGACTCATTTGGCTCCCGGAGTTACTCACATGCTCCCGGAGTGACTCATTTCGCTCCCGGAGTGACTCATTTTGCTCCCGGAGTGACTCATTTTGCTCCCGGAGTGACTCATTTCGCTCCCGGAGTGACTCATTTGGCTCCCGGAGTGACTCATATTGCTCCCGGAGTGACTCATTTGACTCCAACGGGTGACTCATTTTGCTCCCGGAGTGACTCATTTCGCTGCCGGAGTGACTCATTTCGCTCCCGGAGTGACTCATTTGGCTCCCGGAGTGACTCATTTCGCTCCCGGAGTGACTCATTTGGCTCCCGGAGTTACTCACATGCTCCCGGAGTGACTCATTTCGCTCCCGGAGTGACTCATTTCGCTCCCGGAGTGACTCATTTCGCTCCCGGAGTGACTCATTTGGCTCCCGGAGTGACTCATTTCGCTCCCGGAGTGACTCATTTGGCTCCCGGAGTTACTCACATGCTCCCGGAGTGACTCATTTCGCTCCCGGAGTGACTCATTTTGCTCCCGGAGTGACTCATTTTGCTCCCGGAGTGACTCATGTTGCTCCCGGAATGACTCATATTACTCCCGGAGTGACTCACATGCACCCGGAGTGACTCATTTTGCTCCCGGAGTGACTCATATTGCTCCCGGAGTGACTCATATTGCTCCCGGAGAGACTCATTTTTCTGCCGGAGTGACTCATTTTGCTGCCGGAGTGACTCATTTTGCTCCCGGAGTGACTCTTTTTGCTCCCGGAGAAACTCATTTTGCCCCCGGAGTCACTTATTTTGCTCCCGGAGTTACTCTACTTGCTCCCGGAGTGACTAATTTTGTTCCCGGAGTGACTTATTTTGCTCCCGAATTGACTCATTTTGCTCCCGGAATGACTCATATTACTCCCGGAGTGACTCATTTTGCTCCCGGAGTGACTCATTTTGCTCCCGGAGTGACTTATTTTGCCCCCGGAGTGACTCATACACCTTATCATGGTTAAAGAGCTCATACACCTTATCATGGTTAAAGGGCTCACACACATTATCATGGTTAAAGGGTATAAATTAGTTAAACTTACACAAAATATTGTCAATTTACCGGTGGTTGTCAAAGAGTTAACATCACTTTCGCTGAAAAAACAATTTCGTGGTAAAACAATTGCATTTCGAACCATGATAATTTACAATTCAGAGCAGTCCAACGCTAAACAACCTAGCAAAGGACTTTCGAAACCTAAGATCATTAAACGTAAAACTTTTAAGCGACAACACATTTCACCCGAAAATTTAGCATTCCTTAAATCACTAGGTCTTAAAGTGAAAAGAACATGGTACGCACCAATGTGCTAAATATTATTAACAGTTTGTAATTTGATGGTCAACTAGCAATAGCTATTAGTATCCTTTTTCGGATACATCCCACAAATTAACTATCCTCACCAATTTTAATTATTTTATATAAAGTTGTGGATTGTGTGAGTAAATTCAGTTCTACGGCGGCGATAAAAAATGGCGTTTCTTGACATACAAGGCTATCAAGGAGCTAACAGCCAATTTTATTTTAATGAAGTTGGTATCGTTGCGGAAAATTCGGATGAAATATTACATCTTATATTCGATGCACCGTTTGATTTCAACGAGTTGCCGAAGAAATATGAACGGGTTGCTGCACGTTGGCTTTGCCGAAATTGGCATGGGATACCTTGGTCATATGGATTTATTCCGTACAAAAAACTTCATTCCATATTGAAACCTATATTAAAGAAGTTTCAAGGGCGGTGAAAAGAAGAAATTGATTTCAAATTTGTTTGATGGTACCGAAAACCAGCCGTGGATTTTGAATTTGGAGGAAATATTTGATGTACCGAAGATTTCCAATCTGCGAGATGAATATTATTCAAGACGCTGTATGATCCATTCAGATAAAATTTGCTCATTAGAAAACTGTATTCTTTTAAAAAAATTTTATATGGAAAATAAATAGATTTTTAGTAATATATAGATTTAAGCAATTTAATTTTTTTGTATACATATTCTATAAATAAAATTTAAAAAAAAGAAAAATATGTGCGTTTTATTTAATTATTACCCTGAATTCCCCTATTTTTTTTACAGCAAAAAGTTTCTTTCGTTAACCAATAAGAGTATTAACAAAAATCTTATGAAATTTATTATTCTAATTGAAAAGCATATTTCATGATACACCCTGTATACTAAAATATTTATTAAAAATACTAAATATACACCAGTTATATATACATGATATTGTATATATGTTAATGATTGATAAAGTATCAAATTCAAAATGTTCTAGCTATAAAAATTTTGATTTTACAGACTTAAAAATTTAGTAAAACTCAATGCTGTTATCATTTTTATATTACGCGACGTGTTTATAGTAATTTAAAACCAAAAATTGAACTTTTATTCTGTTTAAAAATGTTAAATACAATACTATTATACCCTAATATAAATATGTATCAGTATTAAAATGATATACATTGATTTTGCTGATTAAACAAATTTTTTGCAATATTTATAAATTATTTTATAATTAGATTTAATACTTATTCATAAATGGCTATACAATTCGTTTACTAGCATTCATAAAAATTAAAATTATATACAAATTTTCTTTCTTATTCTCAATATACAGAGTGTATACATAAAATATTTTTAATATATAGAGTCTATACATATGTACATACTGAATTATTTCAGATAATTTTCGTTTGATATAGAAACAGTTTTGTGCTACAGTCAAATTCAAAAGTGTTGTGCACCATAAGAAGTAATATTTTTTGTAACTTGTTAAAATTTCAAGAATTTTTGTTAGTTAACTAAAAAATTGGTCACTGTAGGTTAAATGTTAAAGTATTAAAACTGATAAAAATAATTTCTTGCTTGAGGCCTACAATGGGTGATATTTTTTACTAAACAATTTTTTAACTCATTAATATTCCATGATGTCATCTTTCTTATACCAAAAAAACTCCATATATGAGTCATATGATCATAATTCAGCTAAAATAAACATTTAATTATTAGTTGTTTGTTTGTTTTAAAACTGATAAAAATTCCTGGAATTTTCCAAGGTTAAATATACCAAAAATCCCCATAAGGTACAGTTAACACTCGATTTCCGGCAGTACAGTAGCGGTCAGAAATCTGGACCCCGGAGTCTGGTTTTAAAATCTAGCGCTTGGTACAGTGCCCCGCAAAATTTAGCGGCCACCCCTTGGGTTAGGGTATTCCCCACATTTTTGACTTGGTAATGTACCTTTCGTTTAAAATGACTCAATTAAGGCAAGCGCGTGTTGGGGTTAAGGTTTGCACGTACAGTACGCTTCAAAAAGTGATCGGATACCTTTTTACTCAGGGGGCCCGCACTTTTGACACGGCAGTGTACCAAAAATTTAAGTACAGTACGGCGTCAAAAATTTGGGGCCACCCCCGAGTTAGGGTATTCCCCACATTTTTTGACGTGATAGTTCGTTTAAGATGACGCAATTAAGGCAAGCGCGTGTTGGGGTCAAGGTTTGCACGTACAGTACGCTTCAAAAAGTGATAGGATACCTTTTTGGCCAGGGGGGGGTCCACACTTTTGACACGGCAGTGTACCAAAAATTTAAGTACAGTACGGTGTCAAAAGTTTGGGACCACCCCCGAGTTAGGGTAACCCCACATTTTTGACGCAGTAGTGTACCCCATCTATCAAATTGTAACCTAAAATTCAGTCTGCGCATGCGTCGTGTACTTAAATTCAATCTGCGCATGCGTTAGGTTTGCATTCAAAAACTATGGCGGGTAATGGGTTAACACAAAACTAAATTGTGACGAAAATAGTGATGATGCATAATGGGTTAAGATAAATTAATTTGGTTGCTGGTGATGACTCATGTGTTTGGAATTTCAAGGCCAACAGTATGAGCGAGTGTTGGGGTCAAATGTCAACAACAAATTTTAAATACATGTACTCGGTACGTGCCGGGTCAAAGGTTAAGGTTTGCACATCGATACAGTTTGATGACTCATCAGTTCGGAATGTCTAGTACCGTAAAGTTACACGATTTCAAACATTGGCAAAAGGGTTCAAGTTGCTTAGTTTTGCGGTGTCACAGCTCTCTCCTAGCCTATCTACTTACCCGAAGTCAGAGCTTGTGACGTCACTGACCGATCTATGATCGGGTATAATTTACAAAACAGAAACTAACAAAATGACTCTTTAAAATATACCTCATTTCAGAGCCAAAATCGGGTATATTTTCAAGTATAAGAATACTACTATGAGAATTTGAATATATACCCGACAATAAATTAGTGTAATCTTATACAGTTACTAATAAGGTATATTTTGAAACTTATTTAAACTGTAATTTATACTCGATCTTCATAAAAAAAAAAATTATATAATATGCACATATGCAGGGCCGGACCTAACCTAAGTGGCGCCCCGGGCAGGGTCAAAAGATGGCGCCCCTGTAGAAAAAAAGATTTACTTTTCCCTGTCAAAAACAAGTGACGAGCAAAAAAAAACCGTCACATGCCTTATTTTGGCGCCCCCCACAACATGTCGCCTGAGGCACGTGCCCCGGCTACCCCCCCCCCTAAATCCGGCCCTGTCGGCGCCCCTCATAATTTGGCGCCCCGGGCGGTTGCCCGGCTTGCCCGCCCCTTTATCCGGCGCTGCACATATGATTTAAAACAAGATATACATGTTGCAAATAAAAATAACCCTTACAATTTTTTGAAATAATTTTTAACTTCGTCTTATCTTAATTCTTAATTGTTAGCGTGTGAGTTAAACGTGCAAAATTTGTTTAAAATTGAATAATGATTAATAAAACAGATTTAGAAGGGTTTTTTACAAAAGCGTATGAATATGGACAATATTATTTGAATTCGAATCCGCTGAAAAATATTTGGTGCAATTAAGGTAGTAGTCCGGTAACTTGGATTGGAAAAATCGAAATTTTTTTTTTGTTTAATTCGAAAGTACAACGTATTGAGAATATACTGTGAAAATTTTTTTCTTCTTTTAATTTGAAATGATTCATCATTGCAATATCGTTGGTATAATCTGCTATTTTTTTTAGGTGCATTTGCATTATTAAGTTGCAAATATTTAATATTATTCTATAAAATTTTATATAGACAAATGGATACTCATTAAAGTCTTTTCAATTCGACCCTAATATAGGTTTCACTCACATTTGCAAAAAAAATTCGCTAAAATTGTCAATTTTTGCGGCGTCACAGTGCTGTTTTTCCTTAACTACTTAATTGAACCATTTGTTTACCAATAGATTGAACGTGGGTATGTTTTTCATACTATTCTTATTAAATATTGAGTTTGAAAATATACCCGAGCTCAGTGCTTTTAATGGGTATATTTTCAAGTATCGAACTATGCTTATTAAACATTGAATGTATACCCGAGTTCAGATACATTGAACTCTGAATACGGGTATATTTTCCAAATAACATTTTCATAGTACTAATTTCTTTAATTTTACATTTACCTAATTAACTTACTTATTTACTTATTTACAATTAGAAATGGTCCTCGACTTGGCTTTAATATTCTTAAGAGTAGTACTTGAGACCTAAAAGTTTAGAAACTATTGTTATAGACGACAACAGGAATGGATACAACTATCTCCATATTATTATGTTTGATTTCGTTTAATTAAGGATGTATGCTAGAAAAAGAAAATTCATAGAAATCACTTGTATTTGAAATATATGTTAAATGACGGACGATTCTACATTGATTAGAAAAAAAATTTGTGTCACCGAAAATGTTCGCATTTATCGTACATTATTTATACCGAAAGTAAATTGGCTACGGACGAATTTACAAAATCCAGTGTTTTAGTAAATTATCGACAGAAAAAAAAATGTTTTATAAACCTTTAATTATTTTTTAATGCCCACCGGATTTTTTTTTTTTTTTTTTTTTTTTTTTGTAAAGATTAATATAAAAATTGGCTATTTTAAAATATTGTATCCATGAATAGAAACTTCTGACTGCCTTTAAGGGCAGGGTAAGGTATTAAAATAATTTTTTTTTGAATTTTTTTAGTTCTTTAACTGAATGCATAATATCTCAAGACTATTGTCTCAAAATTTCAAGTTGATTGGAACAAAATTGACGAAGTTATAAGCATTTTTGTTGTTACCTGGCAGATGTTTCGCTCTCTATATATCTCTCTCTCTCAGTTATATTATAGCAATTTCAATGGAAGTACTAACGTGTTTATACCTCTACTGTCAGTGTAGGGTACAAAATTTAGTTTAGTAGTAAGTATTCTATATCAGTTTTATACAAAAATTTTTAAGTGTTCAAAACTAAAGCGTTTTCCCCACAGCTCACGTTTTCAAAGTCGGTGCCCCTCATAACTTCAAAACTACAGCACCGATCCATTTCTGTGGAACACTATTTCTGTACATAATTTACGAGGTAACGCTGGAGAGCTTTTTTCAAATTTGTTAATAATTTTTATTTTACAATAACAAATTAGCCAATTTTTTTCGCAAAAATCGTGTTCTTCCGTTCTAGGTGTCCCAAAGAAGTGAAAAATTGAAATTTCGAAAAACCCTCCCAGCATTACCTGAGGAAAACTATTATCTAAAGAATGAACTTTAACTTTTTTATTTCGGATGATCCAGCACCAAGTTATGAGGGCCACCGCAATTCTACTTTTTTCCGAGACACGTTCGAATAATTGCTACCATTACTGTATTTTTTAATATTTCTTCGTGAACATTTGATACAATATTCTTCGAATGTCATACTTTAATATACCACTGGTTTCAATAAAGAGATTTTAACTGTGTCGTCACAAAAAATAACAAAAGCATACCTTTTTTTGTACGAATTAACCTTACCCTCTCCTTAACAACAATTAGGTTCAGGGCCAGCCATAGTCAAATGAAATCTTTATTTTATGAAAGTTATTTATTAATTGACATAATTATTTGATATAATTTCTCATAAAGTATATACTTTAATTCATAAAATGAGTAAACCTAAATAAAATAAGTAAGTATTGCTGCCCGTGAAAAAATGATTGAATCTAATTTGATCGATTTGGATCTAATTGGATTCAATATTTGATCTAATTTGATCCAATTTGATCTAATTTGATCCAAATAGATCTAATTTTTAATCCAATTGGATCTAATGTTTTATTTTTTTTTAATTGGTCAGATCCAATTGTGTCCAAGTAGATCCAATTATTGATCAAATTTGATACAATTAGATCCAGTTAGATCCGGCATTTTATTTTTCTTTATTTTTCAGATCCAATTAGATCTGATATTTAATTTTTTTGTTATTTGGCAGATTCGATTGGATCTGATAATTTAATTTTGATTAGATTAAACAGGTCCAGTTGAATTTGATTTTTAATTTTATTTGTCAAGTCCAGTTGTATCTGTTATTTTATTTCTTAATGAACGATCTTCAAATCTAATTTGACATGCTGTTTTTGTTTATGAATTAAAAATAGGATTTCAAGTTAAATAATCAACTTAATAAGAGCTTTCAAAAATAAAATAAGGATTCATGAATAAAAGAAGACTTTTTACCAATATAATATTTTATTGCAGATCTAAAAGTTTATTTTATATAGGTATATTTCGATAGAAAAACAATTTAAAGAGTGAAATTGTCTTTTAAAAATTAGAGCGAAATTTCAAATTGTCAATCCTGATGGAAAAAAATCTATGAAAGAAATTATGAAAAACTATGAAAAATATCAAATTTGGACACTTTTATTACCATATTTTTTCAGAAGAATTCATCGTTTGTCAGAAATTATGGTTAAAAACAGAGATTTTGATAGATTTTCAGATATTCAGATGTAATAGATACTCATATTTTTCATAGTTATTCATAATTCATAATTATAATGTTTTAGAATAATGCATAATTTTTCATTAAAGCCGTGGTCATTTTTTATGATTTTCTATGAAAAAGTATGATTTTTTAATAATTTACTGTTTCATAGAGTTTCATAATTTTGTATCGAATTTATCATAGTTTTTCATAAATTTTTTTCCGCCGGGGAAATATTTCGAAAATTGTAAAACATAGACTATATAGATCAAAAGTTTAAATTAGCGATGTTGCTCTTTTTTAAAGAGCTGTCAGAGGAGCTATCAGGGATGATTAGGGGTTAATTCTACGAAAATAAAAAAAAAAAAAAAATAAAAAAAATAAAAAAAAACTAAAATGTTGTTTGCAGATTTCAAATTTACTTTTAAAAATCGAATCGACCACTAATTTTAACGAAAAGTTAAGTTTATTTACAATGGGCTGGTTGCTAATAACTTGAAAGCTGTAAGACAACTAGAAACTAGGATTACCACCTTTTTTTTAAAAAAATAAAGTATACTTAAAAATTTCGAATAAAAAAATAAAAGTCCACTTACACAAAAAAAAAAAACTTTTACAACTTTCAGGACAAAATTTTTTGGATATCAATTCCTGTTTTTAATAATTCCTGATAATTTTTGATATATAATAATTTATAGGTAATTGCTGATATTTAACTGATAAAAATATTATGGTGAAAAATTCTTATTTTACTTTTCAAGTCTAATAACAATGATTAGATCTAAAATTTTGCCATTAATAAATTCATTGTTAAATTATTTTTTTTGTTAATGTTAATAGTAATTTGTTATTAGGTATTAATTTAAAAATAAAAGGGTTATGAAAATTCTAACAATTTCTTAAGTTTACTAATTTATCAAATATAAAAATATACATAGCATATAATGGCACATATAAAGAAGGAAAGCATAGCCCAGTCGTTAAGAGATGTCAATTCTACGTCATATTCTACACACCTGCAGCATGAACAGTGATCGAATCCCACAAGAAGTCAACATTTACAATAAAAAAAAATGGTACATAGTCCGTAAGGTATAGGGAATGTTGTATAGTACCTACATATAAAGATAAAGAAAGAGAGATAGTAGAAAAGAGATAATAAAAAAAAAATTTGCGTTCATGTTGGATCCAAGATTTAAAAATACACCCGGTAATTCAGATCCAATTGGATCCAATTAGATAGGGCCAATTTTAGAATACAATTGGATCTGATATATTTATATCCAATTTGATCCAATTAGATCCAATCATTTTTTCACGGGTGGTAATAATTTAACATTATAAAAAATTTTAAAAAAATTTGACAGCATACATCCTTAAATTGAATATTAATTCGCTTTTGACAATGAGTTCACTTAAATAAAGAATACTTAATAGTAAGTTTAGGTGTAATGAAAATCGAGCATTGTGCTTAAGAAGCCATTTTACTAAAAGTTGAGGACAATAAGAAGTGTACTTTCACTTTAGACAAGCAAATCAAAAAAAAGTCAAAAAAGAATTAAAACTCATAATCTTTCAACTAAAATTATGGCAATTAATATCAATATAATTATGTACCTTTTCCGATTAATTATTTTTGCATAATTAATGAATAGTTAATTGCCCTTGAATCAATTTATAATTAATAACATTTTAAAATCTTAATACTCTTAATTGAAGCCAAAATACTAATGAATATCTGAGTATATGTATGTAAAAATGTACATATTACATACAATAAATGTCGTGGGAACAGTGAATATATTTGCACATTGGCTGTATAAATGTTGTCTCACTTGTCTCAAATGTTACGGTATTATCATCATAAGGTAAATGAATAATGTGATGATGATGAATTAGCGGTATTTATCTTTATACCGAGTTAGATAACATAAACATAAGTGCTATACTGCTATTAATATATTTATACAATATCTTTCTTAAATAGTATAAAATCCGGTTTCTTACCATAAGGTTTATTAATGTTAATTTTTTTTAATGTGAAATATATATGTATATGCCATTATTATTATTATCCATGTATTTATGTATAATTAATATAAACGGATCTACAACAAAATGTGGCTTTAAGCAAAACTTGGAGAATTCTTCTCATTAAGTGTGAATTAATTTAACACACAAGTGACAACTATTAAATAAAGTCGTCAAGTGCGTGTTTGACACGCATTAAGTATGGTTCTCAGTGGTTATTGTTTTGCAATTTTCGTGTAATTTATTTTTTCATAAAATTCACTAAGTAGCTAACATTCGTTCTTTTGGTAAGTTTTAAAGCTTAGAAAATGTAGGATTTTACAGTACAAACGAATAATATAGAACACTGGCTGTACCTACGACGTCATTTGGGCGACTCGTCGCCGATTTGATATTTAACTATTGAAAATATTGGTCAATTTTTGTGTTGACAGCATATTGTTGATATTTTTCACACTGGGGAAATTAACTCCAGTATTAAACTTTAAAATTTTACGTTCATGATTAAGGGAACAATTCAGATTCTTAAAGTTGTTCTTTTCAAAAACCCCTATTAATACTTTAAGTAAATTTCTTTTATGTAGAACTTCATTTGATATAGTATTTGGAATGATAATAAATATGTCGAATTTCATCTTCAAATAATTTTGTTCGAACTGGAAGTGTTCCTTGACTATTATATTCTCTTAAGTTAATTAAAATTTCATTCCTGCGAGTTTTGTTTCCTTTAGAATTTTATACACGTGGTAATGCAGACTATATCCCAATTTTTCGGATTAAAATTATATGTAAAAATTTTATATTGATTGCAAAATTGCAAAAAAAAGTATGCATATAAATTTTAAATATACTTTTTGCAAAAAATTCATCGTAAGTTGCATCTCTATGATTGAAACCTCTAAAATGTAAACATTTCTTTCTATTAAAAAAAATAAAAAAAATTTAAAATCGTAACAAAATCACAATCATTGAATATTATTTTTGTAAAAAGCCAATTGTAGATAGTACATAACATACATATAATAATAAAAATAAATATGGTAAATATTATGTATAAGTAGTTAAATTATGTAGGGTTGACCGGGGTAAATGTGAATTGAGGCAATTGTGAACGGCGCCTATAATTTCTAAAATAACATTAATTTTGTTAAAAATCAAATCTTAGTATGTTTTTCTGTCCTTGCTTAATATGCTATTAAAATTTCATAACAAGTCTCCAAGTATTCTCCAAGTATTAGTATCTTTTTTTTTATTTTGAAAAAACCCTTGCAAAATTTTGTGTATCTTACTTCGACCAATCCTCAAAAAAAATTTTTTTTTAAATACATTTTCTTTTTTTAAAAGGTAAGAAATGGATAAAGGTACCTCTAAAGAAGTGGTCTAAAGCCTGAGCGGGTTCCTTATTAACTGCTAAATAAATTGGACAATTTATTACCAATTCACAACTACCCCATGATTTTAAAATTCCGGGGTAATTGTGAACGTCATTCACAAATGCCCCCATCCGGTCAAAAATTTCAGTAGCGTCCTTTTCACAGTTGAAAATGTTGATGATGATGTACAATGACATTATTGTACAAGTTTCCGTTGTACAAACAACACAAAAAAAAATAGATTGTTGTTTTTTGTTCATGTAAACTGAATGTATTTCCTTGAAAAAGTCTTATTTTCCTTGTTTTTGTGTGAAAATCATGTAATTTTTTGATTTTTTATTTGATAAAATGACAAAATATCATTTTTAACTTGTAACAAATTTGTTCCTACAATTTTTGTTATTTTTATTTAACCTTGATTTTTTGTACAAATTTGAGGTATGCGTAACTTGCATTAAACAAAGAGAAATTGTGACCGCTAAAGTATGATGAAAAATTTGAAAGTGAGGTAAATATGAAGATTTTGAGCTAGTCCTTACTCTGATGTACCTCACTCCTCTTGTAATCCATTCTAAATAATTTTTCTGATGGCATTCACATTTACCCCGAAATCCATAAGATTTGCAAAACCGCACCGGGGAAATGTGAATGGCTTATAAAATTTTTGTTTTTCATACGAATTTGCTCAAAATTTGTGCGGTGCATCCTGAATAATGTAGAATTAAAAATAAATCAACCATAATGTGATATATAAAATAAAAAGTACTTAAAACAACGCTTTTATCTCAATTCATGAAAATCCATTGACAACTACCCCGGTCAACCCTATATATTATTTTGGTATATGTATGATTTTCTTTAAAAACACTCAATCAGTTTTATAATACATATTCACGTACACATCCATACACCATATAGGATGAGGTGTGCAGTGTGTCAATATGCACTAGCACTACTAACAATGATAGGAACAAGTAAGAATGGTTCAACATAACATGACCGACTGGCAGTGTTGCCAACTTTTTTTCCAGAGACCACTAGATTCGACTTTGAAACCGTTAAAAAAAACCATTAAAAACCACCAGCTCTTCATCGACAAGCAAAAAAAAAATTTTTTTAATAAAAATTTTTATAATTTAATTATAACAAAATAGAAAAATAGAACAATATTATATAAATTAATAATGAAATAACCAGCAGTTTTAGTGGTAAAACCACTAAGATGGTAACGCTGAAAACCACAAACCGCTAGAAAAAAATTTTCCCCACTGTGGGACGTTCAAAACCACTACAACTTGTCTATGAGACGATGATCTCTGACGCCGTCGTTGCCTTCATTGTGATCTGTCTCTTTTTATTATAATATGTATTCCGGGTATCCCGTCTGTCTCTTTTTAGCATAACAGTTCGTGTCAATTCTCCTCTTCCCTTCGTCCTGCTATTAGAGATCGTCGTCTCATAGACAAGTAGTAGTTTTAGTGGTAAAACCACTAAGTTGGCAACACTGCCGACTGGTTGTCTTTGCCCATCTAACTAGTTATACTTTATTTATCCAAAGAATTCCTAGATACAAAACAAAACCACGTGACTAAATAAATTTTTATTGGTTGAAATTTCCAAAATGGAGACATAAAGTACAATTTAGTTGACACCCAGACTATATTTCATGAAGTTGGTACAAACGATTACGCAGAAACGGTAATATGTGAATTGGGACGATTTAAAAAAAAAAAATTAATTTATTATGAAACTGTTTTTATTATTTTTATTATTAAGGCAAATTTTTTATTTTTAATGAATAAAGATTAAAAATCTTGCAAATATTTTATACAAAAGTACACTAAAAATAAGCAGGTATAGGTATATTGAACTTCTACCTGTCTATCCAGTATTGCTGATAATAATTATAATATTCAATTCTATTGCTGTAATGATATTGTATAAAGTTTATTTACTCATAAACCATTGCATACAAAAATAAATCAGTTAAATGTGTTCCTAGAATTTTTAACAATCACATATTATATTCTAGTTCAAAGAAGCAAAATTCGGTCCCTTTGATTTTTACAACATAGATACGAAATAGGTCAAGCACAATTAAATTGTAAACAGGAAAACTGCAATAAAAACAAATAGGTATATACGTCCAGAAAATGATTTGTACAAAACAATTTTAATTATTTAACAAATCAGGAATATTCTGGGATCTTTATATAGGTACTCATTCTTCTGTTATCTTTCATTGGAATAGTATCTAGTGTTTGATGATTTATCTATTTCTGTGCGTTTTTTTTAGTATACTTTTGATTGTATATTTTTGTAACTTTTGTGTTACATTGATTACTTTCTACAGTTTCTGTGCATTTTGTTAGTAAATTTTTAATTGTGTATTTTTGTGACTTTCGTGCTACGTCGTTGATTACTTTCTACGAAAATTCTGTTTGATCATGTCTTCAACTGATACAGCATCAGAACAAGAACCCTGTTGTTCAAAACAGTTAGATGTGCCTAGAAAAAAAAGGCCAAAAAAGGCCTTAAGCAGTGCAGAAAAGCAGATAATTGTCAATTTGTTTATAACTATCAGAAATGATAATCCAGACGCCACATCACTGCAAATTGAAAAAAAAGTTGCAGCTACAATTGGAATATCTGATCGGACTGTGCGTAAAATTATGCATGAATATAAGACCAACAAGGAATTGTCATCCCCCCAAAAAAACCAAAAAAAGAAAATTATTAATAATATCCGTCGATGAATTTACAAAAAATGCAGTAGTTCCAAAAGTGCATCAATATTTTTTTAGAAATGAAATACCAACGATTGATAAGGTGCTAAATGATGTGAACGCTGATGAAGGACTTCATTTTATAAGCTTTTAAAATCATTAAATTTTGTATACAAAAAGCGAGAAAGGAATGGTATATTACTAGAACGTAACGACATAATTTTATGGAGGCAAAATTATATGATTGCGATAAAGCAGTATAGAAGAGAGGGGAGACATATATATTATTTAGATGAAACGTGGTTAAATGCAGGTATGATTTTAATACTACTGATTATAAAACTGATAATTTGTTGCAAATTTTGAATAGCCTGGTACTAAAAATTCTTTTTTTTTTTTAAATAGGTCATACTAAAAGCAAAGTATGGACACACGAAGCCATAAAATCAAAAAAACAAGCCTTTTTAGAAGGGTTGTTTACTGGGTTAAAAGCTCCAAGTGGGAAAGGGCAAAGATTGATAATAACCCATATTGGTAGTGAAAAATGTTTCGTGGACGCTGGGTTATGGTTTTATAAAGGAACTAAATCCGATGGCGACTATCACCAGGAAATGAACGCAGAAGGATTTGAAAAGTGGTTTTCTACAGTTTTAACCAAAATTGAAGAAAACTCCGTAATAGTTTTAGACAATGCTTCTTATCACAGCAGACAGACAGAAGATACGCCCAAATCAACATGGTTAAAGAAGCAATACCAGGAATGGTTAAAATCTAAAAACATTCCATTCGAAGATTTTTATTCGAGAACGAAACTGTGGGATATGGTGAAAACGGCTAAAAAAAAATACGAATATTTAGTTGTGGATCAAATAGCAAAAGAATAAAACATTTCAGTGCTACGTTTGCCACCGTACCATTGTCAGCTTAACCCAATTGAGTTAATTTGGGGTCTAGTTAAAGGACACGTAGCTGCAAAAAACAACATTCAAACTAAATGATGTTGTAAAATTATTAGAAGAAGGAGTTAGTAATGTTACGGAAGAAGACTGGAAGAATTCTATCGAACACGTCGTAAAGGTAGAAAGCGAAATGTGTAGAATGGACAATATTATTGACGAAATTATGAAAAAATTTGTTATTCATTTGAGTTCGTCAAGTAACAGTGACGACAGTGACGACGATATGTATTAATACGTTTATCAGTATAAGGACACAGACAGACTGGAGTAATTAGTTATATTGCTTTATGGTTATAACAAAAAGTGTGTGGAAAAAAAATTTAAAAAATGTGCCTAAAAAAATGTTTTTTCCTTATGTTATTTGTTTTGAGTGGTGAAGTTTAGTACAGATTTTAATTTGGTAAGTTGAATAAATATTTTATATTACTTTATCATTTCAGTATTCTCTTAAAAATAAGATTTAAATAAAAAAATATATCTATTATTTGTTTTGATTAGTTGCATACAATTTCATTTTTATAATATTGCACAAAATATTAAAATATCTAACTTAAGAATAAACAAGATTAATAAATAAATCTAAATTTTAGTAAAAATTTAAATACTTATACCTACAGTTTAATAAAGTTGTTTTATTTATTTTTTTGGTAATTATCTACTGTTAAATATTTGAATATATCGCTTCAGTTTGAACAAAGCACAATAACTGATGTTCTGTGGGAGTGTCCTACGAGCTGTTTGTTGTTGTTGAGATGTTTTGTATTTAGGAATTGTTTCCGTGAATATACTATAGTACATACTGACTATTTTGATATTGCTTGTTTATTCTGGATGGAATATACGTCATAACTTTCCTTGTCTATTTTTGGTTTTCCTCTACTTTTTGTACATTTTTGCAATCATGACCGTTAAATAAAAAAACATAAGATCTCTGCAGCTAAATATTTATATTCTTGTTTATGTGACATCATAATCCCCGTATATTTTTATTATCTACGACATACGTTTAAGTAATTACTTTGTAGTTAGTTGAAAAGAGATATCTAATGTTTTTAATGAAGTAGCTAAGAACAGTATTTATTAAAGCGAACTCCTAGTGTTTGTCCTAATATACTGTTAATGACACGCCCTTAAATAAATTCTAAAAAATCCAAATATCATTAATAAATACCCCTGTCTCAGCATCCTACATAACATAGCGAACTTTCGTTTATAAAAATTAGTTTTTCTCGGAAACTAGTTGACATAGAATAATAAAGCCCTTTTTATGTAATTCTTTCCCCTCTTTTAAATAGTGTAAAAAAATTTCGCAAAATTTTTGAATAAGTGGAAATTTTAGCAAAGAACTAATTTTTTGCAAGAATAAAAACCATGTTCCTGGCATCCGATGTGTCTGGCTGAAGAATTCATCCAAGGGTTTAGAACTTGCAACATTTTCACCAAATTTCGAAACCTAGGACATTTCGTTTGAGATAATTCGAAATATTTTCCAAGCGCTTGTGGATAACGGATTGATATTTGAGGGGTACGTATTTTACATTAGGAGGATTAAATTTATATTAACACTTATTCCACCACTTAAGATCAAGTGCTGATTTTGGGTGGTAGGTGTTA
Organism: Brachynemurus nebulosus; assembly: GCA_035578155.1. NCBI lineage: Eukaryota > Metazoa > Arthropoda > Insecta > Neuroptera > Myrmeleontidae > Brachynemurus > Brachynemurus nebulosus. Next base: position 50,238,454 of record JAPWDM010000006.1, on the reverse strand, counting down.
GTAATCACGTATTCTCTTTTTTAATTTGAAGTTATTTAAATAAATTTCTTAACAGTATGATTCCTCAGACAATTCCACTTAAAAAAGGTATACTTGTTACATTTCGATAAATAATACCGTTTTCGAGTAATTTAAAGTAGAAGTATCTATTTCCAAATTAGTATATACTTGGTACCATAAATTTAATTATCCTGATGTTCATACGCACCCCTAAAATATGAATCCGTTATACAAAAGCACTTAAAAAATTTTAAAAAAAGAAGTAAGTTTCGTTCCCCCCTTCTACATTTCACCTCCCCACTTTATCTCTCTGATTATTGAATTTTGGAGAAAAGTGTAGATGAAAAGGTACCCATTATTTAAGCCTAGGTACCAATTATTATTACAATTAACTGGTATGTAATAGACAATTAAAATAGGGTGTGGGTAAAAACGGAGCCCGGGGTTCTATGTTTATCTATGTTAAACAAATATAATTTCTTTTATTAATTTAGCATATTTAAGAACTGCAAATATAATATTTTCTAAAAGTCACTCCAAAAAATATTACTTCTTATTAATCTTTATCTCAAAATCTAGTTATTTTCTATTGATTGTTTCACTCTGGTGGTAGATTCAGTTTACGAATTTTAGGACAAGTTCTTGAACAAATTGTTATTTTAAACTCGCACAATTTTATAACTGTGATAATTACATATTAAATTTACATAACGAATACTCGTTAATGGCCGTAATGGTTGAAAACGCCTTCACACGTTAAACAAAAATATAGTGGATTTTATCAAAGTAGTTTTGTTTTTTAGTAATTTTATTTAATTTTTTTGTCACTACTTGAGTTATGCAAAATTCCATAAATGAAATAGATGATGCAACAGTGGTTGCGCAGTTTAGGGCTTGAATGAATCACGTGGTTCAATTAAAAGGGTAATTAAATATTATAAAATATTACGTCAATATTAAAATGCATCTAATTGAAGTTTCGATAAAACTATATTACGGAGGTGATGGTCCGAAATACTTTTAGCAGGCTACTTTAAAAAAATTTTTCTTTTATAATAAAAAATGCACATATACCCATTAATAATAACAATTCACAATTTAACAGATTTTTAGCTAGACACAACGACATTTGGGCAACGGAATCCATATAAAGTTATTTCACCGAATTATTTTTTCGAAATAGTTATCGAAGTTTAAAAACATTTCGTACAGATAAACGGTTTCATTATACCAGAAGAAAAAATTCTAGCTTCTGTCATTGCTACTTCAACAAATTTTATTTTGATGCAAACAAATTTCTTTTCCTTTTATTTTTGATAATTCCGGAAGAAATAGTTTAAAGCTGATTAAATTTATTCAATTTATTTAAGTTATAAATTTGTTTTTTCTTTGAAAAGAACCTCCTTATAATACCTATAGTTAACAAATGTTACAGTTTTAAATAATGATATTTTTATTTATATCAATACTATATAAGAAATTCATGTACAGATATAGTAAAAGAAACTTATAACTATTAAAGGTTTCTAACAGGTTTCCTACAAATACTTATTAATACAATTCAGTATAACTTTTCGAACTTTGTTTTTGCTCTTATATAAAATTTGTATAGTTCTTTCTTGTACCCTTCTCTTATATTTTTTTCTATACAAAATAAATATAATAAATCATTCCAAAATGGTAATAAGGGGCAATATATATAATACTGTTATTACAAACAGAATAATTGAATTTTATGTTAGCGAGAGAGTAAATACTATAATTGTTAACAGAAATTATATACGTACATCCTTTTTTATAAATTAAACTTATTTATGATTCTAACTCACATCTAGCTGCCATTCTTAGGCTAAGGTCACATTGGAAGCGGGTATGTACGACAAATCATTCGCGCGTACTTGGACGTACACGTCAGATTGAAACAAACTCGTACTCGTAAAAGATTTTAAAACAGTATCTACCAAATATATATACCGTGAAATTATATTTTCGCCTTCAAGTTTATAAAAAATTATTGCAACTCAAAATACTTAAAGACTAAGTTATAAAATAATAGCAAAAATATTTTAGAAACTAAGTCCCAAAATACTTCAAAAATTTGAGCGAAGTGGGACTAGCAGTAAATAAGATATTGACATTTAATGGGATTTCATGGTAGCACCGTGGATACTATTACTCCGAATACAGTGAAATTTGTTAGGGACCATCCAGAAACCAGACCGCATAATTTCTGACAATTTCATAAAAAAGAATTGAATAGTCCAGAAGTTATGCCGCTTAGTGCAATTTAGTATATTAATGAAATGACATGGTAGTGGCATAGCTACCGTTACTCCGATTTAAATTCATAGGGGACCATCTAGGAACCAAACTGCATAATTTTTGAAAATTTCATTAAAATCAATGGAATAGTTCAGAAGTTAGGCCACCAAACCAAAATTGTTCAGGAAATGACTTATTTTTCAAAAGTGATCACAATGCTTTCACTACTTTAAGGGTCTTGTAAGCAAAATACTAGATTGAGAATTAATTTTTCTTTGCAAGTTCACTTTTATTGGTTGAATCTAATTTAAGGCGGTATTATAGTCTGGAGGTGTGAAATTTCAGCTGTTTTTTCAGACTAAATAAAAAAAAGGAAAGAAAACCAAATAGTATATTATACACCAAGAGACTAAAATATGGGATTTTTAATTCCAAGTGTGCAGTTTGTTCCCAGAGGGCCTGTAAAGGCCCGGGCCAACAATTCACACGAAGAAAAATGAACACTTTAGTTCTACGGCGTATATATTACCTTTTGTAACTCCAAATAATTTAAAATTGTAAAAATTAAGAAGAAATTTATTTAAATGTCATTCAAATTGTATGAGATAATATTATATCAAGTATACTTTGGATAAATCAGTTAAATTGTACAGTACAATATAATTGTTTATTCTTATCTATAAGTTTAAATTTATTATTTTAAATTACCTAACAATGCTATTTAACACTATGAAGCCCGAGAACTTTCACAGTAAACTTCCTCGGAAGCCGACAATACTTTTAAAGGAACTTTATATAAACAAATACATAAAATGATTCAACACGTACATATATGTGGTACGTACATACATGTATTTGACATTCAAACACATTCAAATTAATTAGAGAATTACAGAAAGTTTGGATAACAAACTGGTAAAAATAAATAAATAAATATTAAAAAAGAAAAAAGAAAAAAAACAAACAAACAAATACTTTTATTAGTTTTCATATTGTTCATTTTAAAATTTTTTATAGAAACCAAGAGGATGAGTGTTGGTGTTTGTGTGAGTTGAGTATATACACATCGATGTGCTAACATCGCACACATACATAATGCGTAATCAATCATTGATCCTGATAGGCGTCTGCGGTTGTTTTGATTATTTTCGGATGCCGAAGCCGTGGGACTGAAAGTGTTAACTTAAATTAAATTTTACTTACAGGTTGGTGATCCTCTGTAAATTCTGCTTGGTGATTAGCTTAAAAGCGGGAGCAAAAATATTCTTAACTCTTGGAACTAAAAGTGATACTATACTCCCTATTACGGGGGACTAAATCATGTATTATATATAGTCCCGGAATTCCAAAAAATATTTTTAATGTCCATTTTATTATACATAGTTTGTCTGGTACACATACATAGTTGGTGTTTCGAAAAAGTACAAAATAGTATGTTATACACCAAGGGACTAAAGTGTGAGTTTTAATCTCAAGCGTGAAGTTTGTTACCATACACAGAAAAAAAAACAGTGATTTTATTTACAAAACCGCTTTTAGTATTCAGTTTTCGTTGTTAGAACTAAAATTTTAGTAATTGTAACGAAACTCGCTTCCAGTGATTGATATAAGTTTTATTAATACTACAAATTGCGTTTTATTAATGTGTACTCTTAGTTTTAATATAAAATTTTGCAAATATTACAAAAACCTTTGTAATAACGAAAAAAAAGTTTAGTAGTATATTTTTGTAGCATTAATTACAGTTCTATTAAATATTTTAAATAAATATAACAAAAATATTTGTAATTATAACACTGTTTTAAAAATCAAAATGCGCATGCTTAAAGTAAAAATCTGTTTTGTAATTAAAACGAAAATTTTTGTAATAATTAAATGACACTTGCGTAGAGTTGACAAGCTGATACGTTTAAAAAGTATTTTGTAACCGTTCATAATACTTATATGTATGCATTTAAAGAAGTCCTTATAATATTTACAAAGCTATTTCTGTTCTTCAGTTTTTGCTGTTATACCTAAAATTTTAATATTGTTACAAAACTTGCCTCTACCACGATTTATTAATTCTTACTGTTATTTTTAAGACAAAATTTTGCAAATGTAACAAAAATATTTCTAATAACAAAAAATATTTTGATAGTATACTTGAGTAATTTAAAAATTTAAATGACAAAAAAATTTAGTGATTGTCATAGAGTTGTTTAATTTATTATTTAAAAACAGAGTTTTGTAATTACAACAAAAAGTTTTGTAATAAATAACTGACGCAAGCGCAGTATTAACGAATTCTTTGATTCTTAGAATAGCGTCCATCATCATAAATATTTATTACAAGCTGACAAGAGTTATGAAAAATATAGTATACAATCTGAATTTAAAATTGTTTGAACGTTAGAAATATGGGAAGAAAACTTGTTAATGGTTTTATTATCGAAAATCTAATAGATATTCAAGCTAGTAAGTATTTTCATAAATTATTTTTTGCCCACAAATGTTAATACTATTCCTATTAAAATTTAATCTCTTTTTTTTCAGATACTAAAAGCAATTTTGGACATTATGGAAAAAATAGTATAAATTTGCAGTTAAATTAAACTTTTTTATAACGAAAAAAAAAGTTCCTTCAGTTCAGAAATTTATAAAGCACTAGCAAATTAAATGCATTTCTTTTCAAATTCAAGTAAGGATTCATTTTTTGGTTAGACATGATTTTAAGCTTCATATTTTAGTTAGTAAAATATTATTTTTTTACAGATTGAAAACATGCTACTCTTTTTTCATCTTTTCACTCTGATTCTGAATCGAATATGTAATCCATTATTCGGCTATATGTGGAACAACTCAATTAAGTAAATTACTAGCAAATTAAAATCATTCTTTTTCAAATTCAAGTAAGTTTTTTATTATTTAGTTAGACATATTTTATGTTTCATATTTTAGTAAAATATGCTTTTTTTACAGATAAACAACATGCTTGTTTTTGTTTTGTTTTTTTAAAACTTTTCACTGGATTTTGAAGATGTAATTAAATATTGGACTACAGTTACATCTTTCAATGAAATTTGTTTAATATGTGTTCTGAATATAAAAATATGTTAAAATTATTTCTAAAGCACATGTCATATCTCCTGTAAGTTAAAAAATTTTAACATAACTTTTTATTTTTTTGTATTAATTAATTAATAAATTCATTTATATAAAATAAAATTTTTCTTATTTTACAGGGACTAACTGGATGTACTTTGATAATTAATGTAATGCTGTGTAAAATAGATGTGAAGTTTGAATTTTGTACATATTTTATAGTCACATCTGCTTTCTTTTTTACATTAATTATCAAAGTATATCCAATAAGTTCCTTTCCTTCACAAATATCCTTAATAATTAATATAGGGGTAATTTGTAAGTACAACAAAAAAATATAGTAAAATTTACTATAAATTTTAGTATTATTAATAAATAAATCATACCTATTACAAATTCCATTTAGTAATTATAATAACGTTTATTAAATGTTCAACAAAACATACATTGAGTTTTATTCACAAAAATAAGTATTTGTGATAATTACAAAAGTTTTAGTAATCAGATTTTTAATAAAAGTGGTTTTGTAATATTACTAAAGGGTTCTATTGGAGTAAAAATTTTGTAATATTAATTCACGTTTTTGTAATATACAGTGAGTTTTTTTTTTCTGTGTAGGGCCTGTAAAAGCCCTCTGGCAACAACTCACAAGAGGGATGAAAAACACTTTAGTCCTGTGGCGTATATACTATTTTTTGCAATTCCGGGTAATTTAAAATTATAAAAATTAAAAAAAAAAATTTAAATGTCATTCAAATTATGTGTTATAATATTATATCAAATATACCTACTTTGGATACATCAACCGAACTATACAATATACATAATTATTGTTTGTCTTTATCGACAAGTTTGAATTTGCTTATTATTTTCAATTACCTAAGCAGCGCTAATTAATTTAAGTTAAATTCTGTTTGTTGAGTAGATTAAAAGCGGGACTAAAAGTGGAACTTTATTCACTATTATGAAGAACCACAGACCAATGAACACTACTATATTATACTACTAGACAAAGTGTAAAGCCAGTTTGTAGGCATTTTTCTTGAAGCAGGTAACAGTGAGACGGGTGAGACTTAAGGAATATAATATAATGTCAATTTTTGAGAAAATGTGAATATAAAGAGAAGAACTATCAACTAACTAAAACGCGACAGCAAAACTGAAGCGTTTTTGGGCTGGCAGTTCTTCGAGTTAAATTGCTTTGTAGAAATTGAGCTGCAAAAGAAACACATTTATTTAGAAAAAATGTCGTCAAGTGCGTGTTAGACACGCACTAAGGCAGGATTTCGTAATTCAGTATCAAGAATTCCGAGATAAAATATTTTTTGCATTATTTATACAACACCAAGTTAAACTGACTGTGATACAACGCTGTACCGTGCCAACAATTCTATATATATATATATATATATATATATATATATATATATATATATATATATATATATATATATATATATATATATTATATATATATATATATAATATATATATATATATATATATATATATATATATATATTATATATATATATATATATATATATATATATATATATATATATATATATATATATATATATATATATATATATATATTATAATTATATATTATAATCGGAGGTATGCGGCTACTGGAACTCCAGCCACCACTGTTCCAGCCAACACTGGTTCAGTTCTGACATTGTGCCTTCGTTATGCCTGACAGAGCTAATGAAGGATTAACAATATCTAAAGATGAAAATTATGTACATCTAAGCTAATTTTAAAAGAGCTACTGCAGAATTTAAAGACTAAAGATAAGGACTATTTACATCTAAAATAAATTTAAAAGAGCTATTGCAGAATTAAAAGCCTAAAGATAAGGGTTATGTACATTTAAGATAAATTTGAAAGAGCTAATTAAAGATTAAGAATGTTTAAAAATAAAGCTATGTACATATTATTGTCAGGCCCGACGAGAGACTGGGGTAGCCGGGGTTGTAGCCCCGGGGCCCGGGCTGAAGCTGGTGGCCCGTAGAAGTCGGGAGGAGCCCGGAAAAAAGTAAAACAAGCTTTTTTGTTACTTTTTTGCTCACCACTTATTATTTTGGGGAAAAATTTTTAAGAAATATGCTTTATTCCCGGGGCCCGTTATTTCCCTCCACGGCCCTGATTATTGTCCGAAAATACTCTTATGAACTGTTTCCAGACAAGTACAATTGTTTTAGCGAATTTCAGGAATAGAATTCAGCTATTGCAGCCAAAAATTTATATATATATATATATATATATATATATATATATATATATATATATATATATATATATATATATATATATATATATATATATATATATATATATATATATATATACAGTCAAACTTGGATAAGGGACAACTGGATAAGCGAGAAAATTCTGTAAGTGAGAGTAATAGCCAGGTCCCGTAACTTTACCACTCTAAAACCTCTATGAGTGAGAAACAAATACCTGTATAAGTGAGAGTCGTTTTTCGCTCGTGGACCTTTATAACTGAGACTGCTAATTGCCTATGCTTCTATAAGAGACAGTTAAACGTATTTAACATTTGCTATTTATGACTCATTCTTAAATTTCAAAGAACTTATACGAATACATATGTTATTAGAATGCCTGAATGTGCAGATGTTCTCGTTTTCTTATAATTCGAGGAACTCATTTTCTATTCAAATAGCCTTTTTTTGTAAGCTTGTCTATGTCCAAATATGTATATGTATATTATTCTAATAAGTATAGTATCCATACAATAGATGCATGTTTCTCAATACATATTGGTTGTATTTTTTCTAGACCTCTATAAGTGAGATACCTCTCCCGTACCTCTGTAAGCTAGAAACCAGAGTTAGTGAGAAACCTCTATCCAGGTTCGGTCCAGGTATTAATATTTGTAATTCTTCTGGGCAATGTCCAGACCACGAATCGATCAAGAGTTTTGCAAATAAACATTTGAGAACAAAATTTTAAAGTGTTGTGTCTAGTGTCTGGGTCTGGGGACGTCTCGTGTATCGAAGTCCCGGGATTTTTTCCAAATTTTCAGTCTCGTGTCCCGGGAGTTTCGAGTTGAGACTCGAGATCGCATTGTCATAATTTTATTTACATAATATCATAATAAGCTAATACATAAAACTATAGGAATGTGACATGGAAATCGATTCTAGAAAATATAATCGAATGTCGATTTTTCGAGATTTTCGATTTTTTTAATTATTTGAAAAATTGCATACTTTTCAATATAATAATAAAACTACCATATTAATATTAATATTAACAATTCATTAGAATGAAGATCAATTAAAATGGAAAGTGTCAAAAATAACCAAAACAACAACCTTCTGGTTTTAAAACTAGAACAAACAACCAAGTTTATCTTTCAGCTTTCAGCTTAAATAATTAGGAAACTAAACAGAATTATTGTTACAAATTTTAAATTTGTAACAATATTTGCAAAAATTTGTTAAAGTATGTAATTTGACTATATTGGTTTAAACCTATCCTTTTTTATTGTTGATAAAAAAAAAATAAAATAAAATAAAATCGAATGTAATTTATATAATCGATTTATTAAAAATCGATTGTTATTATTTGCTGCAAAAAAAATCAAGAACAATTTTTAAAAAAGAGTTCGATATATTTGAAGCAACGGGGAACCGTACTGAAAGTTTGGAACTTCTTTATAAAGCTCTAAACACAATAAAGCCGACATCTGTTGAAAACGAGAGAGTGTTGTCCTTGGCCGGGGAACAATTACGAAAGTCAGAAACAGATTATCGGACAAAGCTCTTAATGCATTGATTTCACCACCTAGTTTTTATATCAAAAATTGAGGTATATTGTCAAATCTAACTAAACTAACCTAACCGAAACCAACCTCACCACCTAGTTTTTCAATTCGATTTTTTAATTATGATTCTAAATTATTTTCTTTTATTTAAGAACTAATAACATTATTAAAAATCAATACTTACGCGAAAAGTCAATACTTTACGGACGACTAAGTTATTTTATTCATCCGTTTAGCGGACGACTATGTTATTTTATTCGTCCGTTTAGCGGATGACTAGCAACAGCCTAAATTATAAAGCAAAATTCACTAAATTACATTGTGTACGATAATTTACCTCGAAAATACGAAAAATACGATAATTTCACACATTTGATACGATCAAAGTACTCTTTTTCGCTGCCAACACTGGTCGGAACAGCGTTTGTTCGACTCTGGGGCAATGTCACCAATAGCTTCTTTTGAACAATAATAAAAGGTGTTATCAATTTTCCAGATGCGAAAATAAGCGGCATTGTTATAACTGTGAATTGTTTAATCAATTTCACTGTACCCATTCAAAATTAAATTGTAATGTCTTATTTATAAAATGGTACAACCTTTTGCACTTTCTTTTAATTTTTTCTTTTTGAGAGACAGCCAAATTTTTTATTGGTAATAACGTATCTATGTACTGTGTATTTGCATAATGCATATAAACATCTAAAAAAAAATTTAAAAAAAAAATTAAAATAAAATTTGAATAAATTTTTTTTTTTAATTATTATTAACAAAGGATGTATTTATGCAGAAAGAAATAAACTGGTGTGATGTAATCGTATATAATTTAACGAGCTGATAATGATAGTTATTACTCACGAAGATGAAATTGTGAATGAATCTGAGCGATGTAACGACATAGAACCTCCACCATCGTAATTAATGTATTTTGGTAGTCATAGTAGTGTTTTCCGTAATAATTTCCACCGATTTCCGTTTAGATTTTCGTAGTTTTTCAGATAATTAAAATGAAATTACTGTAAATAAGTTTGAATGAATTAATGCCATTGACACAACAACGCTGTTATGTCAATTACATAGCTTGAATAATATAACAAAAGCGAGTCTATTTAGATATTATTTCAAACGGTTATGTCAATAAGGTTGAAAGTTGCGCCTGAAATGTCAATTGGTTTACTAGTCCAATGATTTACGACTTGTTTGTATCAAGTTCCAAGAAACACAGGCTATTACGAGTACAGAAGTTTGGTTGTTCGAGAAATTTTAAATAATAAATTTGTCCTTTTTCTTCTTACGTATTTTATCCTTGTTTAGATTTTTCCAAACAATAAAAAATCTTTTGACAATAGATAGTTTAATCGTTGACTCGTCAACATCGTTTCGCGCGCCAAGACGGCCAAAATACATTAAAACAATTGCGTTTAAAGATTAAAATCGTAAATATCGTATCGAAAAGCGTGCCATCGAGGCTAATACGAAAATTATTTAAAATCAGTTTGTTTATTGTTTCATCGAATTCATCATAAAAGTTGTCGTCGTCAAATATAATTCGCAATCTAATAATACGAACTTTGTAAAACGTTGTAACGAAATTTATCGACGAATTAATTAAATAAATCAATTAAAATAAAACATGTTGTTGATTATTTGGTGAACGCCACCTGCGACCTGGATAAGAATTCCACATCCTCTGCGAAAAGCGAGTAAAGCAACATCAGTACTCGAGCGCAAATTCGGCAACAATTGCCTGGCATCCTGGGACAACAAAGAAATTATAGAGTCGCAAAGGAAATAATTTAGACAATCTTCGTCAGCGGAACTGCCCGCTTCCAACCATTTAAGTCACCACATATTGTGGTATCAACCTGACAAGGAGTCAGTCGTAAACGCCACCAAACAATTACATCGCCACAGTGAGTAATAGTTATTGCAAGCGAGTAGAATACTATAATCTTTCTACGACTTTCTTTCTTTCTGATTTAAATAAAATTGAATATAAATTTTAAATTAAAAGAGTAAAATTATTAATCTCTCTTTAATTTCTCTCTTTAATAATTAAATGTTTGTATATGTATCTATGGAAACGTTAAAAATAAAATTCAAATTGCTTTGTTTACTTACCCGTAATTACGCAACGTATATTTTATTAAAACTTACGGATATATTATTCACAAAACAATCGCAAGCCCATTGAATAATGGTTAATACGATGATCTAATTGGTCGAAAGATATTGAGTGATGATCATTCCTTCACACCTTCAAATAATGCTAAACTTTCTCAACAATTTACGGATATATAATGAGTGTGTTCTTCAGTAGGAGTAGAAAAAATATATTATTTAAAAATTCATTAACACGTAACAGCCACCTTTTTTATCAAAAAATACCCGACCAAATTAGAGGGTGGCTGTGGGGGATGAAACCGCATTGATTTTATAACTTTAATTTTGGTATCATAATAAAGATCTTTTAAGTACCATTTACAAATATACTTATATAGTTTCCTTACCAAAGCTCTTACCATTTCCAAGATATTTAAGAAAATTGAAAAAAAAAAAATCAAATTTTCAGGGGTGAGTTTCACCTCCTTAAACCGTTTATGGACACGAACGAAATATGGTTCGTGATTAGTTTTAGTAAGATCTACAATCTTGCAAAGTTTCAAAAATTTTTGAGAGATACAGTTGGATATGTTTCCTTGTTAATAAAATTTTTACCAATGAAAGTCTTAGTTTGAATGATGCGGTACCCGATACCTATTAATTCTAATGAATTTTGTTTCAGATATTATCATATAATGTCAATGTGTATGCTAAAAATGCATTAATTCGAAGATCAGACCAATTTTTGGAGCAAGCTATTGTTGATGATACGGGATTAGAAGTTTTTCGAGAAAGTCGACAAGCGGTTCAAGAATTGCATGATCATACACACATTAACAGGCTCGACGTAAAATGTACAGAATCTGGCTTTGATGTTAGTATTGAATTCGAGACCACATTCAGCGGAATTATTTATAGCAAAGGTCATTTTGACAATCCAAAATGCAGGTAATCGAATTACAATTTTGTTGTTATTAACAATGGCGACGCGTGTATAAGATAAGGAGTGTACGAATGTAATACCACATGCACGATTGCACGACCACGTAATACGATGTTGACTAATACGAAAAATTGTATTGACAAAGAAGATTCGGATACAGAAGTCATGTATCGGTTTTTTTTCGACGAAAACGCACTATACTTTATCTGCTCAGATAATATTTTCATGCGTCGCCACTGGTCATTGTAGTCATTAGCATAGGCTATTACTAAAATAAATATATACATATAGATATGTGTCAGCTGGAGGAACACGAAGCTCATATAATTTCTTAGTTCCTTTACGTGGATGTGGCTCAAAGCCATCATGTTCCGTTTGCGGAACAGTTGATAATATACTCATAATTCAATCGGATGACACTGTACAAGAAATATGGGACACAGCTAGAAAAATTACATGTGAATCATCGGGCCAAGGAGAAAAAACAGTGATCTTTAAGCCGTTTGTCGTCGATATGTTAGAAGTGATAAATGTTCCCACACAAAAAGGAGCTGTGGATTGCTGGATGGATATACAAAAAGGCGAATATCCAAATGTAAGTGCCGTTGTTAGTACCAGAAATTAAATTTACAACGTCTTCTGAATGGTTTCACTAAACACTATTAATTTTAGGTAACACCAATTAAAGATGTTATTAAAATTGGTGAATCTTTAACAATTTTAGTATATTTGAAAGACCCACAACGTCAATATGATATTCGTGTACGAGACTGTTGGGCGTACGATGACGAAAATTATGATTCAACAAGTACACACAAGTTGCAATTAACAGACAAAGAAGGATGCCCAAAGTAATTCAGCATTACATTTGTCTATTTTGATAACAAATTAAAAAATAACTTTTAGATGTCCATATTTTACAGGAAAAAAAAGTTAATTGGAAACTGGCAAAAAACAACAAATACTGGAAATAGTGATGCTACTATAGTTACCTACAATATAATAAATGCATTTAAATTTCCCGACAAGGAGCAAGTCTTTTTGACTTGCAACATTGAGGTAAATTATATTAACTTCATAAATGTAATTAATATATATTTAAAATGGTTATTTGCATAGATTTGCTACGGAAAGTGCAAAGGAGAATGTCCATTTACATCAGAAACAACAACAGAAGTGATTCGAACAACGACAAAATATCCTGATTGTGCTAGTAATCCAAAAGACCCCAGATGTCCTCGGCCGTTTGAAACTACAACAGAAAGAAGACCACCAGTAACACCGGGTAAACCAAGATGCTATCCAGGATCTATCGATCCAAGATGCCCACAACCCACTGAACCACCAACCACAGTGGGCCCTCCGCAATGTTACCCAGGATCCACTGATCCAAGATGCCCACGACCAACCAGGCCACCAACAACTGCACGGCCACCACAATGTTACCCGGGATCTACTGATCCGAGATGTCCACAAACACCAAGACCTCCAACTACTGTGCAGCCACCACAGTGTTACCCCGGATCTACTGATCAACGATGCCCACGACCAACCAGGCCACCAACAACTGCACGGCCACCACAATGTTACCCGGGATCTACTGACCCAAGATGTCCACAAACACCAAGACCTCCAACTACTGTGCAGCCGCCACAGTGTTACCCAGGATCTACTGATCCACGATGCCCACAACCAACAAAGCCTCCAACGACCGTAGGGCCCCCACAATGTTACCCAGGATCCACTGATCCAAGATGTCCACAACCCACGAGACCACCAACAACTGCACGTCCACCACAATGTTATCCGGGATCTACTGACCCGAGATGTCCACAAACACCAAGACCTCCAACTACTGTGCAGCCACCACAATGTTACCCAGGATCTACTGATCCACGATGCCCACAACCAACAAGACCACCAACGACCGTAGGGCCTCCGCAATGTTATCCAGGATCCACTGATCCAAGATGTCCACAACCCACGAGGCCACCAACAACTACACGTCCACCACAATGTTATCCAGGATCTACTGATCCGAGATGTCCACAGACACCAAGACCTCCAACTACTGTACAGCCACCACAATGCTACCCAGGATCTACTGATCCACGATGCCCCCGACCAACAAGACCACCAACGACCGTTGGGCCTCCGCAATGTTACCCAGGATCCACTGATCCAAGATGTCCACAGCCCACGAGGCCACCCACAACTGCACGACCACCACAGTGTTACCCGGGATCTACGGACCCGAGATGTCCACAAACACCAAGACCTCCAACAACTGTGCAGCCACCACAATGTTACCCAGGGACTATTGATCCACGATGTCCACAACCAACAAGACCACCAACGACCGTAGGGCCTCCGCAATGTTACCCAGGATCCACTGATCCAAGATGTCCACAACCTACGAGGCCACCCACAACCGCACGACCACCACAGTGTTACCCGGGATCTACTGATCCGAGATGTCCACAAACACCAAGACCTCCAACGACTCCTGCTCGGCCACAATGCTACCCGGGATCTACTGATCCAAGATGTCCACAAACGCCAAGACCCCCAACTACTGTGCAGCCGCCACAGTGTTACCCAGGATCTACTGATCCACGATGCCCACAACCAACAAGACCACCAACGACCGTAGCGCCTCCACAATGTTACCCAGGATCCACTGATCCAAGATGTCCACAACCCACGAGGCCACCCACAACCGCACGACCACCACAGTGTTACCCGGGATCTACTGATCCGAGATGTCCACAAACACCAAGACCTCCAACGACTCCTGCTCGGCCACAATGCTACCCGGGATCTACTGATCCAAGATGTCCACAAACGCCAAGACCCCCAACTACTGTGCAGCCGCCACAGTGTTACCCAGGATCTACTGATCCACGATGCCCACAACCAACAAGACCACCAACGACCGTAGCGCCTCCACAATGTTACCCAGGATCCACTGATCCAAGATGTCCACAACCCACGAGGCCACCCACAACCGCACGACCACCACAGTGTTACCCGGGATCTACTGATCCGAGATGTCCACAAACACCAAGACCTCCAACGACTCCTGCTCGGCCACAATGCTACCCGGGATCTACTGATCCAAGATGTCCCCAAACACCAAGACCCCCAACTACTGTGCAGCCGCCACAGTGTTACCCAGGATCTACTGATCCACAATGCCCACAACCAACAAGACCACCAACGACCGTAGCGCCTCCACAATGTTACCCAGGATCCACTGATCCAAGATGTCCACAACCCACGAGGCCACCCACAACCGCACGACCACCACAGTGTTACCCGGGATCTACTGATCCGAGATGTCCACAAACACCAAGACCTCCAACGACTCCTGCTCGGCCACAATGCTACCCGGGATCTACTGATCCAAGATGTCCCCAAACACCAAGACCTCCAACGACTCCTGCTCGGCCACAATGTTACCCGGGATCTACTGATCCACGATGTCCACAAACGCCAAGACCCCCAACTACTGTGCAGCCGCCACAGTGTCACCCAGGATCTACTGATCCACGATGCCCACAACCAACAAGACCACCAACGACCGTAGGACCTCCGCAATGTTACCCTGGATCTACCGATCCAAGGTGTCCCCGACCAACACCGGGACCAACAACCACATCTAAACCACAATGTTATCCAGGATCCTTGGACCCACGATGTTCGAAGCCCACTAAACCACCGACCACACCTAGCAGACCACAGTGTTATCCGGGTTCGACAGATCCTAGATGCCCTAAACCAACAATACCACCACCAACTACACCAGAACCAAACTGTTACCCAGGTTCCACTGATCCAAGGTGTCCACAGACAACTAGACCACCTGTTACTCCAGGTCGTCCTCAATGTTATCCAGGTTCAACTGATCCGAGATGTCCAAAACCAACAACATCACCAACTACACCGTCTGAAACACGATGTTATCCTGGCTCTTTAGATAGTAGATGTATACAGTCGACAAAACCACCAGTATGTTATCCTGGCTCTGCCGATCCACGATGCCCTCAACCATCAATTCCAACAACAAAACAACCATCTACTTACCTACCACCTACTACTGAGCAAAAGTGCTATCCCGGATCTACTGATCCAAGATGCCGGCAGCCAACTCGCCCACCTACGACAACAATAAAGCCACAATGTTATCCAGGATCTCTTGACCCACGATGTCCACAACCGACAAGACCAACAACACAAGCTCCACCGCAATGTTATCCCGGATCCCAGGATCCTAGATGTCCAAAACTAACTACGACAACATCAAGACCAAGCTGCTATCCAGGGTCAACAGATCCCAGGTGCCCTAAACCAACTGTACCACCAACCACATCAAGGCCACAATGTTATCCAGGATCAACAGATCCAAGATGTTCGCAAACCACAAGACCTCCGACAACTCCTGCTCGTCCACAATGTTACCCTGGATCCACAGACCCAAGGTGTCCCCGACCAACAACACAACCATCAACCACATCTAAGCCCCAATGTTATCCAGGATCCTTAGACCCAAGATGTCCACAACCAACAACCACATCTAAGCCACAATGTTACCCAGGATCCGCAGATCCTAGATGTCCAAGACCAACTACAACGACGTCAAAACCAAGGTGTTATCCAGGGTCTACAGATCCCATTTGTCCCAAACCAACTATACCACCAACAACATCAAAGCCACAATGTTATCCAGGCTCAACAGATCCAAGATGTTCGCAAACCATAAGACCTCCAACAACTCCTGCTCAGCCACAATGTTACCCTGGATCCACAGACCCAAGGTGTCCCCGACCAACACCACAACCAACAACCACATCTAAGCCACAATGTTACCCAGGATCCTTAGACCCACGATGTCCACAACCAACAACACAAGCTCCACCGCAATGTTACCCAGGATCAACAGATCCAAGATGTCCACAAACAACTAGACCACCAGTTACTCCTGGTCGTCCCCAATGTTACCCAGGTTCTAATGATCCAAGATGTCCACAGCCGACAAAACCACCAACGACTGCCAAACCAGTATGTTACCCTGGCTCTCCCGATCCACGGTGCCCTCAACCATCAGTTCCAACAACAAAACAACCATCTACTTACCTACCACCTACTACTGAGCAAAGATGCTATCCCGGATCTACTGACCCTAGATGCCCGCAGCCAACTCGGCCACCTACAACAACAATAAAGCCACAATGTTATCCAGGCTCTTTTGACCCACGATGCCCACAACCAACAAGACCAACAACACAAGCTCCACCGCAATGTTATCCCGGATCCCAGGACCCTAGATGTCCAAAACTATCTACGACAACGTCAAAACCAAGGTGTTATCCGGGGTCTACGGATCCCAGTTGTCCCAAACCAACTATACCACCAACAACATCAAGGCCACAATGTTATCCTGGATCACTAGATCCAAGATGTCCGCAAACCACAAGACCTCCAACAACTACTGCTCAGCCACAATGTTACCCGGGATCTACAGATCCAAGGTGTCCCCGACCAACGCCGGGACCAACAACCACATCTAAACCACAATGTTACCCAGGATCCTTAGACCCAAGATGTCCACAACCAACAACCACATCTAAGCCACAATGTTACCCAGGATCCGCAGACCCTAGATGTCCAAGACCAACTACAACGACGTCAAAACCAAGGTGTTATCCAGGGTCTGCAGATCCCAGTTGTCCCAAACCAACTATACCATCAACAACATCAGGGCCACAATGTTATCCAGGCTCAACAGATCCAAGATGTTCGCAAACCACAAGACCTCCAACAACTCCTACTCGGCCACAATGTTACCCTGGATCCACAGACCCAAGGTGTCCCCGACCAACACCACAACCAACAACCACATCTAAGCCACAATGTTACCCAGGATCCTTAGACCCACGATGCCCACAACCAACAACACAAGCTCCACCACAATGTTACCCAGGATCAACAGATCCAAGATGTCCACAAACAACTAGACCACCAGTTACTCCTGCTCGTCCCCAATGTTATCCAGGTTCTAATGATCCAAGATGTCCACAGCCGACAAAACCACCAACGACTGCCAAACCAATATGTTACCCTGGCTCTCCCGATCCACGATGCCCTCAACCATCAGTTCCAACAACAAAACAACCATCTACTTACCTACCACCTACCACTGAGCAAAGATGCTATCCTGGATACACTGACCCTAGATGCCGGCAGCCAACTCGACCACCTACAACAACAATAAAGCCACAATGTTATCCAGGCTCTTTTGACCCACGATGTCCACAACCAACAACACCAACAACACAAGCTCCACCGCAATGTTATCCCGGATCTCAGGACCCTAGATGTCCAAAACTAACTACGACAACGACAAAACCAAGGTGTTATCCAGGGTCTACAGATCCCAGTTGTCCCAAACCAACTATACCACCAACAACATCAAGGCCACAATGTTATCCTGGATCACTAGATCCAAGATGCCCGCAAACCACAAGACCTCCAACAACTACTGCTCAGCCACAATGTTACCCGGGATCTACAGATCCAAGGTGTCCCCGACCAACGCCGGGACCAACAACCACATCTAAACCACAATGTTACCCAGGATCCTTAGACCCAAGATGTCCACAACCAACAACCACATCTAAACCACAATGTTACCAAGGATCCGCAGACCCTAGATGTCCAAGACCAGCTACGACGACGTCAAAACCAAGGTGTTATCCGGGGTCTTCAGATCCAAGATGTCCACAGACAACTAGACCGCCAGTTACTCCTGGTCGTCCCCAATGTTATCCAGGTTCTACTGATCCAAGATGTCCACAGCCGACAAAACCACCAACGACTGCCAAACCAGTATGTTACCCTGGCTCTCCCGACCCAAGATGCCCTCAACCATCAGTTCCAACAACAAAACAACCATCCACTTACCTTCCACCTACTACTGAGCAAAGATGCTATCCCGGATCTACTGACCCTAGATGCCCGCAGCCAACTCGACCACCTACAACAACAGTAAAGCCACAATGTTATCCAGGCTCTTTTGACCCACGATGCCCACAACCAACAAGACCAACGACACAAGCTCCACCACAATGTTATCCCGGATCCCAGGACCCTAGATGTCCAAAACTAACTACGACAACGTCAAAACCAAGGTGTTATCCGGGGTCTACAGATCCCAGTTGTCCCAAACCAACTATACCACCAACAACATCAAGGCCACAATGTTATCCTGGATCACTAGATCCAAGATGTCCGCAAACCACAAGACCACCAACAACTACTGCTCAGCCACAATGTTACCCGGGATCTACAGATCCAAGGTGTCCCCGACCAACGCCGGGACCAACAACTACATCTAAACCACAGTGTTACCCAGGATCCTTAGACCCACGATGTCCACAGTCAACAACACAAGCTCCACCGCAATGTTATCCCGGATCCCAGGACCCTAGATGTCCAAAACTAACTACGACAACGTCAAGACCAAGGTGTTATCCGGGGTCTACAGATCCCAGTTGTCCCAAACCAACTATACCACCAACAACATCAAGGCCACAATGTTATCCTGGATCACTGGATCCAAGATGTCCGCAAACCACAAGACCTACAACAACTACTGCTCGACCACAATGTTACCCAGGATCTACAGATCCAAGGTGTCCCCAACCAACGCCGGGACCAACAACCACATCTAAACCACAATGTTACCCAGGATCCTTAGACCCAAGATGTCCACAACCAACAACCACATCTAAACCACAATGTTACCCAGGATCCGCAGACCCTAGATGTCCAAGACCAACTACAACCACATCTAAACCACAATGTTACCCAGGATCCTTAGACCCCAGATGTCCACAATCAACAACCACATCTAAACCACAATGTTACCCAGGTTCAACAGACCCTAGATGTCCAAGACCAGCTACGACGACGTCAAAACCAAGGTGTTATCCGGGGTCTCCAGATCCAAGATGTCCACAAACAACTAGACCACCAGTTACTCCTGGTCGTCCCCAATGTTATCCAGGTTCTAATGATCCAAGATGTCCACAGTCGACAAAACCACCAACAACTGCCAAACCAGTATGTTACCCTGGCTCTCCCGATCCACGATGCCCTCAACCAGCAGTTCCAACAACAAAACAACCATCTACTTACCTACCACCTACTACTGAGCAAAGATGTTATCCCGGATCTACTGACCCAAGATGCCCACAGCCAACTCGACCACCTACGACAACAATAAAGCCACAATGTTATCCAGGCTCCTTTGACCCACGATGTCCACAACCAACAAGACCAACAACACAAGCTCCACCGCAATGTTATCCCGGATCTCAGGATCCTAGATGTCCAAAGCTAACTACGACAACGTCGAAACCAAGGTGTTATCCGGGATCTATAGATCCCAGTTGTCGCAAACCAACTATACCACCAACAACATCAAGGCCACAATGTTATCCTGGATCACTAGATCCAAGATGTCCGCAAACCACAAGACCTCCAACAACTACTGCTCAGCCACAATGTTACCCGGGATCTACAGATCCAAGGTGTCCCCGACCAACGCCGGGACCAACAACCACATCTAAACAACAATGTTACCCAGGATCCTTAGACCCAAGATGTCCACAACCAACAACACAGGCTCCACCGCAATGTTACCCAGGATCAACAGATCCACGGTGTCCACAAACAACTAGACCACCAGTTACTCCTGGTCGTCCCCAATGTTATCCAGGATCTACTGATCCAAGATGCCCACAGCCGACGATACCACCAACGACTGTCCAACCAGTATGTTACCCTGGTTCCTCCGATCCACGCTGTCCTAAACCTTCGGTTCCAACTACAAAACAACCATCTACTTACCTACCACCTACTACGGAACAAAGATGTTATCCCGGATCTACTGATCCAAGATGCCCCCAGACAACAAGACCAACTACGACACCAACAAAACTACTGTGTTATCCAGGGTCACTAGATCCACGATGTCCACAACCAACAAAACCAACAACACAAGCTCCACCGCAATGCTATCCAGGATCAACAGACCCTAGATGTCCTAAACCAACTACGTCGACCTCAAAACCAAGGTGTTATCCGGGGTCTACAGATCCCAGTTGTCCCAAGCCAACTATACTCCCAGCTACAACATCAAGGCCACAGTGTTATCCAGGCTCACTTGACCCGAGATGTATAGGATCCACTATTCAAACTACTAGCACACCATCGTCTTGTTATCCAGGATCGCCTGATCCCAAATGTCCACAACCTTTCCGGCCTTCCAGTACTAATCCACCATCAACATACTTACCACCATTTCCTGTCGGTCCACGGTTAGCAGCTTCATCCAATGTTGTCGAAAATCTCGTTAATATTCCAATTGAAGAAACAGTCACTGAATCAGATAAAAGTATTTTAGAGACACGAATAGACGAAAATGTAATTGAGAAAAATGATGACAGTTCTAAGTATCATGCTTTTCATCAATGTAAGTACTATAATTACTACATTTCGCTTGCATCATCTTTAACAATAAAAACTATTTTTTCAGTTTTATATGAAAAACCTAAACCAAGCCGAAGACGGTTTTCAAGAGATGTCGGCGACAAAGAATTTCACGAAATAGTTTCGATAACTTTAAGTGTGAAATCTGGTTTAAAAATAAACAATGTTTTACCTCATTCGTTAAATAAAAGAAGTGCTTCTTTGACAGAAAATACAATTGAAATTAAAAATGTCGATTTTCTAAGTAATATTACGAACAGAAGCAATACATACGGAGTGATTGCCTTATCTCTAGTTATTTCTATTTCAATTTTTATGTATTATAAAGTAAAAAAATCAAAATTAGGAACTAAATGTTGACGATTTCTTCCGACTTTTGTGATTTTCAAATAAGCTTGATCAGAGTTACTATTACTTCAAAATAATTGTGAATTTTTCCTGAAACAGTCTCTCTAAACAATTTCGTGCCGTCAAATTAACTGATGGTTAAATACAGTCTTATATATGATCTAGGAATTAGATACAAATTTTAGTATATTGTAGCTATATCTAGATACATTTTGTATTTATCTACTGTCGACGTAAAGATTTTCGCTCGCGCCTCTACGTATTTTGAAAATATACCCGAAGTCAGAGTTTATGACGTCACTGACCGATTTAAGATCGAGTATACTTTAAAAAGCAGAACTAAAAAATGACTCTTTAAAATCTATCTCACATTAGAGCCAAAATCAGGTATATTTTCAAGTACAGGATAACTACTACAGGGATTTGCAAATCTACCCGACTATTAGCAGAATCTTATACAATTACTAACAAGGTATATTTTCAAACATATTTGTACTTTTGCACATATGATTTAAACTAAGTGTTATTTTGTTGCAAATAAAAAAAAACCGTTACAATTTTTTAAAATAATTTTTAGCTCCTTCTTTATCTTAATTCTTATTTCTTACACAGCTTGTGAGTTAAACGTGCAAAATTTGTTTAAAAAGTGCATACATTGGTTTTATTGTGGAATTTGTAAAAAAAAAAATTTCTAATTTTACGAGCACTAATTGAATTATACGAAAAACTTTTCCTTCATTGAAGCGGATCGTTTACTGTAAAGTACATTTTTGTCAACACTCGTTTTTGAGGAACATTCCTAAGTTTGTGAATATTTAACACTTCTCTATAAAAATGTATATGAACATAGTTAAATGTATGCTCAATAAAGTGTCCTTAATTCGACCCTCATACATTCACTCATATTTGCAAAAAAAATTCACTAAAATTGTCAATTTTTTGCCCCGTCACTGAGCTGTTTTCCCTTAACTACTTGATTGAACGATTTGTTTGCCAATAAATTGAAAGTGGATATGTTTTTGATACTATTCTTATTAAACAATGAGTTTAAAAATATACTCGAGCTCAGCGCTTTTACCGGGTATATTTTCAAACATTGAACCATGTTTATTAAGCATTTAATATATACCCAAATTCAGATACATTGAGTTCTAAATACGGGTATATTTTCCAAATAAATTGCGCCTCTGGTGTTAAAATTAGAACTAGTATCAAGTAAAAATATACGTATATGTTGGTGATACAAAATCTAGTAATTCACACATAATTTGTATAATACATATTTCTATGCTAATTGAATGTATACGTATATTTTTACCTGGTACTAGTTCTATTTTGTAAAATCAGAGGCGCTCGCGTAATCTTCACGTCGCAAATACATTAAAAATATATCTATTTAAAAAAATTTATAATTTATATTGGCGACGCAAAGATTACACGAGCGCTCCTGGCTTTTATTTTAGTTAGTATTTACTAATCTACAATATAATAAACCTCTAAGTACTGACGTGGTTTAGCTAGGTCGTAGATGGTAACGTGACGTATCTCAGATACTGCTAAGCTTCACTGTCGAACGGGTTGTCGTGCCGCTGCTGATCGCTTAACTGACCAATCAATACGTAAAATCCCGAAGCTAGCCGAAAGAACGTAGAGGTATCTTTAAACATGACGAAATAAGACACAAATTTGTTTGCACGACGTCTGTGAGACACCCGCGTCATTACTTAAGGGTAAAATATAACGGTTTTCTAGAGTATCTACATATATCTGTATCTAGATACAAATTTACTCTAATTGTAAGTATCTACATCTGTATCGGTCAGATCAATTTAAATTGGACTGATATAATTGGAACAAAATTAAACGTATCTAGTTTTTTTATTTTATCTCTTTCCTATTTTGTTATTTTGGTGTTAGAGTAACTATAGTAACTTAAGACTGTATGTCTAATTTTATTTCATTTGTTAATGGCGCCAGACCAATTTAAACTGATTTGACCTATATCTAAATACATTTTATATAAATATCTATACAACACTGGATGAATGATAATATTTATAATACGAAAATATATTTTGTTAAACAATGAGATCAAAATTATCATTTTAATTATCAACTATAATTTCAATAAAATTATAATTTTTAAAATGTAAATTTAAAAAGTAAAAATATTTTTTACTAACTACTTAATGTTGCTTAACTCTTTTAAACAAACCATATAAGAAAATTTTTTTGTCTCAAAATGCTGGACTTTTTACTGCCAATGATAAGTACAATAGATAAGGTCGCAAAAAAAGAAAAAGAAAAAAAATCAAAAATCTCAGCATCAAAAAAGTGAACCCTAAGAATTTACCAAATATAAATTATACTAAACTATGTTGACAAAATTGAACATTATTAGGATTATACCCGTATTTCGAAAAATTTTTCACAGATGGCGGCACCTCTACCAGTGAATATATACACATACAACAGCATTTTGAGCCGCCATATTGCAGAACGAGTTAACTCGTCTTAATCATTTAAAGAGTTAATAGATAATGTAGCTCACTTTGGAATGATAGTCCTCTTTTATTTACCATCAAGAGCAGATAACTTTACCTATTAATGATAACTTTACATGTCTTATGATGTCTGTAGCATTTTTTTAGTGATAGGAACATTTATAACAAACCAGTGGTATTATATAAATTGACAGCAGCAATTCTTCAAATTACACTCATTAAAAGTAATAATGTACCATATTAACTTAAAAAAAAAATACTAATAATTTAATCCTTAAATAATTTAAACAAGTTAACTTGTCCAGTAATATCCTTTCAAGATGCTTTGATTGTACCCTTTGCGAGAGGTTTTTCGAAATACTGTATCATTATAAATAATGTTCAATTTTACTAACATAGTTTATGTTACAGTTATGTAAAAATTAATCGTCAAGTCAGTGGAAAATATTTTCGTACGAAAAACAAATTTTACGTTCCTTTTTAAAAATTTAAAGTTATTAGTCCTAGTAACAGTTTGATTCGAACATGGGTATTTGATAAATTCGTGATTATTTGAATCATTCATCATTTTGAAAAAGGAACAAAGCTACAACTAACACCATTAATTTGTTACACAACAGAAAAATTACAAATTTATAATAATATAATGTATAATTATGTAAATGAAGCAAAAAATAACTTATTTTGTAAACAAATATGGCGATTAAATAAGGTTAGATTTAGAATTTCTCTATATATTTATTTTTATTAATGTTATTATAGTTATTCGTTGTTATAAATATTGTTCAAATCTAAATATAATGGTTTTGCTCAAAAAAAAATAATATGTATAGGTAAAATTAACTAAACTTGGTGTGACGTCATTAAACAGATGCAACAAATTAATCAAAATTCGACGTACCAAAATTTTCTGCCTCTTTTCCTTCTTTTTATTTTTTTATTAAGAAGTCTCCACATTCTCGCCGAGGTTGGACGAAACGAGAATGTAGAGGGTCATTTCGTTGTCTCGCGGTTAGTGTTTTAATACTATTCATATGGCTGAGCCAACCTCAGCGAGTAACTCGACGAGGAACCTCGTCCAACCTCAGCGAGAATGTGGAGACTCCTTTAGAGTAACTATAATAATAATAAATTGTACGTCTAATTTTGTTTCATCATTCGTTAATAATTTCAAACCAACTTTAAATAATTACACCTATACTAACTTTGTTGTATGGTACATAGTAACATAGTACACATTATAATCTCAATGCTTGTACATCCTATTATGCAAGTAAAATCACAGCAGTGTTGGCATTTTTTTTTTTAATTATATGGTCAGACTTGCCAAATTATAGCATTTCTTCATATTCCTTGAAAAATTTTGATACAGCTCAAAAATACAATTGAACAAGCAAAAAAATTCTTTCAAAATTTCCTATTGACCAGTAAAAAAAGATTTTACGTAGAAAATTCAATTTCAGCAATCAATATATAGTTCCAAACGACCATGAAATGACTTATTTTCGTACATTTAATGAAATTCTTATTATAATACTTTTGCGTAACATAATCAAAACTTTATGTTATATAGTAAAATTCATCAAATTATACCAAACGTACTGTAATTATGTTACAAATACCAACACTGAATCACAGTAACCCCAGAGTACAGAGACAACATATCTATCTCTATACTACTGAAACCAGTATAACCAGTAAGGAATAGAAAATATGTTATATACGTGCACTGTGTTTACTTTGTATTTGTGCGGTAAACTGTGTTTGTGTGAGTAATCGGAGATGGTGGTGGCCGTCACGTGGCCGTGCTTCACATACATATGTATGATACCACAACGCATGTATGTGGCTCCGTGTGGCGATGTACAATACCAACAACAATCAAATCAATTGTCTTGTGATTGACCTACACTTATTGACTGCTACTGAAAGAGTGACTACTAAGTAGCCTAACGTGCACACTGCAGATTTCATGATAGAGATAGTTGCTGTACCTCTGTACTCTGGGACAGTGACCGTATTCCATTAGCAAAAATTTTACAGTGCATGACAGTGTTACACTGTGTCTACTTTTTGCACTAATGGAACATCAACTTTTATTGTGTTTCTGCAGAGGGCAGCATAGACAAACTTACTAGATTTAAAAAAAAAAAAAATAGATTAAATCTGCTTGGTATACTCTTTCTGATTCCCAATTACATGTATAATTTAATTAAAAGCAGATAAAAGATTAGTTTCGAAATAAAATTTAAAAAAATTAGTTTTTGGTGAAAAAAAGAAAGTACAAAAATCACGAAAATTTGGTTGGTATTACTTTTCCCCTAAGTGCACTGTGTTACACAGTGTCGTTTGTGTTTGCTAATGGAACACAGTCAGTAATATTCAAAACAGAGTGCCACTATCGAAGCCAGTGTTACCATCTATAGTTGAGAGTCGGTTCCTGTAGTTACACGCATATATGTACAAACGTTGTAAGTTAAATAAAACTTTTGAAATAATTAAATGAAATTGCAATAGTCTATTTTAAAATGTTAAAAACCTTCAAACTGAGTTATAAAAGATGCTCAACTTGTTGTGAAACGAAATTGGCGTTACGAAAAATTATAGTTGTCAAACCAGATCGTTAAGAGCTTTGGTATACTAATGAAGTTACATGCAGACGACAAAATTCGATACATGATTTTAATAATGCTTAATACAATTTACATATATAAGAATTTACATTACAATACAATCATTTTACAATTTTCTTTTGATTCAACTATAGAAATTAAATTAGTCACCAAAAAACATTTTTTATACTTTCATAATTGACGGATTTAAGATATTCATATAAAAATTTACCTAGAAATCTTAAAGGTGTTAAATGATGAAAATTTGTTCTATATGAAACTATATGAAACGCATCTGATCAAGCTTTTTGATAAATTTGACTGAAATATACTTAAATATATATTTGTTTTCATATTGAAATATGTTAATAAAAATAAAAGCCAAGAAAAAAATCAAAATTTATAATTTTATTTTTTTTATAAATAATGCATATTTTTAATTGGATAAAATATTTGTATACATATTGATGTAATTTAATAAAATATAATACTTTTTATAACAACATTATTTTCAATTCATATTTTCAATTTTTTCCTCTCTTCAAACTGACTTTCTAAGTACTGCTTTAATGTCTTTTGTAACTGAAACAAAAAAAAAAATACTAAGTTTGAAAAATGTAAATATAAATACAAATTCTTTGACAGTTTCCATTTTCGCTAGATACCACTGCAAGGACATTGTCATTATGGAAATTTTAAGACAAACAATTAACTGAATTTAAATATTCAATGGAGACTATTTTCTTGAGATGTTAGTTAATTTTTGCACTAACAGATGGCACAGTCTGTTCAACTAACGCTAAACAAAGGTAGAGTCCCTATTATGGAGGGTAGATATCAGGAGCACCATCTCTGTATCAAAAAGTGTCCATAGAAAAGGGTAATAGTGGCGGCGCTACTATAGCAAAAGGGTAAATTTAGAGAAGTAAACAAGGAAAGAAAAACATCCGCGTTGTTATGTAATTACTGTTTTTTTATTATAATTGTTACATATAATAGTTTT
The DNA here is from genome assembly GCA_035578155.1 of Brachynemurus nebulosus. Lineage (NCBI taxonomy): Eukaryota > Metazoa > Arthropoda > Insecta > Neuroptera > Myrmeleontidae > Brachynemurus > Brachynemurus nebulosus. The sequence continues at coordinate 50,210,238 of JAPWDM010000006.1, read as the reverse complement.
ATTATTTTAAAAATTTTTATAAAACTCAACACAAAAAAATTACTATACTCTTTTGCTACTCTAGCGCTATTCTGGCGAGTTTTTGAACTGTTACTTACTACTTAAAACGGGACAGTTTTTGAACTATTTTTCTATTGTTTTCCAGCCAAGATAGTCCTCCTGATATTTACCCTCCATAGTCCCTATAATAAATAGAGTCGTGACATGTCATCCATTTTCTGTCCAAAAGAAAGCCGGAAGCTTCAAAATTATGTAATTATCACATGTTTGAGTAAATATTTGGCGGTGAAATTAGAAGCTGTATCAGATAGAACATCTATGTATACGTCCAACTGGTGATAGAAATATGTAATATACAAATGATTAAGTATTTATATATATATATATATATATATATATATATATATATATATATATATATTATATATATATATATATATATACATCACTAGATTTATGTTCGAATTAGACAGATGGATACGTATATGATCCATATTCACCAGAGCCACAAGTGAGCATATTTGATACGTTAATAGTAAAGTTTAGTGCCGTATGACTCTTAACTCAAACTGCCACATTTTCCCGGCAAGTCAGGAAACGTAATCTTTAAATCTTTAATCAAAAACTATCAACATTAAAAGCAGTCTCGTACTAATAATTTTCAATACGAATAATACCACTAAATTTAACAGGTATGGCACACACTTTCTTTCCATTTAAAAATAAATAAAAACATATTCTTTTTTCTTATCTGAAAATATTTCAGATCTTAACTGTCATAATATGATACAATTTTAATATAACTAGTTTAAAAAAAAACGCCGTGAGCAGTGGAGCCCCATCACGGAAGTCGAATTTTTCCTTTTATCTTCGGTATTGAATGTCTACAAGCGAAATGTAATTCAAAGTCCACAAGCGATTTGTCATTTTGGTGGTTTCAAAACTGATGATGAGTGTCCGGTTGATCGGGGCTTTAACAAAAGGTTTTTAAGGGCTGAATCTCAGTAAATTTCAATTTTGTGCCGATAGCAGTTAGTATGGGAAAAAGCCAACACAATTCGTACGAGGGCATTCCTACCCATGCTTATCCGCCAATTGCCTTTGTTTTATTTTTAAATATTAAAAAAGGAACTTAAATAGTAAACTGGAAGGCCTTTATGAAGATATTTTTTTCTTTCCAAAAAAATCCAAAATTTCTATTTTATAAATAATAAAAACCCAAAATTCCTAATTTATAAATAAAAAGTGACTTTAATAACATTTTTAAATTACTTAATATGTATGTATTTCATTAGTTATAAAAGTAAGTAAACTTTTTTTAAATTTTTTAAAATTACTATTCGGTCTACTTGTATTTAGAATAAAAAAAACGCCGTGAGCAGCGGGGCCCCATCACGGTAGTCGAATTTTCCCCTTCATCTTCGGTATTGAATGTCTACAAGCGAAATGTGATTGAAAGTCTACAACCGAATTGTCATTTTGTTGGTTTCAAAACTGGTGATGAGTGTTCGGCTGATCGAGGCTTTAAAAAAGGTTTTAAGTATTTAAGGGCTGTATCTCAGTAAATTTCAATTTTGTGCCGAAAACAGGTAGCAGAAAAAAAGCCAACACAATTCGTACGAGGACATTCCTGCCCATGTTTATCCGCTAATTGCCTTTATGTTTTAGTTTTAAAAATTAAAAAAGGACCTTAAATAGTAAACTGGAAGGCCTTTATAAAGATATTTTTTCTTTCCAAAAAAATCCAAAATTTCTATTTTATAAATACTAAAAATCCAAAATTCCTAATTTATAAATAAACAGTGACTTTAATAACATTTTTAAATTACTTAATATGTATGTATTTCATTTGTCATAAAAGTAAGTTCACTTTTTTTTAAATTTTTTGAAATTACTATTCGCCTACTTGTATTTAGAATAAACATAATGCTTTTAAAACACATTTAACAATAGCATTCAATTCCGATGTAAAAATGGGAGAAGTGGGGGGAAAAGTGATGCGGACTCCCTACAAGGTACTAGCTGGATACTAACTGAATACACGTACAAAATTTCAGCCCTCTAGGTTTCCTTATGGAGTCTCTAGACATGTTAGAAAACAAGCAAAAAAATTAAGGAAATATTGGCGTAAAAATCGTGGGAGTAAGGGTTAAAAGTTGAAACCTCCAAAAAACAGTGTCTGGCTATTAGCTTAACCTGTACACCAAATTTCAGCCCTCTAGGTTTATTTGGGGAGATTTTGACCCGAACGAAACTGTTAAAAAACAAGAAAAATCATGTTCTTTTGGGTATAAAAATGGTGGGGGTAGGGGTTAAAAGTCGAGACCCCCAAAAGGCACCCCCTTGATACTAACTCAATCCGAATACAAAATTTCAGCCTCTACGTTTATTCGGGTGACCTGTGCGAGTGGTACAAACTTCGAAAACGTCGAAATTGCATGAAATTGTAGCTTAAAAATGAGGGGGGTGGGGGGTAAAATATTAAAACCTCCAAAAAGCACAACCTAGGTACGAACTTTATCAACACACCAAATTTCAACCCTCTACGTTAATTCTGGGGGGCTGGGGGCCTGTTAGATCCAGCGAAAATCGTTTTTCCCCCCTCTACTCCCACCATATCATCCTAGGAAGCTGAATTTTGGATATGTTGTAGATAATTGACCGACACATTATTTAAAACCGGTTTGGAAAAGTTTTATTGCTTTTCCGCCCCCCACCACCCCCTTAAAGGACGGGTCAGAAAAAAAATTTGCCCAAAATTTGACCCCACTTTGATAGTATTGTTGTGCATCGGAATAAGCCCCACTTACCAAATTTCATCTCTTAACTTCCATAGGGGGGCCTTACACATATTAAAAGGTTGCGGGAAAATATATATATATATATATATATATATATATATATATATATATATATATATATATCAGACATCTTTTTTTTTACATAATCGTGTTCTACGGGTCCGAAAACGGATAGCGCCCCTGGTCTCGCCTCTCGCAGCTCTTATCGTATAGACTGTATTAAGTCTAATTTTTCGGAGAAAATTCGACTAATAATAATGCATTTAAAACACATTTAACAATAGCATTCAATTCCGATGTAAAAATGGGAGAAATAGGGGGAAAAGTAATGTGGATTCCCTAAAGGGTACTAGCTGGATACTAACTGAATACACGTACAAAATTTCAGCCCTCTAGGTTTCCTCAGAGAGTCTCTAGACGTGTTAGAAAACAAGCAAAAAAATTAGGGAAATATTGGCGTAAAAATCGTGGGGGTAAGGGTTAAAAGTTGAAACCTCCAAAAAACAGTGTCTGGCTATTAGCTTAACCTGTACACAAAATTTCAGCCCTCTAGGTTTATTTGGGGAGATTTTGACCCGAACGAAAACAAGAAAAATAATGTTCTTTTGGGTATAAAAATGGTGGGGGTAGGGGTTAAAAGTCGAGACCCCCAAAAGGCACCCCCTTGATACTAACTCAATCCGAATACAAAATTTCAACCTCTAGGTTTATTTGGCTGACCTGTGCGAGTGGTACAAACTTCGAAAACGTCGAAAAAGCATGAAATTTTAGCTTAAAAATGAGGGGGGGGTGGGAGTACAATATTAAAATCTTCAAAAAGCACAACCTAGGTATGAACTCTATCAACGCACCAAATTTCAACCCTCTACGTTAATTCTGGGGGGCTGGGGGCGTGTTAGATCCAGCGAAAATAGTTTTTTCCCCCCTACTCCCTCCAAATCATACTAGGAAACTGAATTTTGGATATGTTGTAGATAATTGAACGAAACATTATTTCCAACCGGTTTGGAAAACTTTTATTGCTTTTCCGCCCTCCGACACCCACTTAAAGGCTGGGTCGGATCCAAAATTTGACCCCACTTTGATAGTATTGTTATGCATCGGAATGAGCCCCGTTTACCAAATTTGAGCTCTTAACTTCCATAGGGGGCCCTACACATATTAAAAGGTAACGGGAATATATATATATATATATATATATATATATATATATATATATATATATATATATATATATATATATATATATATATACATATATATATATATATTCGCTCTCGCCGTTCTTGTCGTATAGGCTGTATAAGTCTAATTTTTTCAAGGAAAAATTCGACTAAAAAAAATTGAAAAAAAATATTACGTTCCACCCCGTTTCTGATCATGCGGTAATAGCTAAAAAAATTATTTTCTAAATTAATTTAAAATTAAATAATAATAGTTATAATTATAATGAATTAGCATAATAGCAAATTGTTATTTTTTGTTACAAATTTTCATTAAAATTGTTTTGATTCCTCAGTACTGTCAAATATCTCATTTAGACCTATGTATGTAATGGAGCAGTTTAACTTGTCTGTAGTCACCAAAGAAGCAAGCACTAAACAAAATTAAGTTGATCTTATTCTACATTATTATTGGTAGGTACTTTTGAATTGGTAGGAATATTATCAGATAAGTCATTAGCTCAAGATCAAACAATTTTTTTCTTTCATTAACTTTTAGTGAAGTTCAAAACTAGAGGGAGGTTATCACCTTACAAAGGATTGAAGAAATTAAATTCAATAATAAAAAAAAATTCAATTTGATATCATACCTCATTTGGATTCGTATCAGCCATTTTACTATATTGTTGAAAATCACTTTTATTCTGTGAAAGAATACATATATTGTAAAATTTCGGTCCCAATGCACCACATGGAATTAAATCTGAATACTCGATTAAATACTTAAGTGTTTCATAACTTCCAATTACTTTCAATAACAACATTCCAAAATCCATCCAAGACATACAAGTGGTATTCATAATTTCATCACAAAACAGGCATTCCTTCCGATTTATTAATTTCGCCGCTAACTCAATTGCCTTTTTGATTTGTTCTTGGTCAAAATTATACATATAAAACTCTAGAATCAATTGATCTTGAAATTGCAAGATCAACGGTAACAATTTGGACTGATCGATTAAATTAATAACAATCTTCCACATATAAGGCACTTTTTTACACATGGTATAACAAATCGTACTATCTTCGTTCCATAAAAGCTCAATCAAAGTCTGCCCAATCTTAAAATAACGTACATCGGCGAACGACGATGCAGCAGGTAACGGGTATCCACACTCACACGCTAATTCAACGCTTAAATTTAATTCGGTAAACGCACTTGCTAAGTACACGTGTTTATTATTTTTAATAAGCTCAGCAACATCACTTAATATATTTGACTGAAGGTCAATATACCGTAAAAATAGATTATAACACCAAATATCACATTTTAAATGATCGTCAGGCTCAGTTTTGTTGTACAGGTATTCTTTAAGTGACTCCACGAAACGGTAGACATCCATTACAGATGAATAAGATGAAAGGATCTCATCTAAAGTTCGGCAATTATAATTTTTACTAACTTTATATAAGGTAAAATATTGGTAGGCTATATCTAAATGAGGCTCAGGGTTTATTGCTTTTGAGTTTTGGGGAATAATTACAGAGATAACGTTTAATTTGTTTTCGGGGACTATACTGTTGTAAACAACGGTATCTTCTATTGGAGTTCGCGTATCCGGATTTGGTACGATGCCATTTTCGTGTTCATCTTGTGCTTTGATTGATTTGGTTTTTAAAGCTTTTGGTTTATATACAATACTGTCGTCTATGGATGATGATAATTGGGAAACTTCAGTTTTGGGTGGACTGTTGCCAGCAATGTCCTTTTCCGAGACAAATAATTTATTTTCGTACTGCTGCCATTTTTCTTTGACGAGCTGTTTATTGCTTTGATATAAGAATTCGGACATAGTTTGAGGCGCCTTCGATTTCTTTTTATCAGAATTCGCGGAATTCAACGGAGGATCGTCAGTGCTTTTAGTAGCACCGACAAACGCGTTTTCAATCATGAAAATTCCAGTTTCAAGAATTTGTGCGTTTTGTCGATTCTCTGTGTCTTCTTGAATCTTCTTTAATAAGGGTTCTATTTTAATTAAAGCTTCCGGATTTTCAATTTTTTTTCTTAAACTATTTAACAGATAAAGTTTACTAGATTGAGACACTAGGCCCATTAAATGTGGCATATATCTCTCGCATAAGTCGATACAAAAATAATATTGTTTATTGACGAATGCTCGCATTAAAAATTTTTCAATTTCAACTAATTGCAATAAATGGAGATTTCCATTAGAACACCAAAGATAAATGAATGAGCCAACTATTCGAATACTTTGAATCTCTTCCGTATTTCGACACCAGGCGACAACAGAGGTCGATTCTGGGTCCAAAATATAGACATATTCTTTTTTGTACGTTAAAATGAATTTCTTTTTAATCACGAACAGTTTTGAAAATGTGACGCACGTGGTCTCCGAACTATCTTGGGGCAATAACTGGAATCTCAAATTTGGATCGTAATTATACTGGATAACTGTGGACGGACAATCGGCGCAAGCGTCTTTAAATTGTAACGTTTTAATTACCATCCCGTCAGCGTGCACTTCCCATAAACGCGCTCCAGGTCGACTACAATAGACTTTTAAATTTTGATAATATGTCTGAGTTAGAGTCGAATTTTCAGAGTCAGATGATTTCGAGGTGAACCATCCTTTTTTTGTTTCTGAACTATTCATATCGATGGAGGTGTCGGAATCATTTTTGTTGACGAAACAAATTCCAAATTCACCTTCACGAAGTTTTTGTCCCGCTTGACGATATTCTTCACGTTCAGTATCACAGATATAACAGCGGGTCATGGTGGAGACTAGAAGTAAGCTGCTGTTCCAATCAAACTGGACAATTTCAGAGTCTAAGCGCATTAATGGGTAACAAGACGGTTGAAACATGGTTTTGGCCTAAAAATTATGTAAACCTAATTTTCATACAAAGTTTCTTTGACAACTAAGAACATATAAAGTTTAAGAGGAAAAATTTGTTATGATCATGCGGTGCTTTATTTCGTTATTATTAAATGTTTAATAGAAAATAAAACGATAGTGAATTAAAATGTTTTAAAGTAGGGTTGGGCGGGGTAAAAAAAGGCATTGCTCGAGCAGGGTAAAAAAGACATACTTATATTAAACTCAGTAGTGTTAAATTCAAAAAATAAAAAATATTACAAAAAAACACATTAGTATTTTAAGCTGCCTGGGCCAAAAAATTATTTTTTGGAACGGGCTTTATAACAAAAAAATTTTCTCCCAAACCTCTGTTATTCATGAGAGAAAAACTTTCATTCCACGACGATAAACTTTTTCAGTAAGTAAAAAATTTGATAAGATAGAGTACTGTATTTTTGTAATTTTGCTTGTAATTTTTTTTATATGTTAAAAAAAAGAAAAAAATGGGGTAAAAAAAGACAAAACAAGGGGTTAACATTTAGAAAAATTAAAAATTATTGACAAGGATTTTCATTTTAAAACTAGATAATGGCATGTTTCTGTTTGTTTTATGGATTAAAAAAATACTGATTCTTTAATAAAAAAAATTTTTTGTTAGTGAGCAGACGGTTTTCATGGATATCAATTTTAGCTCATTCGAAAATTTATTTATAGTACAGTAACTGAAGCATTTGGCTACCAATTTTTTCGGATGGGATGGATTGACTTGAAATTTGAACTGTAGCTAGGGAGTAGCCCAAGAAACAAAAGTTATATAATGCCGATGTGTGCTTTCACCCTAGGGGTGGAAGGCACCCCTTCTAGGGGTTGGAAATTTTTTTATGAAAAATAACCTCACCGTTGGATAGAGGGACAAATTCTAAGCAAAAAATATTCTATCAATACTTTTTGAGATATTGGCGCCTAAATGTGGTCGTTTTTAGCCCAAAAAATGCATGTTTTTGAGGGATATTTCGCAAATATCTCAAAAACTACAAGTTTTACATAAAAAATGGTTATGAGCAAAAATAAAGAAAATCAAGTAACAAAGAGATTGCATTCTTTTTTATTTTTGTAGGTAGAACACATCCTAAGTTATGACTCCTTGAAGTTAAAATCGATTTTGACGATAGCTAAAATCGAAACTTTCAATGTCATTTGGAGGAAAAATGAGAGGTTTTTCGAAAAAAACTCATATTACACCTTTTAAAGTACTTGAATAGACCTTTATTTTGAGCTGTGGTAAAAGCCCTTAGTATAAAAATTAACGGAGTTACATTCAAAGCAAAATGGTTGTCTTGATTTTTGAGAAAAAAAATTGGTATCAAAATTAATTACTTGACGGCAAACATTGAAACTAAGCGTAATCCGTCGCCAGTTTACTCTATTCATATATAAACAATGGGTTCTGGGAGTTTGAACGGATTTAGAAGTTTAAATTCGAAAAAATGACTGATATACTCTTGAAAAAAAAATTTAATTTTTAAAAAAATCATAGTTTTTTTCAAAATATTTCAAAAACTAACAAATTTATGAAAAAAAATTATAGAATGAAAATTGTAGGTCTTTTCTTGCTGAAAAATTTTCTTTTTTGTTCATTTTTGTACGTCCAAATTTGACTGAGTTATGACCGTTAGAAGCTCAAAACAGAACGCGAAGACTACCTTTCCTAAGCCCTTTAAACTTACAAATCTAAAAATTGAAGGACTCAAAAAAATTGTAAATCATAAGACTTATAGTGCTTAAAATTTCCTACCAAATGGTTTTTTAAGCGAATTGATAACTTAAAAATTAAAAAAATTATAGTAAAAAAACCAATTGCATTTTTTCGGTAAAATTTTTGGAGCAGGTAAATTACCATCATCTTTGTGTATTTTTTGTATTTTTTTAATAATTTAGTTAAAAAATTTTAAAAATAAATTCAATAGAATGAAAAAAAAAATTAATTATATCAACATGTAATGTATAATTCACATGCTGTTTTTCCATACATATAATTTTTATGCAATTTTTCCATAAAGGGTAGGATTTTTTATAAGGGGTAGTTCTTATATCAGGGTTTTTGGGAGATTAAAAAGTTACAATATAATCATACATTTGAAAACTTTTAAAAAGTTACAGTTCATCATATGTACACCAGTATATAATATCTCAAGCTGTTAATAATCCTTTTCTTCTTTATTTTATTATAAGGGGTGGTTTATTTTTTAACGGTTGCAGCTTTTTAATGAGTGATAAGTTTTCTAATGAAAAATAAAAGAGATATAATATATTGTGAATGCACCAAAAGGTTACTTTAGGCTGCTAAAACTTTTTTCCTATTTTTTCGGAAACAAAGGGGTAGTTTTTAAGAATTTTTTGGGTAGAAAAGTAACTGAATTTCATAAATTATATTAAAAAACTTGAAAGGAATTTTATCCAACATATTTGAACATAAATTGAATCTTTAAAATACGTAAATCTGGACTATTCGTATTTATGTCATACAAGGGTAGTTTTTACCCCTAATTATCAAAAAGCACACATCAAGACAATATAACTTTTGAAGTGTAGGGTCAGATGAGCTGGTATACAAATTTTCAGGAAAATCCATTCAATCCGAAAAAATTGGGAGCTTTTACATTATTTTGTCTTTCAGTGACTGTACTATTATGTTTTTATAATGTATAACTATGCTTTACTGCACACATTTAGTATTTTTAACTCATTCATAGATTATTTTGATTTATTTTTTTACTTTATGTAAAGTGGTGTAAAAAAAGACAGCCTCAAATTAACATATTTAGTTATTTAATGAGCTACAATAAATTTTGTGTTAGTTGTACATTTGTGAAATCAAAATTATTTTAATATCTAAAGTCCAAAGAAATTTCCTGTGAGTCAAGCTTTTGCATCAATTAACTTTTTCTGACTTTTCTTACTGCTTAATCTTAGCTAAAGTTTTTGGTAAAATACGTAAAATTTAAATATATCTATAAAAAAATTTGTAGTAGAGATAGAGTTGTGAAATAAAAAGTGTTGTACTGCTAATTACCCAAGCTGTCTATTTTATACCCTTCCAATCATGTACTTGCAGTATCCTATTAGTTAGAGGTCTGTCTTTTATATACCCTCCACTGTCTTTTTTTTACCCCCATTTGGCGGGTAAAAAAAAGACAAGGTTTTTATTTTTTTACAGATTTATGCCATTAGCTTGAGTGAAAAAACAGGCAAAATCTTAAAATACAAACAATTTAACATCATACAGTCTAAAAATTCTAATATTTTCTACATAAAAAATGAAAAGATTTGATTTTGTCTTTTTTTTTACCCCGCCCAACCCTAATTAAAATAGTAACAAACTTCAAATTAACCGTAAAGGAGGGGTATACATAAGCTAAGAAAATTAACCCCTAATATGACAAAAATGTATACATCTTTTTAAAATTTCTCATTATTTTAATAAAATACAGGACTTTAACTTAACGCTACAATAATTTAAAAGTAAAAGTAACTACAGTGGACTTTCGAAGATTGTTCAATCGCAAATTGTCTATATTGCAGTGATAGCGATTTAAACATTACATGTTTACGTCACAGGAACATTTCAAACACACAATTTTTGTGAGTGCAATGCTCGTATGACGTAAACATACGACGTTTAAAATTCTATCACTGTGATATGGACAATTTGCGACTGGACAATTTTCGAAAGTCGACTATACGTTTTCTTCACAACAAAAATCGACAAACTGTAGTTAAAATACCTATTTTTTAGAAAATTGTCCCTTTTTTTACTATATTGAGTTTATTTTTAGACATGAGCGCATTGTTTTACCATTTTAATTTTTGTATTTTTATATTTGTTGACGTCTAATAAAGAACACCATATAAAAAATTATAATGCTAAAAGAATGCGCTCATGTCTAAAAAAAACTCGATATATAGTAAAAAAGGGTACATTTTTAACAAAAAAAAGGCATTTTAAGCACAGTTTGCCGATTTTTCTTGGGAAAAGAACATAGTCACTTTTACTTTTAAATTATTGTAGGGTTAAGTTAGTGCACTACATTTTACTAAAATATGAAAAATATAAAAAAATATATAAATAGTTAAATTTTTTGTCATATTAATTGTACCATTAATGCTAACTGTGAATACTTTATAAAAATTATAGAAAAAAGCACTTTGATCCAAACAATTTTTTTCAGTGTTAAAATTTGTATGTTCTAATTTCTCTGTGTAATAATTTGTAAAAAATCAATACTCACAAGAAAATCAGTTAGTATGACCACACATATCTGGCCAACTTGGTCGCCCAAAAAAAGCTCCGTACTATATAAATTCCATTTCATGCAAGTTATGGCGGATTCAAACTTGTCACGAAAAACTGACTTAATAGATAACCGATTATTGCTATTGTTTAACTGAATAATAATAAGTGATTTTTTCGCCGTTGAAAATGCCAAATATTTTTCATCCGGGGAAATTGAAATTTCAGTAACTGCACCATCCTTAAATTATAGTAAAATTAAAGCATATTAGAGTAATTGTGAAATTTTTACAAGCTTCTTTGTAGGTACCTGATTGGGAATAATTTGAATAAATGAACATGGTTCTCGGCGAAAAATGTATAAACCACCGCTGCTTGCACCCAAAACAATATACAAGTTGGAAACATCGAAACTTATATACTAAAATCACAAATTTATTAATTAAAAAAGTTTTAATAATAAAATACACATTCATTTTGAAGTTACCCTTATTTTCTGTGTGTGGATTAAAGGCTGTTGAAGTGTTGATTTAATATTATTGTTATAATATATAAGCAAATGTGGTTGAATTTCACCGATTTCATCCATTACACAATTATTTGAATAAATTTTTTTAAAAACATAAATAATTCAAAAAAAAAAAATTTCTAACCTAAAACATAATTAATTTTTAGAGTCCGTCCACACGACACAAGCTTTACCACCGACTTACTTGCGCAAACCAGTTTGTGCAAGTAAACATGTACGTATGGACGGGAAAAAAACGTAGCGACTTACTTGCACAAACCTGGTTTGCGCAGGTAAGTCGGTGGTAAAGCTTGAGCGTGTGGACGGGCCCTTAAAAAGAATTTATTCTCATTGACAGATTGAATAGATATAGAATTTTCAAGTAAATTTAGAACTGGTTGAGACATCTATACTTCATTATAGGTATTATGTATACTGGAGAATGAAACAATCCTGTTCTGTGATTTCAAATTTGAATAATGAATAAATTAAAAATTTCAAAATTTTTAGATTATTTTAAATTTTACGAATTGTTGTATTTTAAATTTTATTTATGTAGTTTTAATTGTTATTAGGTAATTAATAATAATATACATACCTGATCAATTTATTTATGTAGTTTTAATTGTTATTAGATAATTAATAATAATATACATACCTGATCAATTAAAATCATTCCTAATTAATAAATTAATTTTAAAAAAAGTTGTCAAGTGCAAGGTGTATCTGCGCAAACAATGTCCCGTACTATTGGTTGCTATTTATGGATTTTATTAATTATTAGCGATACTATTTATTATAAAATATATTTATTAATAGATAATATGTTAGGGCAGAAAAATATTTAAAAAGTATTGTCATTTTCTTGGATATTTTGAATCTATTATTTCAAATCAGTATAAAAGTCTCGTATAAGAATCAATATAAATGGTACATAATGGTGGCGTTTTTTAATTTGGCGACTAATTATTCTTATTCCATAATTTTTAAAGGTGGCTGTACTTCAAAAATTAAGTATTTATACCGTGAAAAACCATGAAAAAATATTTAACGTGGATTAATTTTTTGAATCAGAGCCCTCTGGTTTGTAATGGCTCCGTTAGCTAACGTTAGGCCCATTAGGCTAACAAAATTTTCGTTCCGAACTTCACCATTGTGGGGTAAATGCCGCACGTGGACGTATTTATTGTAGATACATTTGATATCGTAACTTTACCATAGTTTTCGATTCAAATTTGAAATACAGACGAAATTAATTTATTTATATTTTTATAAACTGTTTTAATGAAATAAACTGATAAAAATCTTTGATTTAACTCATAAAGAAATTTTCCAGAAACTTAAATTCTGAATTGAAAAGAATAATAATAAAAAAAGCAGTAATAGGTTAACATAGTAGGGTTCGGAACGAAAATTTTGTTAGCCTAACGTTAGCTAACGGAGCTTTCACTGTTACAAACCAGAGGGCACGCATCCAAAAAATTAACATACGTTATATTATATTAAAACAATATCTAACATGGTGATTGATTAATTTTATTCCATAATTTTTAAATGTGGCTGTACTTTAGAAATTAAGTATTTATACCGTGAAAAACCATGAAAAAATAGTTAACGTGCATTAATTTTTTGAATCAGAGCCCTCTGGTTTGTAACGGTGTAAGCTCCGTTAGTTGATGTTAGGCTAACAAAATTTTCGTTTCGAACGCCACTAATGTCAACGAATTCCTAACTTTAACCAACCCATGTTTTTCAGTGAAATATGATAGATACTGTAAAATTGTTAAAGTAATATTCCACTATTCTCACTTTGTTAATTTTAAGTAATATGGTAATATCTAACAATATAATATGTACGCACAGAAACGGAGAAACGAGGCGCTTTCAATGCATAACGATGTATTGCTTCACAGCTGTTGGGATAGTTCGTCCGTTCATGCGTCTTCGTCCGAATTAAATTTTGCAGCTTTCCACACCCAGTGAACGTCAGGCCTGATATAAACTTCTTGTTAGTTACGTTAGTTACAGATATTTGAAAAAATTTTAATATAATCGATTCTTTGATTTCTAGGTTTTTTAGGGAATATGCATGTTTTTAATTTATTTCAAAAATAGTTTAAGTTGATGTCAAAAAATCACAAAAATATATTATGAATACAATTTACAATCACTTGAAATTATTAAAATAAGAAAGTTATTACCACCCAGGCCAGCAGCATTGTTATATAATTCGTTCTGTAGATGGCACTGCTTCTGATAATATAAAAAATCTAATCGTTTATTCTCCACTGCTTTCCATATCTGCCAATATTTTTATTTTTTTGACGAATAAAATTTAGCAAATGTATTAAATAGTTAATGAATTAAATAATTAATTTTCAATTTAATTTTTAAGAATGTTTCTTCTTACGAACTTTTTCAAAAATTAAAATCAATGAATATTTTTTTTTTCATAGCAACTCTTTTTTAAAAAAATAATTACCAATATTTAATATTTTTCTAGTTACGTAAATCAATTTGTTTTAACAATAATAAGTATTGATTGTGACAAGTTACAAAATATATTTAGATATTCAAAAATTAATTTTTATTCTATTTGATATAATATGTTTTCGTATCAGTGACAAAGTTTATAGAGTGTATCCTATTATTTATAGTACTCTATGTTATACCTTTAGCGCATATTTCATTCAGTATATATATCTGGCATATTTGGTGGGACTTATACATTAAACGTCACAACCAATAGGAACGCTCATTGCTCAAATGTACGGTTTTGGCGGAATTTTTATTTAACCGATTCAGTGCCATTGGCATGTTAACATGCCAAAGGAAACAAAGAGGGAAATATATCTTACAACAAAAGACAAGACTATATTTTTAAAGTCATTAACCATTTTGACATTTTTAAGCTGCACTGAAATGGTTTAAATTGAAAAATATTGTTTCTCAGTTCTATTACAAGTACACTAAAATAAATTACAAGTACACTAAAAATCCACACTGGGTTATTTTCTAATAAAAATTTTTCCCAAAAAATGTTAAATTAAAGTTAAATTGATGCT